>JARFXV010000499.1:0-355000 GCA_031761425.1 Cosmopolites sordidus
CACAGGGACAGTTAGAACCTAAAATTGGTGAATATCAAGCAGGTTTTTGACCGGGCAGATCCTGCCCTGAACAGATCCTGAATCTAAAGTTGATCCTAAGACATCAAAAACTGTACAATAAAAATCAGTCACAATTTACTTCTTTTCATACCAAACGCTAATACAGTTATTCACCTCAAGCTTACTGCTCGGCCGGCTCGCTCGATCGCACGCACTCTGTGATTCACAGAGCTTATTTTAGTTCGATTCGACCTACCATGGTCAGGCAAAGGCATTAGCCATGCAGCCAAACATTAAATGTCAACTTTTTTTAGTCGATTCTGGGCGGGCTCTTTCGATATTTCGTTTCGTTATTTTGAGTTTTTTTCGATATCGTTCTGTCGATATCAGCGGATCTTCGATATCGACAAATATCGATATTTTTGACCGTCGATATATTATTTGTTCGATTATCGTTTGCATCCCTAGTCAAGACTCACTGACGTGGTGTGGCACTACTACAAGAAGAAGAATAAACGCATTTCGATACTCATATAAACTAAATACTCATTCGTCCTGTAATCAGATATGGCTATTATGGCTAATCGTTACTTAAATCTACGAAAGTTATTTCTCCTACCCCCTATAATGGAAATGAAACAAATTATCTGAAATATAGTGACAGAGCTAGACTAAATCATCTGATAATGTTGATTTATTTAGTGAAATTTACGTCGACAGACTTCAAATTACTGATTCGGTACGTTGGAGGTAAATCTCCCTCGAGACATGTATTAACTAAAGTTTAAGTTTATCTTCCGCACAAGACGGAATCAATCAGTATAGTTTTCCAAAATCGGCATGTCAGCGTCCAAATCCGATTTCAACTGAGCAAAACTATTAAGTGAACCAATTATTCGGAGCTTCCGAGTAAACGACTTTAAACTTAAATAATTTTCTGCAAATTTAACTCGACAAAATTGTGTCGCGGAACGAAAAATAAACTCCCCGGCGCAATTCCGGTACATAATTTCCAATTATTTTCATATTCTACATCTAGCTAAAGTTACCGTAGATTTCTGTTTAACTTTTACTTCATTTGGTGGAATTTATTTTCCAAAATTTTTTATGGATATATAAAGACCAAGTTGTAACTTCTGTAATCTTGAAACCAGCAGATAGCTCTTTTCTTTTTTATGCTTCTTGAAATCTTCAAAGAATCGGGCTATGTTGTGGGATAGTTAAATTAATCATAATATATTTTCGATATAAAGGGTGATTTTTTAGTTTGTCCGAACTTCCGATAGGGATCATTGTCGAAACGATCCGATCGTTTGTGTCCCGTTTGTTGGGAACGTGCAGACGTTTCGCCAAGGTCACACTTGGCATTCTCAATGCTTGTCTGAAGACTGAAAGCTGTGGACCCACCCACCGCACACCGCTTTTTCACTCTGGTTTTTAGGTTAGCCTTCAGGCTCCTGCCTATATACGATCAGTTACGCCCGAATCGGGTCCGAATTTTATTGTTATGGGATTCTAGCTATCCCAGGAAGTGTCAGAATTCCCCCTTTCTTTTGCGGGGCATAGTCTGACATTACTTAAAATTAGGGTTTACTACAAAGTCCAGAGAAACTTTGTGAAGGTTAACTTGATAATGAAAAACTGTTTCCATCGGAAGTGGGAAACTAGTCACGCCCAATGCCCGGCCGACCACCAGCGGGCGTCGTCGGTCCGCCATTTGGTGCGGGATAGCGGGATTTTTCGATAGCGGTTTACTATTATGGAACTTATGTAAGCCGGAAACCCGAGAATTTCGGGCCCCATAGGCTTACTGCCACGGAATTTGGGGGACTATTGTTGGGGAATAATGGCTCTGAGGGAAGTGCGGAGCGCCGAGCTCAGTTGGGTCTGAAGTTGACCCAACAATTGAGCTACTAGTTGCTCCACAAGGTTGGAGATAATGTCACCTTGTGAAGCGGGGTCGCTAGATGGAATTGAGTTCCTTTGAGACGGGTTTACGGGACTTGTTAACAGCGGTCCCACGAGGTTTTCTCTTCGAAAGCCTTGCGGCTTTCTCGGAGATACCTCCATCTGGTCTCTTGCTGCAACCTAGAAAGTTCGCTGTATGCGCACCTCCACAGTTGCAGCAAGTTGGTGAGTCATTTCGATCCTTCTTACACTCCTTTGTGTGACACTTTCTCGCCGTATGGCCGAATTTTTGGCAGTTGAAACACTGCACTACTCGGCCATTCGATCGCTCAGTTTGGATTTTAATGTCCTGTCCGAAGAAGGACTTTATGTCATATATCCCCTTATCTTCCCTGGGGACAACAATTTGGACGATGGCCATTGGAGAGCCATCTTTCCCTGATTTTTTCCACCTTTCCACATGGATCGGATGGAAGCCCATGGCTTTTAGTTCGTTCGTTATCTCAGAGACTGGAATCGTCTCCAAGACTCCCCTGATCAGTACGCGAAGATTGCGTTCATCAGGGAAGCAGAACGAATGGAACTTAATGTTCCCTTCCTCGAGCAGCGCAGAAACTGCTCGGTAGTCGTCAGAAGTCTGGGGGTGAAAATGAACCCCTTCCCGCTTCGTGACCGACCTTGTGAACAAGATACCACGCTCCTTGCAGGTTTTCATTACCTGCAGGAACGCTTCCTTGTCTCTCAGCACCATTGGTGGGACTTTACCAGTCCTCTTTGGGATCGGAAGCTCGGCTTCCTGATCAACCAAAGTTTGTGGAACCTCCGCAGGAGATTCCGGTTTCCTGAAGGTTGATTTGTCAGAAACAGGAGACTCAGTTGCTGGTTTTTTAAGAGGAGGAGAACCCTCTTTCACCTGCAACGAGCTCCGTTTCTTTTCCCTCAATTTCTTCTTTGAGACTACCTTCTGGTAGACTCCGGATACGGGGGCCGAAGAATGGCCCCCTTCGTCCAGCGTGTCCATCGCAGCACTCGCGACCGCGTCGTCGTCCGAATCTAGGTTCTTTTCCGGCACCTTTTCTTCGCTCTTTCTTTTCTTTTCGCCCTCTGGTGCTTTGATAAAAGCGCCAGAGGTATTCTTCTTCTCCAGGCATGTCTGCAGTCTCTGGTTTTCCTTGTTCAGCGCCTTCAGGTCGCCGACGAGGCCGATCATCTTTTTCCGGAGGTCGTCGTTTTCGTCGCCCGCCAGCTGGTTCTTCTCGAGCGCATACCGATACTTATTCTCGAGATCAGTAATACGCTTATCTTTATCGTCGAGCGCGCTTTTTAAGGCCCTATAGGCCCCTTCGGTGATGGCAAAACCCATTGGGTTCGCCATCACTACTGAAGTAATTAATTTTTAAAATTTTAAAGTTTTAAATCTAGTGGAAATTTAGATATTAATCTTGGTTTTTTATTTAAAATTGATTTCCATCAAGTATCGGCTACCTCAGTTAAATATAAATTAAATGGTTTTATGACATCTAATTTGGTTGTTAAGTTTGGATGCACTAAAAAAATCATCCTATAGAAGGACGAACTTGTAACTGCTGTAATTTTGAAACCAACATAGAGCTCATTTCTTTTTTATGCTTCTCGAAATATTCGGAGTTGTGCTGCATAGTGCGTTAGTTAATTAAAACATACTATATTTTTTTTATGATTTCGTTATGAACCAACAAATAATTAACAGAGACTTGATGGAGGTGTTAGAGGATGCAATCGATGTATGTTTATTGTCGATTGTTATTGTAGGTATTCGAAATATGCAGAAAATAAACGATGCATAAAATAAACGATCTAGTAAGAGAACTAAAGAAAATTGACCGTAACATAAACCGAAATAAAACAAAAAATTTAACATTTAACACCGTAGAAGCATTACCCCCACTAAATATCAACTAAACAATAAGAAAAAATAACGAATCTATGCATTGTAACATAACAAACAATGATAAACTGCTATTAATTAATGATACTGTGGCCATAGTTAACTTTTTATTTTTATTCGGCGGCCTTCTCTAATTGAAGAATGCGCTGCTAACTTCATTCACATCAATTTCGGCTTCCATGTCCAATAATTTGGTTTTAATTGCGTCCGTTGTAATGGGAATGCCGGAATGTTCAATTGCTATAATCATCGGCAAAAAATGTATCTGTTAACCCAGCCAATAATTAACATCCGATCCACTCGTCACTGATATTAAATTCGGTACCACTTAATTTCTGTACGGTCTCGACAATTTTCGTTATGTAGGATGTCATGGAACTACTGCTTTCTAGACGAATTGAGATCAAATTACGAAGCAAACTGATTCTCCTCGTAAAACCAGAATCGTCAAATAATGTCCTCAGCTTGCCCCATAATTCCTTCGATGTCTTCGGATTTTTTATATGCACATACAACGCGGAATCTATTGACTGACTTTATACAATCTAGCATGCCCTCTAGAATTAGATAATTCGTCGCTGTGAAAGTCAATTCATTGTAGTTCTATCGGCCTTTTAATTTAGGCACATTGACTAAATAGTTCGATGCTATTTTTGAAGTGAAAACTTCTTTAGTCCCGTTTTGCGATTTTTGGTAGGGCCAAAACTTATGTGTTCGCGTCACCGACATGCTGGTGACGTCTTGCGTCAGACTGGCGACGCGCAGCGGCCTGTGTACATGTATACGCATATATACACCAATACATTGTATATACTCGATTATATCAATATCATGTATTGTATTTATGCACCATACAACAAACACCAATGACGAACACGCTCAGACTAGTTAGTAAGTAAGGCGATCACAATGCTAACCACTCCCCGCACCATCCGCCCGCCTCCAAAAGTCACGAGAGCTCACTGCGTACACGTTTAAACGGTATTTAACACGTTTAAACGGTAAGTAACCCCAAAAGCTGCCAAATGTACCATTAATGTCAATTTAACCCCGTTCTACGGTACAGCTTTCGGATTATATATATATATATATATATATATATATATATATATATATATATATATATATATATATATATATATAGTTTCAATAGATGGCGCTAGTAGTTTTGTTTAAATTAAAAAAGTTGCGTTATTTTCCGGCATACCGTATATGTAGACTTCATAAACAGGAATAAGCAGAGCTGAAACTTCGGTGTGAAACACCAAGCCGCTCTTTTCTAACTGTTCGCGACGTGTTTCGCTAACCATGTTAGCATCATCAGGGGATGATTCAATCTGCTGATGATTCTGATTGAATCATTTTGTAACGATGGTTAGCGAGACGCGCGTCGGGAAGATTATAAAAAGTAATTTGATGTTTAGTAGCAAATCTCTTCGAGTTAAGTCTTAACTAGTTATTTTCGTCACTATTTAAATTACTGCTTATTATAAAATAGAACTATGAGTGTTAGAGAAAAACGCAAATATTTCGATAAAATGAATATTAACCGATAAATAGGAATATTACCATTTCCCCTGTATACACATTTATAAGACCTTCCAATATACGTTATAGCGTGGTTTTCTTATATTTCTTACAACTTTCCAAACTTTCTTAATATTAAATAACAACCAGTACCAAAGAATACATTAATACTGCACAATATGTGTCAGGATTGGGGCTTTATTGAAATTTTTTAATTTATTTTGCAAGTGATTCACTTGCCTTGGACAGAATTTTAAGTTAGTTCTGCTACAGGAGCTTTTTCATTAAAAATAATTAAAAAATAGTATTTATGCAACTAAAAATACATACAAGTATTTTTATATTTTTATATTTGTCATGTGGTATTTCATTTTAATATATGCACTGGAGAAATAACTCAATACTATGAAAAATATATTTGATCCTCAACTTAATTCTCGACCCCTGCGTAAAATTCTGCGGATGATTAGGAGGTGATGTGTATGACTGAAAGATAATGGTGTTTCGTATATTAATTCTAAGGATTGATTTCACCAATTCTCATTGCTCTCCAGATTTAAGCTTGTGTCCTATCACGAAAAGTGCATCCTGTATAATCCGAAGTGCTACAGTGCTACGCTACACATTCAGATGGTTGGCAAAGAATGAAATTGTAGTGTGATTAGAGATGTCCGGATCGGATCGGATCCGACTTCCAGATTCGGATCTTTTAAAAGAGCCGAATGAACCGGTTACTAAAATTACGATACACGGATATCGGATCCCAGATTGGATGTTAGATAAGGACAAGGACAGAAAGGTTATGTTCTATAACGCAGAGAATATGGCTTGTATCTTGTGGTGTGTGTTGCCTGCGTCCGTCCGCACCTATCGCATAGAAAAAGATACTAGTAGTCGGGTCGGACGGATCTCGGGTCTTTTTCAGATCCGTTGATCTGTGAACCGTGAGAGAAAATATCCGTGGGGAAAGGATCCGTGGATCCGTAATGCAAAATAAACCGTTCGAAGTCGCCGAACAGCGGCTTAAAATTTGCACTCTATTAGTGTTTTATGTACCTAAATATATAAATATATAGAATAATACACATAATAATTAAATATATAAATTTATTTTTAAACAATTACATTTATTTATTTATTTAGCGTATGGTTCACATGGATTTATATATATATATATATATATATATATATATATATATATATATATATATATATATATATATATATATATATATATATATATATATATATATATATATATATATATATATATATATATATATATATATATATATATATATATATATATATATATATATATATATATATATATATATATATATATATATATATATATATATATATATATATATATATATATATATATATATATATATATATATATATATATATATGTATATATATATATATATATATATATATATATATATATATATATATATATATCATATATATCATCATATATATATATATATATATATATCATCATTGGAAGAGTAAAGCAATTGAAATGGAGATGGGCAGGTTATATAGCGAGGCGATGGGATGACAGATGGACCAAGGCAATCCTGGAGTGGATACCGCTTCATCGCAAACGTCCGCGAAGAAGACCAAAAGCACGATGGATTGATGACATTGTTAAGCATATTGGACCAGAGTGGCAGAGGAATGCCCTGGACCGTGAAAGTTGGAAGCATGCTGAAGAGGCCGTCATTCTGCAGTGGATCGACACGGGCTGATAATGATGATGATTAATTTTTAAAAAATAATTTAATATTAAAATTAATTAATTTTTAAAAATTAAATTTTTTTAAACAATTACATATTTACATGTAAAAATACGATTTCAATTATCTTTTTAGTTTTCAATCGACTTCTTTTTTCTGTCACAATTTGACCAGTTTTACTGAAAATTCTTTCACATGGCACTGAAGTAGACATAAGACAGAACCTTTTTTGGACAAATTCATATACTCTTGGATAAATATTTTTTCTTTGAAACCACCATATTAAGGGGTCCTCGCGTCGATCGATTAAGGACTCATTTAAATATTTTTCTATTTCATTAATAGCTGCTGACGTAGAGTTTCTGGAACTTTTTACATTTATTACTTTGTTTTCAATTTTTTTCCATATAAGAGAGTGAATTATTGCTGTTCGATGTCAATGATATACCGAAGCCTTTTAATAATTTATACGAAAAATAATTCATATACGGGCATGTTGATATTATCAGAAATTAAAATGTTATGCTATATACTACTGCCAATCGCAAAGTATTTATTAGACTATGCAACTAAGTTATGCAACCAGTTATACATGAAAAGATTCAGTGGGATCCGAGAACCGACTCAGAGATCCAGATCTTTGAATTGATTCGGAACCGGTGATCCGTCTCCCCAAAAAGATCCGTATTTCCCATCACTAATTGTGACAAATAGTAGGTAATTACTAAGTAATTAAGTAATTATACATGGTTTTTTTTTTCTGGGAATTCCCAGAACCCTTAACCAGGCTGTTTTTTTGACATATTTAATAACGGAAATTGGTATTTAATAACGGAGAATGTCTATTTAGTCGTTAAAAAGGACATCTGTGTATTTGTAACGGATTATTTCAAAACATTCTAATAAATTTAGTTTGGTACCCTTATTTTCTATATGTAAGAATTTAAAATTATTGTTAAATGTATGTTTTTCTTTAATAAGATGTTCCTCGTATGATGAATTCATTTTATTTTTTAGATAGCTGCGCTTGTGTTGTGCGATTCTAAAGGTATGTCCAAACCGGGATGTTGGCAACATCAGTCAACATGTTGTCAACACTTTTTTGAGACACATCAACATGTATCTGGATACATGTTGGAAACAATGCTGTGTGTCCACACCGAAAAAAAAATCAGTTGAGTTGTTACTTGTTACTCGTTGACAGGATACACAAGAGCAACATCCCCGTCAACATGTTGCCAACAGTTTTGTTGCCTGGTGTGGACTAAGCTTAAGTTTAAATGACCTACCTATTTGTTCTATATAAAATGTATAGTATGAGCCACAATTCATTTGATATACACCTCATTTATTGTCTTTCCCCGTTTTTTGTTCATAGTTTTTTAAAATTATTCCTAAAGAATTGTTGCTTTTAAAGGCCATAATAAGAAAGAGTTTCAAATCCGAATTCCGAAAGGGCTTTATTTTTCTGTTGTTTGATGACTATTTTATAAACTATGAAACAGGATAGCCGTTGTTAACCGCAATTTGCTTAACTAAATTTAATTCTATTTTGTATTTGTCTGGATTTAGAAGAACATAGTTTAAACTATGAATTATGTTATTGTAGGATGCCCCTTTATGTTATTGTGGGTAGTTAGATGTATTGTGAATCGTGGTATCAGTGTGAAAAAGTTGATGGAAAATCGAAAACGAGTTCACCCAACGGTCTCTTAGTACCCGTGAAGCATGTCAAAATGTCATCAACATATCGGTACCAATATAAACATTGTTTACTAATTTTGTTTCTGAAAAATTCTGCAAGTAAAGGGATTATTTATACAATGTAGTATGAATTTTCATCAAGAAAATACCGCAACCATCCTTAGCTGTTGAAATGTTTATTGTGGGATTAGCTGTGTGTCGTGCATTATAAGTTGCTCTATTCTGGTTAAACGTTCACTATTGACCGATATCAGCTACAACTGATTGGCGCTAGTAACGTTCTAGAGGAAAAAAATAACAAATAACAAAGTAATTTTGCTTCTGGACAACGCACGACTATATACATCAAAAGAGATTCCGGAAACAATAATCGAGTTGGGTTGGGAAATTCCATTGCTGTATTCTTCAGACTTGATCTCTTCGGATTGTCATTTCTTCCAGTCCCTGCAACATTCCCTGATTGACAGCTACGTCACATCTCTTGAGGTAGTCGAAAAAAAGTCCCAATGACTTCATCACATCAAAACCACAACGTTTTTTTCGATCTGGAATTCGAAAGATGACTGAATGTGCATAGAAAGTGAGGGAGATTACTCGAAGAATAATTTTGTATCACTTTTTTTATAAATAAATGTTAAAGGTAACCAAAAAACGTCGAGAATTAAATTGAGAACCTAATAAATCGTTTATCTGGAGCCGGCGTATTGTTCAGACTTGGCGCCTTTGAATTTTCATCTATTCCAGTCCTCGCAACATTTCTTGATAGATAGCTGCTTCACATCTCTTGAAGAAGTCTTGAAGAAGAAGAAAAAAACTACAAAGTTTTTTTTCAATCTGCGACACGAAAGATAAAGCTGATCGTTTCGAATGGCTTATACGTATATACACATATAACAGACTTACATAAGTGACGTATCTTTCAACGCATGTGCAATTATATTACCAGAATATTTTTGACTAGTAATCTTCATGTTGAGGCTGGAAACTCACGACTACACTCGTAATAAATTTTTGGACCTTTGGTCACACACATGTTTTCTGACCTTAATAGACATTTAACATATCTTCTCGAACTTTATTTGTGGCATGTATTCATCGCTGTCATATGTAAAAGGGCGAGAAATATTCGACGCGAAAACAAAAATTTATTATAAATTCTTTTTTCAATATTTTTTGACATTTTAAAAATCACCATACGAATTTTTTTCACCTACACGAACAAGGGTCTATTTATGAACTGTAATAACATGAAAATCTGCAATGATGTCAGAGACAGTCATACAAATCTACGTGTTTTTTTCAGTTTGATTGACGTGTACAATTTAAATTTGAATTTCTCGAAACATATTGAACATATTAGGGCATTGTAATACAAAAAAAACAACGAGTCTTTTGTTGACTGCATACGTAGGTTGTTACAATAGCTTCTACAATCACGCCAGCCTGATGGTTTAGACGTTTCTTAACGACGCTATCGTAAAATATATTTTTAATGGTAAATATCATTGAGAGATAAAAAAGACAGAAAGTAATAAATAAATAACTTTATAAAAGCCGTTTGGAGATTTTCTTAACAAAATTTTCGCATATACAACTAAGATTTTGCTAATGTCTGAATGATTGTGGCGTGTTCATATATATATATATATATATATATATATATATATATATATATATATATATATATATATATATATATATATATATATATATATATACATCGTTGACATACACAAAAAAATATATTTAATTTCACTCATTACTTTATATATTACATATTAATGTAATTTATTTTTTTAGTTAGTTTTGAAAACGGGGGGAGAGTACCCTCCGAAACGTTAACGTTAAAAGTTTGTAAAATTTTTTATAACATTTTTATATCTTTCAAATTTTGTTCGTTAGGCAAATTTATTACAAAAAAGAATCACTGAGAAATTTGTCTCCGTTTGATTTTTTTGTTTTTACCCAGTGATTCTTTCTTTACATAAGAACAGGTATTTTTGATATTTTTTGAGTTTTAGATAGTGGCGTATACGTGGATATAGGGCGTCGATATCATGTAGCCTCATACGGCCTAAACCGACACTGATTGGATTCTTTTTTGTTCTACTGGGATGTCGAAAAGACACGGGATTAGCGAGATATTTACGGTAGTGTGGGCAGACACTCGAAAATAACACTAACTGTTACCTCAAGCTGCAGAGTTACAGACTCAAAAATCCATTGAGCCTCGCTCCAACATAACCAGCGTGAAACGAAAAGCCACGCCTACCCACTGGGACGTTCTCTATGGACGAGAATAAAAAATAGTGAAAATACTGAAAGGAAACTGCCCATATTAGTGGTAGCGTACTTTGATTCGATACCTTCGACTCAACCAGGGGGTACCACTAGTTAACTAAAAGTGGATAACAAAAATAAAATAGAAATGGGACTGGGATATGTAAAAACAAGGATGAGATATCAATTCTTCAATTGGAACCTTTGGTGTGAAACACTAAACTTGAAGAGATTTATAACTAAACATCAAAACACTTTTTTGAACTGTTCGACGCACGTTTCGCTAATCACGTTAGCATCATCAAGCGTCGAATCGTGCGAATCAGCGAAACGTGCATCGAGCAGTTCAGAAAACATCGAACATCAGCGGAACGTGCGTTGAGCAGTTCAAAAAAGTGTTTTGGTGTTTAGTGGTAAATCTCTTCAAGTTTAAGGATGAGATAATGTAACAGTTTTTCAAACGTTACAGTATTGTTCAGAATGTTACTCAGGCCGTAAAGCTCGAAATCTGGCGAACACGATGAAAAACGCTTTTTCTTCGGCTGACTTCTATCGTCTTTCTTCTGAGACGGAAAAGGGGCATTAGGTTTGATGTGGCATTGTTCATCGTTGCTGGATTCCGATTCCAGTAATTTACTGGATGTTGTGAAGAAGAAGAAATGGGTCTAATTGTGATTGAATTAAACCCAGGACTCTCTGGAGTTTGTTGGCAAATCCAGACATGGTCTTGACTTGCGTTAAGATTTGATCCGTCTCGTCGACAGATTCTTTCTCATTACTCGTGCATTTCTGCTTGGGTGTTGGTTGGTGCTAGTGGTGTTTTTTTACTTGATTCTTTGGGCGCTTTTGGTTTTGCGTCTTGGAAGCATAGCTACGTACTGATTTTCTTTTCTGTACTTCTACTCTAATGGGCTGATAGCAGAGTTCAGTGATCTTCAGGATTTTTTTCTCATCACCTTGTACGGTGACTTGTATTATTAAGATAGGTTCCTCCTCTTTGCTTTGTCATCTTGTAATATTAGTTGGATAGAACCTCTGGTGAAGTTTCGTCTTGACGTCATCAGTCTGGATTGTTTCCAGGACGCTTTTTGTCAAGACGCGGATTAACTATTTGCCTGCACCGATCCGGCTTAGTTGTGGCTGGGGCGACAGCTACTTTGTTTTTCTTTAGGAAGTTCATCACTTCCTGGAAAGCCGCTTTATCTCGCAAGACAAACGGCTTTGGTTTGGATTCGACGCCAGAGAAACATTCTGGCCCCTTGCTTGAGGATTCTTCCGTCACGACGGTTTCAACAGAGAAATTAGTCAATTTGCGTGACGAATAGTTGCCACACCCACTCTTTTCTGCCGACTTGGTTTCCTTCGACTTTTTCACTTTTCAAAAAGAAAGAAATCGCAACGCTGGTTGGAAAGAAATTCACATCAAATGAAGAGATAATCTCCCAAAACAGAGGACTATTTCGTAGAATTCAACTAGTCAGAGGATTATTTTTCAGAATTTATAGAAGGCATACAAACGATGATTAATTCTTCTATTGGAAACTTCAGTGTGAAACACTAAACTCGAAGAAATTTAATATTAAACACTAAATAACTTTTTTATTTTGCGGCGTACATTTCGCTAACTACTTAGCATCATCAGGAGATGATTAAATCTCCTCCAGAATCCATCAAGATATGATTCAATCAGGAGAAGATTGAATCATCTCCTGATGCTGCTAACGTGATTAGTAAAACGTGCGTCGAGAAATTTAAAAAATCTCTTCGAGTTTAGCGCACAAATGTGGGAAAATCGTTGGCCGACAAAAATCGAGTAGTATATTTTCGGTCAAGTTATCAATATTTCACTTAAAAAGAATCTGATTTGACATTTTTATTTCTTAAAAACGTGATTCGGAATTAAACGGGTGATTTATGGCAACAAATCTGTGCAATCAGGTGGTCCTTGATTTTCTGTCCCTAGTCATAAAGCAATATTATAAGCAATATATCTTGCTGTTCTCATGATCCAAGAAATGTTGTTTTCAAGTGCATTAGTATTCAAAAATATATCATCCAAATATCATTTATATCACATCTAAACAAAATAGACAAACATATTCAAGTTAATATTTCATGATAACGAATGCATGAGATATAATTGTAATTTAAGATGTTCTATCATAATTTTTTTTCTATGAAACAATTTTTTTACAATTTCATGAAAAAATTCCTCAGTTATTTAATAAACATGTAAAAACTAAGACAAATTAAAATCTGACATTTTTTTTATTAAACAACCTTATAAAAAGTCGGTAAAAACAAGTTAAAAATAAATTAATAACAGTATAAAGAAAAATTCTTTGTATAAAACATCGATCTTAAATAAAATATGGAAAATTAACAACAGATAAAACAAAAGATGGCAAAATATATTTTAATTTTCTGACATGATGTAACCCAAAGTAAATTTGTTCATCGATTGATAATCCCATAAAATCTGATTAATTGTAAATCCAGTGCCCTAAAAAAATATTGTTTCAAAGCCCCATTTTACGATAACCTTTCAGCCTTAAATATGGCCTTTAAATATTACATATTCTACTTTAAAAAAAATGATTTCCTATTTAAAAAAGTATTTAAGATATATGCCCTTCATTTAACAACATAAAAACTAGCTATTCAAATAATATTAATTCTTATATATTAAATAAAATTGGTGGTGATGGATCGCGACCGTATCTTGAAAACTATTTATCCCACAGCTTTGGGGAAAAAAAATTTTACTAAAAATGATCATGAGAAATTCACCAAAAATATTTTTAAGCTTCTAAAACGACCGCAAGAGGGCGTGACGAGCTAAACATTTTTAAAAATCTTTTTTTTGTGTATTTCCAAGTGTTAACCGAGTAAGAAAATTCTAAGTTATAATTAGCAAACTGTCTCCTACAACTTTGTTTTATGACATTTTGTCGTAACTTTGCGAATAAAGAAGTGGGGGGTTGTTATAATATATTATAACATATTTGAATGGGAATTAAAGATCGCAAAATCATTGACTGAAATTAATTTTACTGTATAAATAAAGTAATGTAAAGCTTTGGGGTTAGAGGCGCATTAGCAACTGAGAAGGCTATTTAGCGACTGGACCTACATCTTAACATGGGTTCCGAACCACGGTCATCAGCTACTGAAAACCCCGGTCAGCACCCCCCTCAGGCTATCAACCCTTGGTTTTATGCTTAACCGAAAGTATCTCGAGAAGCCTACCGACTGGCGAGTGACCAACGTAAAAAACCTCTCAGAAGGCATCCGGCCTTACCCAGCCTCGAACTGGCGTGACTGAGGGGTGATTCCTTGTCAGATTTTACACTCTTACCTAGAAACATTCACAAGAATTTTAGAAAAACTTTTTTGCCTGGTACGGGATTCGAACCCGCTCCACATTAACTGCCGTAACGTAAGGCTGATGCCTTAGACACCACAGCTAAGGCGGCTTCTGTATAAATAAAGTTTTTAAAACTGAGAAAGTAAAAAAGTTTGAAAAATTAAAACCTATAACTTTTTTTAAAATAAATAAAAAAAATAGAAAGAAAAGTCGGCCCACTCCCCTTTGCACGGGGCTATTTTCAGAAAAAATCAATTTTTTTTTTGAAAGACAAAGCAAAAAAAATAAAAATGTCGAAATTTGAAAAAATGAGGTTTTTTTTCAAAAAACTGAAAAATTCCATAGAACTTGATTTCCGGATTTTTCTTTCGTTTTTTTTTTTCTAAAAAGTGCAAAATTAACAAAAACAACGTCTCAATAGGTAAATTTTTGAAAAAGTTATAGCTATTTGAAACAAAGGAGCATTATTTTCAAAAATCCATATCTTTTTTTGGGTTGGGTAAAAAAATTGGGCGAAAAAATTTTGAGGAACGTCTTTTTGGGTAGAAAAAGAAACAAAAGTTTTAACGAGATCGAAAGGGGTCGGGTTCAAAAGTGGTCGATTTGGCATGGAATGACCGACAAAAAAATATGTTTGGGAAATATTTTCGCTTGTTTTCCGGTATATATATATATATTTATATATATATATATATATATATATATATATATATATATATATATATATATATATATATATATATATATATATATATATATATATATATATATAAATCATTCCGGGTGTCGATCCGTTGATTCTGTGAAGAGTCACGACGTTTCGCCAAAATCTCATTGGCATTTTCAAGTGTTGTCCGCTTCGACTGAAGAGTCCAACTGACGTACACGGGTCGTTGTGCTCGCTTTTATAGCCGGCTGGCGACTGCAATATATCAATTGTTCATAGTGCGTCCAATAATGGAGAAAACAGGCGAATTTAATACTCTTTTATTCCAGAGAGATACAATTAAGGTTGGCATATGACCGCATACAAAAAGCAGTAGTATTCGAGACCATGGAAGAAATGAGAATACCAGCAAAGCTGGTGAGATTAACTCGTATGACGATGCTGTATTTGAAGGCACTAGTTAAAATCCAGCAACACCCTATTGAATTTGTGATCCGAGATGATGTATAACAAGGGGATGGTTTAGCACCTGATCTGTTTAACAGAATTAAGAATATTTGTGCTTTTTTAAAAACCATTTTTCTTTTTAATAACCTTCAATATTATAAATGATGTAAAACTTAAATTGAAGATACAGTAATAAGCTCCTTCTCAATCAACATAATGCATAAAACATTGATAATTTATTGCAGAAAATATATTTGCTAATGAATACTAAAAGTTCTTGAAAGCGTTCTGAAACTTTTATTGACCAGTTCATTCGTAATCAGGATTCGAGGTTATATAAATCATATCTTTTACGTTTATAATACATGATGTCGGAGAACAATTTATTTGTATTTTATTCCATTTTTTTTTCGTCTTTTTTTAAACGATATATTGGAAATCGGTTGTTTTCGAATTTTGTGGGCTCGGCACTTTTCAACTTGTAAATACGCTTGATGTAGATGAAAAAAGGGAACCAAGCATCTGCAACTACATAAAGATGAGCAGAAAAAATATGTTTGGGAAATATTTTTGCTTCTTTTCCGGTATATATACATATATATATATATATATATATATATATATATATATATATATATATATATATATATATATATATATATACAGTGTGTCCAGGATAAAGACTTAAAGACCCTCTTAAAATTGTAATTTTTGGACCGGTTTTTATAAACTTTCTTTTGTTGGATATATCTCGGAAAACGGCATTAAGGAAGTGTATCTCATGTTATTTTTTTACTAATATCATGGCTAACTGCGTCAACTTTTATCGCTCCCATTTTCGAGTACTATCAGGGGTTGTTTTTAGAGAAAAACTAACAACAGATTCTTGATCAGCACCACCTTAAACCAAGATGTATCGATTTTTATGGTTCTAAGTTACAGGGTGTCCTTGATATTATTTGATGATATTTTTACAATAGTAATTAATAATTAATAATTTTTCTAATAATTAGAGACTATTTTTTAACAAAAAACGTTCGTTATTTACAGATCGATCTAAACTGACATTATAAAACTTAAATACTAGACATTTCTATCATTCCGCCATTTTCTATCAAACACTTTTCAATACGTCGTCTGATATTGTTCACTACTTTTCTCAATTGTTGTTTGGTGATGCTACGGCAAGCCTGCCTAATACGATCACAAAGATCATCTCCACTTTGGAGTCCCGAAACATAAAAAAAAAGGAAAGGATTTACGGTTACAGACGCATCAGCGACTACAAGGCCTTTAACTGACGTGACTGAGGGGTAATTCGTTGTCGGATTTTACACTCTTGCCTAGAAACAATCACAAACATTTAGGAAGTAAACCACGGGCGTAGCCAGGATTTAGTTTGGGGGGGGTTTAGTTTGAAGTAAATAAAACAACAAAAATATACTTACATGAAATTTAATATCTATATATTCATCGGAAAAATTACGACATATTTATAAAGTTCTTAATTTTAAATGAAATGGTTAAATTAATTTCGTTCCTCTGCGCTATATCAAAAATCATTAAAGAAGAAATCTTCGGCTTTTTCTTTTAAATATATCCACTACTTCATCTGCATGAATTTTTGTTCCATAATGAATGTTCATGAGAGCCAAACCATTAAGTCTGTTTTCACTTGTAGTGTTTCGTAAATAGTTTTTCAGTCTCCTTAGGCTCGAGAATGACCTTTCTGGGGTAGCAGTGGATACAGGAATGGTAGCCAAGATTTGTAGTAATGTGTAAATATTAGGATAAAGGTTTTTATCGCACATATCTAGGCATTCCAAACTAGATTTCGGGGTGGGCGAGATATTTGTCATTACTGTTTTCCATACTTCAAGTTCTGCTTTAACCACTGATATGTTGCTTTCGGGAAGCAGTGACGAGTACATGGAAATTGCTTCTTCAATTTCAAAACTGGCAGTAAAATTTAAAGGTAGCACACCAGATAATGTTGATATTACTTTACGATGTTTGGTAAACCTTTCAACCAATTGTTGAATTGTATGATCAAGGAATGGAATGAACAAATTAATTTTGTAATACGTCCAATCCAATCCAATCCAATGCAGGATTTAATTGTCTTGCGACGACGCGTGGCATTCGCAGTATACCACCATTTTCTTCCAGTAAAACCTTTGCGTCTTCATAGAAATGAAGATATTCGACGTCAGTGTTGTTTCTCAGGAGTTGTAAGACAATAATAACGTAATCTACATGTTTGAATGTCGTGATAAGATCGATGTCAATTGTCTGTAATTGTTTTGATAGCGACAATGTATAGCTCATAACTTTTTGAGGAATCACTAAACACATCACAAAATCCGAAGATCGAAGCGTACTTAGCAATTGGGCGGCTTGTTGCGATGTTTCCTTATTGCGATTAAATTGGAGTTCTTCGAGAGCATTCACAATCGCTGAATAAATTTCCCTGAATCTTATAATAGCTTCATGTTTGTGGACCCACCGTATTTCACACATTGAGAGCAAGCTTTTTTGGTTACCGACGGGTAGTAGCTCTTGAATTTTTTCTTTCAACAAAGCAGTGCGTTAAGCAGAATGTCGAAAGTAGGAACCAACAGTCTGCACAATCCCAATGCAATTTCGGACATTTGCTAATGAATATAAATCAGCAATAGCAAGGTTGAGAGAGTGTGCACTACAGTGTACATAAAGAGCAAGAAGACATTCTTGGCGAACATAAGCTTGGGCACCGTGCAAATACCCACTCATAGCTGCAGCCCCATCGTAACCTTGACCAACCACATAAGAACATTCCATGCTTTTTTAGAGCTGTAATAATAAGATTTGCGAGACCGGATCCTGAAACATCGACCGTTGGAATGTACTCAAGGAACATCTCTTTAAGTATATGGTGTTTATTATCTGTAAAATCAACATATCGAAGACATAACGAGACTTGTTCTACACGTCCGATGTCGGTGGTTTCGTCAGCCAGAATCGCAAATAGTTTGGCTTTCTTTACTTCTTCAATTATTTTATGTTGAATTAATTCAGCACAATTGTCAATTATTTCGTTTTGGATCTGAGGGCTTGTGTACAGGGCATTCTTCTGGGAAGTATTCAAATGCTCAGCCAGATCTTTATCTCCAGACTTAGCCGCAAACCGCAACAGGGCTCTAAAAGATTTTACCATCTCTAGGAGATGCCTTGATTGCCGCAAAAAATTATTGCTTTTACGATAGGGATTAGTTTCTTTCGATTCTCCTCTTGTTGTCTCTTTCTTTCAGAAGACAGCTGTTCAGTGACCGAAAAAGCCTGCGAAGACATTACTTTTAGAAAGTTATCTGCCAGTTCTGAATTTCGTTTGTGGTATCCCGATTTCGCATGAGCTTCAAATATTTCTAGGGCATTTTTCCACTTACAAAAAGGTTCAGTTACCAACTGGCCGATCCTTTGATGACCGGCTTTACCTTCATCAAGCGAACGTCCTATTACCACGCAAACTCTGCAGTATGCTCCACTTTTATATTCCGAATATGAAAACCAGGGGAATCTCTCCAACCATTTCAATTGAAAGCGCAAATTTCGTTTTGTGGAAATAGGAAACTTATAATCTCTGGGTGGGTTCCATGGCGTTTTTAAAATTTAGACTTTAAAATATTCATCCAAGATTTTTTCTTGATTCGCGTAAAAACCAACATCCAACTTAGCTACAGTTGTAAAAAATGAGGTAACAGGCAGGCTGGCCTGTTGCAGACTAGATGGCGTTACTGTGCGCAACGTCCAGTAGTTCGGATATATATTCAATTCAAATGTAATAATTTAACTCTCTTCACTCCTCGTATTTTTTCGGTATAATATTAGGTAATATTTGGCTTATTTCGGGGGGGGGGGGGGGGGGGGAGGTTGTTAGATGCATCAATAAGAACCGCGAGCTCCTCAGCATCATAAAGAAAAGGAAGACTGCCTGCCTCGGTCAGGGATAGGTCACATTATGCGAGGCCAAAAATATCAATTCCTACAACTAATCATCGAAAGCAAAATAGAAGGTAAAAGAGGATTAGGACGTAAAAAGATGTCATGGCTGCAGAACGTAAGGCAATGGACGGGCATAAACGATATACAATCGCTAATTCATACCGCCAGAGATAGAGAGAGAATAAAAAATGTGGCCTCAAACATCCATTAATGGATTTGCAAAGGAAGAAGAAATAAATTGAAATGAAGGTTGCCAGGCCATGTAGCGAGGCGATGTTAAGTGCCATCTTGGAGTGGATACCTCTTGATCATAAACGTTCATACAGAGGACCGAAAACACGATGGACCGATGACATCATGAAGTGTATTGGACCTGAATGGCAGAGGAAAGTTCAACTGACCAACTGCGCAGGTCGTAAACATGCTGAAGAGACTTCTTCCTGTAGTTATATGGCAAATCGTGTCAAATATATGATAGATAAGTTAATTTTTAAGGTTCCTGTTTACGTTTTTCGACATTACTAATTACCAACATTACCAAAATTAGCTAGTCTTGTACTGAGTAATCGCCGATAAGGTATTAAGGACATTGTAGATATAACGTCCAGATTTCTGACCAAATAATGTATGGTTTTTTGCATAAAAGCTAACGCAATATCGCATGAAAAGGTGAGAATCAAAACGTTTAACAAATATGAAAAAATACATGGAAAGTTGTAAGTGGGTTGGTGGAGAATATATTAAAAATATTCAAAAAACAGGAATTTTTTCCAGGCGCTCCGCTTACGTCAGTAAGTACCCCCCAAAACCGGTTTCTGGCCGTAAGCCGTCATCAATGCGGCTCGAGAAGAACGTTCGGAAAGCTGCTAAAGAAATGACTTACGTGGAGCACGGAATAAATGTTCGTTGTTTTTGGAATATTTTTAATATATCTTTTACTGGAAGTCCGTTTGCAGCTTTTTATGCATACCTGGAACTTAGGCAAGACCTAGGCGGGTCACGGACGTTCACCTCAGGATGACCTGAGCTGCACAGTATTACAGACTTTATCCGAAAAAGCCGATAGATACGATTGTACATTTGGTAATTTCTTCCGCTACTTTCCATACGTTCAGCTCGAGCCCGACTGATGACGGCTGAAAGCCCGAAACCATTCTCGGGAGGTGCTTGCTGACGTTTAGGGGGCGGCTAAAGGAATAGGCAATTAGTATGCGGAGCAACAAAAAACATTATCCTGCATTTTTAAATATGTTTAATATGAATAAATTTTATATCTTAAGCAAATTTGTTTTTAAATATATTTTTGCATGTCCTTTTTTATCTATATTAAAAAAATGTTCTTTTATGTTTTTATGAATGTTAAAATGTTATTATGTCATAATAATAAACGTCAAGCGAACAAAGAGTTATAAATATAAAAATGACAGTCATTTTATTGAATCTAATGATGCAAGCAAAAAGGTTTTTTACTGTTGCGTAACAACTGCGAAGAAATTTGGGAAATAAAGCGAAGCAGCGTGTTTTTTTTTTCGGGGAAATATTTGAGCCCTCGTATATTATGAAAACGACAATCGTGATTTGTCAAATGCGGAAAATGTTACACAACATACTTATATTTTGTCATATTTTTCACTTTAGATTTCTATTTTGTTCTGGAAATATATTCGAGGACCGCTTTATATACCTTATAAACATTACCGTACTAGTTTATGTTATTAGATATTTAATAATAGTATTATTACTATTTTATTTCTATTATAGAATAATAGAAATCGAGTTTTTGATCGAGCTTGGGCAAGGTTAGTGTTTACTTTTTTCCTTTTTTAGGTTTTTCCGCCACGAACTAAAACTCAAAAAATATCAAGAATATCTGCTTTATGTAAATAAAATTATTTTAAAGTACTATATAGAAATTAATATAAATGATTTTTAGATTCGTTTTGAAAACAGGAAGAGACGACCTCCCGAATCGTTAACATTCAAAATTTGTATTTATTTTAGAATATTTTGTATTTTTTACAATTTTTTTATTCGTCAGACAAATTTATTACAGAAAAAGAGTCCCCGTTTTGTTTCTTACTCAGTGATTCTTTTATTTGCATAAGAGCAGAAATTCTTGATTTTTTTTGAGTTTTAGGCGAAAAACCCAAAAGATGAAAAAAATATATGAACACGCCACAACCATTTAGATAAGGTTAATGTTGATCAATAAGGAGCAGATTTTTGCTCGAGCTCGGACCAGGTCATTGCTTATCAATGTGTTTATTCACTGTCGTACATTGTTGTATCTTTTTTAAAAAGTCTGGCCTCTACTTATCAGTGCGTTTAATCATAGTCGTATAATCGAGATATTCAATAAAACAACATTTACATATCTAATTTTCTAATTACACAAGTGTCGAATGTATAAATGCAATAAAAAATAATTGAAATGGATTTATAAACATTTTGGCAAAATTGATATCTTCATAACTTGAAGTGATGGGCGTCCGCCATTGCATGAAACGATTTATTCACTTATATAGCCAGTCTCTAATAATAATTATTCATTAGTTTACAATGAATAAGGACCCCTTTAACCTAAAGATGATAAAGCGTGTGCATTTTATTTATGCAAAAATCTTGCCCAGCATTCCTGTTTTCGCAAAAAATTCTCCATGTCATTCTCGGCCATGTTCTAGGTCTTTTTCCGTGGTTTTTGTCAATTCTAATATTACCGACCACGGAAGCCTTATATATATATATATATATATATATATATATATATATATATATATATATATATATATATATAAGGCTTCCGTGGTCGGTAATATTAGAATTACTACTAGGTCTTGGGTAGAACCGCGTTTTAGATTTATAAAATCTCATTTTCAAGAGAATCTAATTGATTTACTCCGAGGCCTCAATCTGCCTACTCCCCGGGGTTCACAACTTGAAAAGAACGTGGACGGCGCGACCTCTGTATTAATAAGTGAGGTTGTAGGTGGGGTGTTAGGTTGAGGGGTAGAGGTGAGACGGGAGGTGGACGTTTGACTGGAAGGGTTTCAGATGCGCAATTTGGAAATAACCGGTTTCCGTGTATTTGGAACTCTAAAAGTGTCGTCCCTCTTGTTTAAGCAGTCTGGACGTTTTTCAATCTCAATTGCTTCGCGAATTATGCGGGGTTTGTAGGAATATATAGGTGCGATTACTTTGACCTTATCGAAATCTATTTTGTGACCCGCTTGAAGATGATGTTCTGCTAAAGTCGGACAGATATCAGATTTTCTGACGGCGAGAGAATGCTCGTATATGCGATTTTGGATACGTCTATTAATTTGACCAATATATGATTGGGAGCAGCCAGAACAAGGAATCTCAAAGACACCATGTGACTCTTGTGGAATATTATCCTTCACTGGTCTGAGGAAACTGGATATATTTCTTTCTGTTGTAAATATCGTTTCGATATTACGGGATCTGAATACGTAGAAAATTTTATCAGAAACTCCCTTGATGTATTGCAGAAGAACTTTGGGATTTTGAAACAATTCTTCAGTAGATTGGTTGGTATGACCAGTTGGCTGAACTTTATTAATATGCCTTTTTATTTGACGCATGTCATAGCCATTTTGAATTAGTGCCATTTCTAATGAATTAAGTTCGGTTTGCCTATGTTCCCTATCCGACAATCTTAGTGATCTCGTGACTAAAGTTTTGACTACCAAATTTAATTGAGATGGATGATGATGTGAGTTCGCATTTTGGTTTGTGTGGGTGGGTTTACCATAACCAGAATAGGAGAGGCTTTGGTCTGGCCTTTTTGCTATTAGAACGCCAAGAAAAGGGAGAGCAGAATTGTTTTTAGTCTCCATTGTAAATTGGACCTGGGGATGTCTATTGTTAAAATGCGGAGGAAACAGATTTAAAGATTGTGGTCCGTGCGGCCAAATGACGAAGGTGTCATCTACATATCGGAAC
The DNA here is from genome assembly GCA_031761425.1 of Cosmopolites sordidus. Lineage (NCBI taxonomy): Eukaryota > Metazoa > Arthropoda > Insecta > Coleoptera > Curculionidae > Cosmopolites > Cosmopolites sordidus. The sequence goes on from JARFXV010000499.1 coordinate 23,520, forward strand.
CAGCAAGTAGGTTTCAACGGACTGGTGTTAATGGCTTGAGTTTCAAAGTGTTCCATAAAAATGTTCCACCCTCACCCCTCAACCTTACAGCGCGCCACCACCTACAACCTACAACTTCACCTATTAATACAGAGGTCGCTCCGTCCACGTTCATTTCTAGTTGTGAACTCTAGGGAGTGAACTCTAGTAGAGATTGAGGCCTCGGAGTAAATCAACTAGATTCTCTTGAAAATGGCTTCAAAGTGGAAGCCGAAACGTCGAGATTTTATAAATCTAAAACGCAGTTCTACCCGAGAACCTAGTAATTCTCAGTTACGCCAGTTAAAGGCTGGGTAAGGCCGGATGCCTTCTGAGAAGTGTTCTACGTTGGTCACTCACCAGTCGGTAGGCTTCCTGATAGACTTATGGGTAGGCACATAACCAAAGGTTCATAGCCTAGGGGGGAGGGTGCTGGCCTGGGTTTGTCGTTAGCTGATAACCGTGGTTCCGAACTCACGTTAAGCTGTAGGTCCAATCGCTAAATAGCCTTAGATGCTGATGCGCTTCTAACCGTATATCATTTCCTCTTCCTTCTTTCTTTTAAATAAATGGGTTAAAAAAAGTATATGTACAAAAAACTAAAAAACGATATAAACGAAAAATGAAAGATATAGTGAGTTGTTCTGAGGATGGTGGATGGTTTGTAATTAAAATGAAGCGTAAACAAAACAATAAAAAAGTAATAATTGACCGAAAATTCCAAAAAATAAAAAAATAATAATAATATTAAACCGTCGGTTATTAAATGGTATATATATATATATATATATATATATATATATATATATATATATATATTAATATATATATATATATATATATATATATATATATATATATATATATATATATATATATATATATATATATATATATACCAGGTGTCCCATTAAGGATGGATCGCGGCCGTATCTTGAAAACTGTTTATCCCACAGCTTTGGGGAAAAAAAATTCTACTAAAAATAATCATGAGAAATTCATCAAAAATATTTTTAAGCTTCTAAAACGACCGCAAGAGAGCGTGACTTGCTAAACATTTTTAAAAATCTTTTTTTTTGTGTATTTTCAAGTGTTAACCGAGTAAGAAAAATTCTCAGTAATAATTAGCAAACTGTCTCCTACAACTTTGTTTTATGACATTTTGTCGTAACTTCGCGAATAAAGAAGTGGGGGGAGTTTTACCTAGTTAGATAAAAAGTCGTCTAATGTCCGTTTGCCTAAACCGATTTTCCTCAATTTGGATTCATTTAAAAGGCAATTGCTGGGACAATCAGATAATCTGGGAGATAAATTATTTAGGTTATAAATGAAATCGCGAGGTGGCGTTACATTCAACAATAGTTTTTTTGAGGTTTTGTTCAGTTTTTTTAAATGGAATGGTACAGCTTTTACTACATGGCAAGAAAGATTATTTAAAGAGGAATCGTCCAGTAAAAACCCGAAATCGATATCTCTGACATGTCAAGAGATATTTCGATTTTTCTGAAAAAAATCAGTTTTAATTTTTACTGTAATATTAAGTTAAAAATTGGTCTTAATATTTAGGTCGCAATCGCAACCGCAACAATTTTATATAAAAAATAAAATTATCTATTCAGTATCAATCATCATAAATGTTCTAATCCTGACCTTGTCAGTTCTTGTTAAGTCAGCTTAACTTGTCAGTTTTGAAATGCATTACATTTTCAACATTGCATTTATTGATTATTAATAATTATTATAATAATATCTAACAATGCCTTTTACGAATAACGAGGCCTATGACATGTTGGCGGTGTATTTCCAATGTTTTGAAAATGTATGTATTGCAGAGCGGCAATATGCAAGTCAATATCCCGAAAGAAGGCATTATTAAAAGAAGGGGTTTACACGTCTAGCAAGACGCTTACGAGAAACAGGAATTGTGCATCCACATCCAGTCCACACCAGGTTACGTTCGATTCGTAATGGAGATAATGTCATAAATGTTCTGGCTTATGTTGAAACCAACCCCCATTTAAGTATCAGACAAATATCTGAAGCCTTAGGTGTTACCAAGACATCCGTTCATCGAATCTTAAGAAATAACAAGCTGCACCCCTATCATGTTGTCTTACATCAAGCCCTTTTGGATAACGATTTCGACAGACGGTTAGACTATTGTCACTGGTTAAAAAATATGTGTAGTGGAAATAAACTATTCTTAAAACGCATTCTATGGACTGATGAAGCTACTTTTAGCAGTGAAGGAGGCGTTAACTTACATAATATGCACTGCTGGGCAGTTGCTAATCCACACTAGATGTTAGAAATCATCCACCAAAATAGATGGAGTGTGAACGTATGGTATGGTGTTTTGGGAGACAAAATTATTGGTCCCTTTATTTTTAATGGACATTTGAATAGTAAAACATATTTAAATTTTTTACAAAATGGACTGCCAGAACTAATTGAAGATGTTTCGTTGGAAACAAGAAGACAAATGTGGTACCAGCATAATGGATGCCCTGCCCACTTCTCGCAGGTGGTTCGAAACTTCTTGGATGCTTCGTTTCCAAATCGTTGGATCGAACGGGGTAGTTTATTTTCGTGGCCGGAGCGCTCACCGGATTTGACACTCCTACTTGTGGGGAAGATTAAAAGACCTTGTTTTTCAAACTCGTCCTACCACACAAGAAAACATGATTGAAAGAATTAAAAATTCAATAACCAGCATTTCAAGAGCGGAAATTGAAGCTGCCGTTTTTAGTACTCGAAAAATAAATCTTTGCATTTCTAAGGATGGAAGGCATTTTGAACATTTAAAAAGGCGTTAAAGTTCAGATTCTGTTAATTATGAGTCTGTTGTGCTGTTAATTTTATTTGACTGTTGTTATTATTATTATCTTCGTTGTTGGCCCGTTGGCCTTTAAACACGCTCCAAATTAATATGGCACGAAGAATTTGGACCAGTCCTAAGCCTGGGTAAAGTGTGAAGGAAGGCAAACATTAGGTTAATATTTTTTTAACTTAATGCAGTAGTGAAATAATAACTAATTTTTCAGAAAAATCGAAATATCTCTTGACATGTCAGAGATATCGATTTCGGGTTTTCACTGGATGATTCCTCTTTAAATAACCTTTCTAGCCATCCATGTAATAAAAGCTGCACCATTCCACTTGAAAAAACTGAACAAAACTTCAAAAAAGCTATTGTTGAATGTAACGCCACCTCGCGGTTTCATTTATAAACTAAATAATTTATCTCCCAGATTATCTGATTGTCCCAGCAATTGGCTTTTAAATGAATCCAAATTGAGGAAAATCGGTTTAGGCAAACGGACATTAGACGACTTTTTATCTAAATAGGTAAACCCCCCCCCCCTCTTCTTTATTCGCGAAGTTACGACAAAATGTCATAAAACAAAGTTGTAGTAGACAGTTTGCTAATTATAACTGAGAATTGTTCTTATTCGGTTAACACTTGAAAAGGCACAAAAAAATTATTTTTAAAAATGTTTAGCTCGTCACGCCCTCTTGCGGTCGTTTTAGAAGCTTAAAAATATTTTTGGTGAATTTCTCATGATCATTTTTAGTACAATTTTTTTTTCCCAAAGCTGTGGGATAAATAGTTTTCAAGATACGGCCACGATCCGTTATTTTTTTAAATATTTATAACTCTTTCAAAAATCGACCAGATAAGACGTTTTTTTTAATTATTCGTTTTTGAATGAATTTTTCAAAAAAATTACAACAAAAAAATTAATTTATCTACTATAAAAATTTTAAATTTTTCGGAAAATTTGTTTTTTTTTTCCTAAAAAATTTTCATTCACTCTACGTTTGATGCTGCAAGTCGCATTATTGGCCAACTTTACTCTCTATTTTTTTTATATTATTTTATTATAAAAACAAAGTTAAATTGCGAAAAAATGGAATGGAATTAGAAAGAAAAGTCGGCCCACGATGGGATTTGCGGCATCAAATGAATTATAGAATAAATGGAAGTTTTTTTGGGACACTGGAAACTCTAGTTCATTCAAAAATGAATAAATAAAAATTGTCTTATTTGGAAGAGTTTTGACTACGCCAAAAAGCCGAATCACAAGGGGTCGGGTTTAAAAGTTTAAAACTATCATCATTATTAGCCCATGTCGATCCGCTGCAAGATGAAGGTCTCTTTAGCATGATTCCAACTTTTACGGTCCTGGGCTTTCGTCAGCGATTGGGGTCCAATATGGACATCAGTCCATGACCAGGCTTATTGGACGGTAGTTCTTTAAATCTTCCTTGATCAGTTCTGCATTTTTCCATCCAAGTCAGGTACTTTTTATTCTTTGAGGCATATTGAGTATAATTTTGACAGTATTTTATGTAGAGTCCGACAATCAGAGTTTAGCATTTCGACAGTTACACTCAGCCTTACCGTTTTTGATTGATTCTATTACATTTGTCACTTCCTCTACTAGGATATCTGGCATTTGTTCTTCCGTGGGAATTGTTGTCTGCGATTGGTTCTGATCTTATATATATATATATATATATATATATATATATATATATATATATATATATATATATATATATATATATATATATATATATATATATATTTTATTTATTGGGACTTTCGGTCAGTAAATAAGTTTTAATTTTTTATTGTTTTATTAACGTTTCGGTTCAACAACGAACCATCCTCAGAACACTTCAATATCAAATTAAATAATTAATTTTTTTAATTTTTTAACTAATATGACAATTTTTTATAAATTTTTTAAAGACGGGTCGTGATCGCACACAACTCACGCCATCATACGGCGAATGCTCGTGGCAGTCAGGACCGCTCGTAACATTCTGCCTGGAACCTCGGGTATAGTACCAGGTATGCCCACAAGGTAGCGTAACGGACCGAGGAGGGAAAATATTACAGAAATCTTTCACCCTTTCTCCACGTGGTGCCACCGATCGCCTTCGCCGAACTGTCAACCATGCGACATCACGTGTCTCTCGGGACCGGTTTCTAGCCTTTCAGCCGTCATCATCCGAGCTCTAGACGAACGCAAGGAAAGCAGTTCGGAGGGACGATCGGGGCCAGACCAAACCGGTCCCGAGAGACACGTGACGTCGCATGGTTGACAGTTCGGCGAAGGCGATCGGTGGCACCACGTGGAGAAAGGGTGAAAGATTTCTGTAATATATATATATATATATATATATATATATATATATATATATATATATATATATATATATATATATATATATATATGGTATCCTCCCTTCCAGAGGAGAATCCATAAATATTGCCAGATCGAACGGTACGCCACCAGTCCCGTTACTTTATTTACATACCTCGTATATTGTCAACAACATTATATTATTTTAAATTTAAATCAAATTCGTTTTGCATATATTATTGGTTTTATAAATAAAATTGTAATGAACAATATAATTCCCCACATCCCAACGGACGATTATCGTGTAATTAATTCTTGTCACAATAAATAAATAATCATAATTAATTATAATTTAGCTTTGGCAATTATGCCGTGTAATTTCATTAAAATGGTTACAAATACAAAGGCCTTAATAGGAAAAAACATGTTCTCTGAAACGTTGACAACATGTTTATTTAATAGTTTAATAGGACGATTTATGAAAATAGAATTATTATATTACATGATATATTTAGGTTGGATAAAATGATTGTGTCGAATGGATCACGAAAGGATTATTTGGCTAGATTATAGTAGAGTCCAGGGTGTATCTATTTAAAATTGTTACTTAGGATATGATTATTTTATTAACTTGTATATGACAATATTACTGATACAACATTCAATTTTCCACAAAGTTCCGTCAAATATGCAGATTTAACAATAATTCTTTATTGTGATTTTCATAACAAAAAGCTTCTTGGAGTTCAAACACTCTTTGAATCAGTTTGGCGTGAGAGCCAACGCACTTCACATTAAATAACGAGGCTGATGTTGTAAAACATTTTATTTTATTTTCATATATATTTACTTATTATCACCTTCATTATACACTCCTCCGCTATCCCTAGAACGCACCATGCGAATCTTCCATCTGTTCGAAAACAGTGCTGGAAGTCTTCTTCTGTCAACTCCTTCAGAACGCGTGCCGCTTCCTCTTTCACAACTTCAACAGACTCAACTCTTGTTCCTTTTAATGCAGAGTTCACCTTAGGACAGAGATAGAAGTCCCACGGCGCAAGATCTGGCGAATAAGGCGGATGGTCTAACACTGGGATGCTATACTTGGCTAGAAACCTCTTGATAGACAATGCTCAATGAGTCGGCGCATTGTCTTGGTGGAGAACCCATGATTTGTCCTTCCACAATTCGGGTCGTTTTTTTTCGTTAAGAACGTGAAGGTAGTAACGTTGATTAATAGTTTGACCTTTATGAACCCAATGAAGGTATACAATCCCATGAATATCGAAAAAAACAATCATCATTGCTTTGAATTTTGATTTGCACATTCGAGCTTTTTGGCTCTCGGTGAATAAGGGCTTCGTTTCAGGATTATAAGTAAAAAACCACAATTCGTCACATGTTACTATGCTTTCTAATAAGTTTGGGCATTCGAAAGAGAAGGCTTCACGCTAAACAGCTGTTGGTCGCTGGGGTTAGGCGCATGCGCACTTCTTTTGTAGCAGCGTCAGTCTCGTAATTTAATAGTCACACCTCGTGGTATAGAAGCGAGACATAATTCTTTCAAATGATGCGAAGAATCGTTGGTTAAATTCACGAAAGTTATTTCTCTTGATGCCACTACACCCAGTATTAATCAATATTAATCAATCAATGAAGGCCTCTTCAGCATGTTTCCAACTTTCACGGTCCTGGGCTTTCCTCTACCACTCTGGTCTAATATACTTAACGATGTTATCAATCCATCATGCTTTCACTCTTCTTCGCGGACGTTTGCGATCAAGCGGTATCCACTCCAGGATTGCCTTGGTCCATCTGTCATTCCATCGCCTCGCTATATGGCCTGCCCTTCTCCATTTCAATTGCTTTACTCTTCCAATGATGTCAAAGACTTTTGTTTGTTTTCTGATCCATGCGCAGGACTTTCTGTCTCGTCTTGTAATACCAAGCATACATCTTTCCATTCCCCTCTGTGCTACCCGAAGTTTTTGAATTGATTAAGATGTGAGTGTCCAGGTTTCACTTCCGTACGTCATAACGGGTAAAACGCACTGATGAAAAGGTGAAAAGGTAAGAGGCACTGCTGAAAGACTTTTCTTTTCAGGCAAAGTGGGAGTCTGTTCTTAAACACAACGTTGAGGCTGCCAAATGCCTGCCAGCCACATTTAACATGCCGTTCCACTTCGCAGGCGGTATTCCCCTCCATTGAAATCTTCTGCCCAATATATATAAAGCTGTCCACAATCTCCAAATTCCTTCCTAAAACTGAAATTCTTCTGTTCTGAGCGAAGTTATTGAACATAACCTGACTCTTCCAAAAAAGAGCAATGGTGCAAACTTAAAACATCTTAGATTTGTAGATCCAGAGGAGCTGCAAAGACCAACGCTCATTATGGCGGAGACGCAGGTTGTTGTGGGTTTGTGGAACCCAACGGTCGGGGGTGTATAACTCCTGACTACTGTTGTCTGAAAGAAGTCAAAAAACTCCATGTATAAGCCATGCGACGAGAAGTCGGCGAAAATATGGGTTGTTTGATTGTGGAGAGGGACTCCCTATTCTTGGCGAGAGCGCATATGTCGGTACCCTGATGAGTCTAATCACCAATAGATAAAACATGTGCCCTCCAATGTAATTAAAAAAAAACTAGAAAGAAAAGTTAGCCCACGATGGGACTAGAGGCATCAAACGTAGAATGAATGGAAGCTTTTTGGGACAAAAATGAGAAAAATTTAAAATGGGGAACTTAAATTAAAATTGTGTCGAATAAATCACGAAAGGATTATTCATCTAGATCATAGTAGAGTCAATTTAAACTTATTACTTTGGATATGATTATTTTACTAACTTGTATATGACAATATGACTGATATAACATTCAATTTTCCACAAATTTCAACCAAATATGCAATCTAATATGCCTCTTTATTTTGATTTTCATAAAAAAATACTTCTTTCAGTTCAAACACCCTTTGAATCACTTTTGCAGAACATAGTCAACACACATCACAATAGTGTAGAAGCGAGACAAGTGATGTGAAGAATTCTGGGTAAAATTCACCAAAGTTATTTCCCTTACTTCCACAACACCCTGTCTATTGTCAATGGACAATATATGGAAATGAGGTCTGAATTTAATGATGCAAGTAAAATCGTTATTTTCTACTGTGTATGTTAGGGTCTTCTTTCGAAAGTACTTTTGCTGTGCTCTCCGAAAAAAAAAGTTCATTATCGTTTATCACGTTCAAGGAATAACGGAAAATAAACTTAAATTGAAGGTTGTTTTTCATTTGATGCGACGCGATGCTATTTTACCCGGTTGACTACTAAAGCGGCAACAAAACACAATCGGAATATTTATAGTTGCTCCTGGGGAAATGTTCAGTTTTCATTTTTCGGCGGAGGTTATTTTTTATTCGCAGTTAGACGATATATTTGCTGGTCTTATTTACCGAAGCATATGTCAAAGAGGATCCCATTTCCCACCGTTTCGTTGAATTTCAAATGAGCGGACCGGATTTTCGAATATTTGTTTTCTAAAGAGGCTCATATTAATTTTCGAACAGGCGCATTTTTACCATTTGTCAGTTTTGATAGTTTGATTTAATCGAACGAAAAAAAGGAGTATGTGACAGAAAAAGAATTACAGCATTCGAATTCAATTTATTAGCATGAGTTTCGCCAGATGTCATTTTATAATAATGTTAATAATAATAATAACAATAATAATTAGAAGACAGGGGGCGGATAGTCCGCTTGGTGAATGGCGCCACCACCTTCCTGAGCTGAGAAGAGTAAACCTCTGAAAAAAAAATCCCCAAGCTTAAGGTGGAAATCCATCGTGCCGAGGAGCTGAATGGCACAGGGTTAGTGTCTCTAACGATGTCTCCGGATACCTAACGCCCTCCGGTAGTAAATAACTTTCCCATGGTAAATCAGGGTTCTGTCTTGGGTGACGGTTTTTCCCTTGAACCCAAATATATTTATGGAGAATAAAATACATAATATTATACAAGGCGGTAGGGTTTTGCGGAAAGAACCCTTCGGAACCGTCGGAAGGATTTGTCCGGGGTTGGTGAATCTGGAGCGAGTGGCGGTTCCCAACTCTATGGCACCACAAGAATGGCAATGAAAGAGGCACTCGAACAACAATTAGATCATCTAAGTCTAGCAATATCAAAGACTTTACTACAAAATCAACAGAGAGCGGAAGTTAATAATGGAGTAGAACATCAAAATACCCCGGTACTTGCTGGCTCGCCCCTAATAAGGAGGGCTGTCAAGGACCGAACGCACTCCACGTATCAGGTGTATACGCAAAATGAATATTGATGTAATGCGTACCTATTATTACGTAAACCAGTGCGGAGATAACCCTCTACCTGGATGGAGGCATGCACTCCACCAAGAATATAAAAAGAGGTTCCCTGAAACTCAGCTGTCGGAGCAAAACTTAGCCAACCGTAAAAATGTAATTCTAAGGAAAAACTATCGAACCGAATCGGAATTAATGAACTTCAAGAGAGAAATCGGTAATAAACTACATCAAAACATTACATATCAACAACATCAAGAAGATACTATGGACGTTCTTAACTCGAATACAGAGGAGCAACAAGTAAAACAAACTCGAAATGTATCACCAGAAGCCTTATCGTCTGAAAATGAAAAATTAATCTCGGAACGTAACTTTTCCAACATACGAGAGAGGTTTTACAGCAATTTGGCCAGTTTTGCTGTAGTCAGTTTTGCAAACCCATTGGATATACCAAGAATTCCAGTACTGCGTAATATTGCAAAATCACGTATTACTCTAATGCAGATGAATAGAGTTTTGGAATCACATCTATCTGGGATGATAAATCTAAGCGATATACATCTTGCATTATATTGTGCAGCAGTGACTGCCATCGAAATTTCAGGTCAAAAGACTTACACCCATAATGCGGCTGGCCGTAGTATCCAGAAAAATACACCTGTCTGGAAAACGCGCCTTGAAAACAATATCAATGAGTTCCGGAGGAAAGTTGACATTATCTCAGAGTATCTTTCTGGTAATCAGTCAAATAAAGTAGCGAGAAAAGCAAAAATAATTGCCAATAAATCTGGCATTGACTTCTATGATTCAAACCGGACAGAAAAATTGTTGATCTAAAAGATTGGTTTAGGCAAAAAGCTAAACCGAAAGGAGCCAGGTTAGCAAGATATAATGAACTAGAAAAGCGAAAATATCAAAATTCAGTATTTACAAATAGCCAAAAAAAATTTTATAGAGAACTCGAAGCAGAAGGTAACAGCAAGTCAGAACTTAAGAAATGTCTTCCTTTGCGGAGTATTGGAGATCGGTGTGGAAAAAATCAGACGGCTACGAAAAATTGGCTCCTTGGGTTAAAACCATTCAAGAACGTAACGATTTCACAGAGATTGACATTTGCACTGATGTCAGGAAGACTCACAACTGGAAGGCGCCTGGACAATGGATCACATCCAGGTCCTACAGCAGGTCATAGAAAGACACAACGAATACACTATGCCACTGTACTTGGCTTTTATCGATTATGAAAAAGCATTTGATTCAATCTCAAAGCGGGCCATAATGGATGCATTGCTTAATCAAGGTGTAGAGAAAGCATGTGTAAATCTACTAGGATCGATATATGACGACGCTACAGCGACAGTCCACCTTGACGATCTTGAGGTTGGAATAAATGTAGAGCGAGAAGTACGGCAGGGTGACGCAATATCGCCTCTTCTTTTCTCAGCCTGCCTGGAAGAAGTGTTCCGTAATCTGGATTGGAAACAGGATGGAATAAGGATTAATGGTGCATACTTAAATCATCTTAGATTCGCAGATGATATCGTGCTTCTTTCACAAGACCCAGAGGAGCTGCAAAGACACGTACAAGAGCTGCAAAGGGCTGGGGAACCATTTGGCTTGAAAATAACCAAAACAAGAGTCAGATCATATTCAATAAATTTGCTGACGGCAAAAGAATTTCTATTTTAAGAACGGATTTGGAAGTTGTGGATAAATATATATCTTGGGCAGAGAGTTTCAATGGAAGGAGATACCGTCCGGGAGGTGGAACGACGCGTTAAACGTGGCTGGCAGACATTTGGTTTCTCAACATAGTGTTTAAGAGCAAACTACCACTTTGCCTGAAAAAAAAAGTCTTTGAACAGTGTGGCCTGCTCGTTATGATATACGGGAGTGACACTTGTACACTCACATCACAGTCACAGTGGAAAGATGTATGCTTGGCATTACTAGATGGGATAGAAAGACCTGCAGATGGATCAGAGAGCAAACGAAAGTGAGTGACATCATTGGAAGTATAAAGCAATTGAAATGGAAGTGGGCAGGTCATGTAGCGAGTCTATGGGACGAAAGATGGATACCGCTTGATCGCAAACGTCCACGGAAAAGACCGAAAACACGATGGACTGATGACATTATTAAGTATATTGGACCCGAATGGCAGGGGAGAACTCAGGACCGCGAAAGTTGGAAGCATGATGAAGATGCCTTTATCCTGCAGTGGATTGATACGGGTTGATGATGTATATATATATATATATATATATATATATATATATATATATATATATATATATATATATATATATATATATATATATATATATACGCTGGAGAAAACTACAACAAACTTTCAGTGCTTGTTGGAAAAGGCCTCCATCCTATTCTTGTTTGTTCTCACTCTTTTTCCAAATTCCGCACGCATAACGGACTGTGATGTCGTTAAAGCCGAGTCTTAATTGTCTCACCTACTCGCATCGGTTACAATTAGCCAGCATTTAAGAATGAATAAATGAGAAAGTAGCATCGTAATTTGGCGAATGGTAAAGATTTAATGGCAGTTTCAGTTTACACTTGCGACTCACAAACATTCAATTATAAACACTAAAAGTGGGGGTTCGGCGGGAGAAGGAAAAGAGGTCGGGTAAAAGGAAAGGGTGAAGTGGAAAACCTCTAGGGGAATGGGGATAAGATCTGGAGAATTGCGTATGGGGAATTCATCGTCTTTTAGGATAGTTTGATTGAGTTTATTAGGAAAGGGAAAAGATGACTTAGAAAATTGTCAGGATGTTTGTTTGGGTTGATTTGAAGAAAATTGGATGTACTGGTTGGGGATATTAGTCATTGTGTGATTGTTAGGAGTAAAGAACATGCGCTAGTGTACACAGGCAAGACTGTATATAATTTTATGGTTGACAAAATATTGTTGTTCCGATCACCCACTATATTTTCCTTCATTTTAATGCGATTTCGAGGCTTCGGACACGATTCCTAGGAGGACTTCAAAAAATTTTGTATTGACTCAAGAGGAGCTTATTTTGAATAAACGTAAATTATGGCAACAATTTGTGTAAATACGTAGGGATATGTTCCTTATATGGGGGTGCGATTTAATTCGCAGGTTTGCAGCTAATTTTTTGTCGGTGAGAGAGAGATTCTGAGACTCACAGAACGAGTATGAGCTCATATTTGTTGATTCCTTCATTACGTTGTATCACGAGGGTCGTTGTTAATGGAATTCATCTTAGGCTGTATGTTATTATTAATTATTAAACTAACGAATACATTCATGATAAGTCATGATATTAAGAATTTAGGTCATCACATATTTTAATATTTGATTGGAAAGCAACTATAGAATAATAAAACTTATTGTTCTAGTGAACACAATGTTGTAAATATTTAATTTTTATTAAGACAGTTATAAGTACAAGCATTTATAAAGAAGAAGTCACTACACTCATTTAATTAAATGTTCAATATGTCTACCACTTTGTGCAATAAAAAATTTAAACCTATGTTCAAAAGAACTATTGACTGATTGTTATTCTAATTTACATGTCCCCTAATGGGGATGGATGTCATTTAATAAACTTGTTCCGCAACAAAACTCCTTAAGAAAAATCTAGTTTTGTTAAATCCGGGGATCTGGCTGGCCACGGTATAGGACCTCCCCTACCAATCCGTTGCTAAAAATTGAGAAAACCATCACCAAACTCTGACCTAATTTGATTAAGATTAAATAATCTCCTGACGATGCTAACATGGTTAGCGAAACGTGCGCCGAGAAGTTTTAAAAAAGTGATTTGGTGTTTAGTGGTAAATCTCTTCGAGTTTAGTGTTTCACACCTAAAGTTCCAATAGAAGAATTGAAAACTATCAACATTAACTCTATTTTCAAAAATAAATATGGCCCTAGGAGGCCATCTTCGATAATACCAGCCCACGCATTAAGAAAATATCTATGCCGATAATCTAAAGGGATAATGAATCTTGGATTCTCGCCGTTGTAATAGTAGAAGTTATGTCGGTTGACATACTCATTTTTGAGGAAAGTTGCATCATCCGTGTATAAAATATATTTCAAAAGGTTGGGTTCTTCTGTATTTTTTCTATTGCCCAATTACAAAGTTTAAGCCTTCGATCGGAATCGTTTTGATTTAGTTCTTGAACCAATTGTTTATCATAGTAATCAAATTTATATTTCCTAGTTATTCTGTTTGCTGTGGATTTTTTCCAACCAAGTCCAACTGATTGGTCAGTTGGACTCTTCAATCAAAGCTTACAACACTTGAAAATGCCAAATGGCGAAACGTCGTGACTCTTCACAGAATCAACGGATCGACACCCGGAATGATTTAGAAACATTATCTACCATTCGTGAAAATATTATATATATATATATATATATATATATATATATATATATATATATATATATATATATATATATACAGGGTGTTAGATAAACATGCGGCAAAAATTAAAGCGGTTATTCGTTGACTTATTCTAAGAATATTTTGTTGTATGATGATTTTTGAAAAACCCCTTTGTTTCGAAGATACAGGGTGAACAAAATTTACGACATTAACAATATTTTATTATTCAAAAGTACATGTAAAGTTGCTCAATCTACCAATTATCCGATTTCGCAAATCATCCAAATTCTCCAATGGAATAGCGTAAACTAATGACTTCAGATATCCCCAGAAGAAATAATTCAGGAGGTTTAAGTCCGGGGATCGAGCAGGCCATGCGTGTGGCCCAGTTCGACCAATCCAGCGATATCCGTATGTTGCTGTTAAAAAATCACGAGCAATCAAACTGAAATGTGGTGGTGCACCATCGTGCATAAACCACATTTCATGCCTTGTTGCCAATGGTACATCTTCCAGAATCTCAGGCAGCGTTGCTTCCAAAAAGTTGCGATACACCTCGCCAGTAAGTCTTTGTGATACCGGTCCAATTAGATAGTCACCTACAATTCCAACCCAAACATTCAACGAGAACTGATGTTGAAAACTATCTTCGCATACCTCATGCGGATTTTCATCTGCCCACACATGGATATTATGAAAATTCCTTATTGCATTTCTTACGAAAGTGGCTTCATCGGTGAAAAGAATTTGTGTTAGGAATAGAGGGATGCGAAGTAAAGTTTGCAATATCCATTGACATAATGCAATACGTGGAGGAAAATCAACAGGTAGTCGTGCCTGATAGCGTTGAATGTGGTATAGATACAACAAATTGTCCTTAAGAATTTTCGCCGCTATCATGTCCAGCACATTTTGTTCCAATTGTACCATACTTACAGTCAGTGATGTTCCTGACCCTTCAGTTCGTTTCAATGTGCCTGTATCACGAAGACGTCGATGAATGTTTTCGAAGATTTTGCGGTCGGGGACATCACGGACTGGAAATCGTTCACTATACAATTGCCTAGCTTGTAATGCATTGCCATCAGCAAATCCATACATGAAGTGCATGTCAATCATCTCGGCGTTTGCATACATTATGATAGAGGACTTCACTCACTATTTAAGACACGTCAAACAGCCAAACGTCACTCAATCTATGTAAACAAATGCGAACAGCCGTTCCAAGGGATCGAGATCAAAAAAAAAAATTCTTCTTGATAAACTCATTGACGTACACCCTACTTTTATTTACATAAATGATTTCAACAAATATCGAATATGGTTGTCGCAAATTTTGTTCGCCCTGTATCTTCGAAACAAAGGGGTTTTTCAAAAATCATCATAGAATAAAATTTTTGCCGTATGTTTACCTAACACCCTGTATATATCTTTTAAAATAGTCTAATTTCCAAAGGATATAGTTGCTTTAGATTGTGATGGCTTCTACTGGATGAAAAGTCATGACAATTATTTAATGAAATTATTTTTTGCCCACAAAACAACAGTGTTAATTAAGACAATAAACTGTTTAATTAATACAATAAACTTAATACATGATGTAGGACTGTCTCAGAAAACTAGATGATTAATAATTCGATATCCTAGTAGCAGATATCAGGTTGTAAATATGGATAGCGATGAACCTCCTCTAGAACATATGAACTGTGTAGTTCCATACTGTTCTGTTCTTGGGCCACTGCCGTTTTGCATTGTTGTACCATAAGTAACGATCATATTACAGAACTAATTCAGCAATATGCATTAATAATACATGTTAAACATCGTGATAAAGACGAAAATTACTATAATTGCTGATAGCAACTTTATAACATCTTAACTTAAAGCAGCCTATGCCAGTGCCAGTGTTAAATCACATAAACTATTATGATGGACTATATGGATCTTTGCTTGATTGAGAGATTGCAGAAATCTTGTCTCAGATATATTATACATTAGGAGCACTGGCACAAACATTCTAGCTCCCTCTAACTTCCTCCTGCTTTCTCTCACTCGTTTTCCAAACCCCGCATTCAAAATGGGACATGGATAATGTTTAAAGCCGTAATTAAGTCGCCCATTCGCATCGGTTACAATCAGGGGGTATTCGAGAATGAATAAATGAGTAGTTCACATTATAAGATATTGCGAAGAGAGATTGCCCATTTCAGTTCACAGTTGCGACTTACAAACAGTCAATTATAATTGCTAAAAGTGGATGATAACTGGGAAAAAACTTGAGTGAAATGAATGGGTGTTTTTTTTCCAAATATACGTATTTCCAAATATGTTTAAGTGAATTAAGATTCTAGGCACGAACTAATTTAACAATGTGTAGAAGAAACTCTCTCTATCCTTTTTCCTTTTATTCCTTTTCCAAACACCGTACGCAAGACGAAGTACAGGCATGATCCGTATAAAGCCTTAATTGACTCGCCTATTCGCATCGGTTACAGTCAGCCAGAATTCGAGAATGAATAAATGAGGAGTTCATGTCGCGATATGGTAGAGGGCAATGATTTAATGCCAGCTTCAGTTTACAGTTGCGACTTACAAACATTCAATTATGAGTGCTAATAATGGAGGTTACTGGAAGCAATGGGGAGGGAGATAGAGTGAAAGGAAAGGGTAAAGAGGGAGATAACTAGTGGAATGGAACAGGATTGGAGAAATACAATGGAGGTTTTATATATTTTTGTGAAAGTTTGATTTCTACGTTAGATGGAGATAACTGGAAATAGAGGGTGTCCCAATAGGTACTTCGGAATTTCTGTTTTTAAATGAAATCAACAATTTTAGAAAAATGACTTGCTAGTTTATTTTATCAAAAAGTAAATTTTGTTTGTTCACATAACCTGTGAAGTGAAAATCGTAAAACGATACATAATCAAATTGCCGAGGCTCTAGATTAGGGGTGTCCAAACTACGGCCGGCGGGCCAAATCCGGCCCACCAGTGTCATCAATCCGGCTCGCAATTAGCGAATTTAGCAAGCGTATGCTTGTTTAGGGCGCGTGCTCGGCGACTAGTTTAAAAATTATAGATAATGGCAGAGAAAATAAAACGGTTTTGGCCCTTCGAACTTACTGGAATAATCAGTATGGCCCTGAGGTTGGAATGTTGAATGAATGCGAGATATACAAATTTTAAGTTAATGGGGGAAATCCCTTATCCTTCTCTTCCAATAACGATATAGAGGAAAGCCTCGGAAAGACTCCTCCGGTTGTCTCGTTAGTCGCGCCTCATTGGCGGTTTCGGCAAAAACTTTGGCATAGCTATCAAAAATTATTCTGCACTATACACACAAATATATTTATACTATTACTTGTACTCGACCCGAAACCTTTCTCTGTGTTTATCAGTATATTCATTACCTTCATAATGTCTTCTTGTAAAATTTTTTCGAGCGTATTATACAAAAACAAAAAAAATATATCTTAAATAATATAAAAAGCACTCGAATGTCTACACATCGTATTAAAAATAATCATTTTATCGAGATAAACAATGGTAAATTATTATATTCAGAAAAGAAAACTAAAAAATTAGACCAATAAGAAATATTGGAAATATAAATATCCTTAAGAAATGGTCATAAAATAATCACGAATGACCAGCTAAATTTTCAATACACCACGGCAATAGATGAGATCATATTGTAATTGAATAGCTCGGGTTTTGCGAGGTTTGGATGCGCAGTAGCCTTACGGCCTAACGCCTCAGAGCTCATTCGAAGCAGTGCATTCGTCGTGTTAACATAGGTTAAGTACTGTACATTCGCAGAACCCTTCGTTCTCTATTTCTGTTAGACAGCAACCCACTCACTCCTTCGATTGCGCGTCTCAGAGGCCAAGATGCTGATTAAGCTGTCTGGGTCGCGATATACGGGCTACGGCGAGGCGTATGTGCAATAACTCCGTAAATATTTAATATTTTTTATTTTTTCTCTTGCCAGTATACTATCAATATATTAAATTTTCGAAATATGAAAAAAATCGATTTTTTGAAATTTCTAAAGGAATTGACCTCCTTAAGTCACGTTCATTTTGGTTCAATATCGCTACACTTAAAGGCCTAACCTTTACCTCGAAGGTAAAAGTTCTGACAATGAAAATTAATAAAACTTCAAAATTTCCAAACAGTTTAAGGGGGGGGGGGGGGGGTGATAGATTTAGGACTACGTTTTTTTTTTAGTAATTTGCATGAATTTTTTGGCAAGAAAAAAATACTTATAATTTATTGAAACTTTGAAAACATTTTATAGATATATTTACATAATTATAGTAATTTTGAAGTGTTTTCTCGGAAAATATGAAAGATATCACCCAGCTCCCACCCATCGGAGGTCACCATCAGACGTAGCTGTTTGTATATATACTGGAGGTCACAGTTTTGATTTGAAATCTACAGGATTTCAAATTGACTTTAAGGACATGTCTTTCTTCTATATGAAAAAAAATTGAAAATTGCGTTTTTTAGAGGCGTTTAAATTTTAAAGTATTTTTTTTAATATTAGCGGTATAGTTCATCTGTAAGTGGGTTGGGGTATTTGCCCTTAATCACTTTCGTATTGGAGAAAAAAAGATTCACACAAATAGCTCGAACTGAACAACGCTTTCACTTTTAAGACAACTAAAACTAGATATTTGTCTTTATTTACTAAAAGCCAGATACATTTTGTATTTAACTCTAAGGATTTTAAGGTTAAATCATTTTAAAGCGTGATAACTTCCATTTCTGTTGTATGCCCTATCCCCGCCAAAAGGCTGCATAACACAAGTAGCAAATTGCTCAATATTAATTTCCATGAAGGATGAGTCAACAAATTGCACCACCAGTGTGATGACGCTGAAATCTTTAAAAGGAGATTTAAAGATCCTCCAAGTTCAATATTATGTGCACATGATATATACTGTCGTAAGGTTGCAACTGATTTTGACATTTCTTTTCTTCTCTATCTATCAATTTCCCTGTAATGTCCACCAGAAATCCAAAATCTTTAAACCAGGTTGAGTTTTCCAGTTCAGAAATGTATTTATCGCGATATTAAAAAAAAAACGACCAAAGCAAGTAGGAGATCATTAAAACGTTTGAGTACTTTTCCTCTACTCAACCACCGGATATTAGAGTGAAGTAAATCCCTTATTGACAGCCCATTTCATCGATCAGTCTTTGAATAATCTTCTCTGTAACAACTGAGCTCTAACCTTGTTCACAATTTTAATGATTGGTGGATAATGGAGTGATAAGATAGAAATTACGGAAAA
Source organism: Cosmopolites sordidus (assembly GCA_031761425.1). Taxonomy (NCBI): domain Eukaryota; kingdom Metazoa; phylum Arthropoda; class Insecta; order Coleoptera; family Curculionidae; genus Cosmopolites; species Cosmopolites sordidus. The sequence continues at coordinate 42,694 of JARFXV010000499.1, forward strand.
GTCGACAAAATGCCACAAGACCCTTTTCGGAACCCACCATAGCTGGAGTTCCATCTGGTGTCAAACCTACCATTTTAAATATTGGAATTTTCTCAGACGAAATAACATTTTTCAAATGAGAAAACGGGGAATGCGGAACCAGTATTATGCCCTTTTAGTAGAATAATCATCAAAAGTTCTTCTTTGATGATTATTCTACTTCTTCTTCTTCTTTTTAATCATAAAATTGCCAAAAATCATCCTGACGAAAACAGTCAAAAATAACTACAGTTATCTTGTAATTGTAATTGTAACGTAATTGAACACTGAACGCGGCAATGTCGCACAGGTCTATCTATATATCCCGTTGGGAGCGGCATTTTCTCGGTGGTTTCGCAGATTCTAGCGTCTTAATCTTCGGAGCCTACAATGTGTTGATCAGACCGTAATTCGTAACAGTATAATAATTTCGATATTTCCGTTTATCTCCACACCGAAATTGTCCACACGAGCAAACGATAGCTCGCGATCGACGGGTTGGCGACTCCTGCTCTAGGGAGTTCAAACTTGAATCAAAAATGCATGCATTGCTGTTGCCTACCTCCCTGAATATGAGAGGCTTCTGTATCGTTTCAATCATGTTTTTCTTTCGTTAGATTGTGTATATAGCATTTAGAAACATTTATACCTAACATAATTTTCGTAAATTTTCAGCCCTATCGAAAAAAATTAAACGCATCCGTGCAAAAGATAATTTCTCAATCCGTATCGATTCACACTGGCGTGAAACACAATCATCAACATGGTCCCAGAAACAAAAGCATTAACATATCAATAAAGATGCAAATGCGCGCAGTTTAAGCTCGCCGTTGAATTTCAATTATTTTTAAACGGACGGCAGAGGGCGCTTCGCCGTTCCGAACGATACGCGGTACAAGATCGCGGCGATGGAGGCCCGGGCCGAAAGAACGACCTATAATCCAATTGCCGACACGTGATATTTAATTAATTATACAACGATTGGAATATTTATGTAGTTTGATGGCCCGAGAACGAAATTGTGATACACTATGGAGCTTCACGCGGTCGAATCGAATCGTTAGCATTTGGAAACAATGGGATGAATGGGGCTTTATCAATTTTTGTGTTTTATTTTTTTTTTTAATTTATGATTTTATAAATCTGCTACTATGAACAAAATAATAAAATAATCAAAAATTAATCAAAATCTATGTTTCCACTGAATTTAAAGACTTTAAAGGGTTTCGACTCCCAGTGCCTTTTTCAAACACGGGCTATATTAAACTAACTGTATGAAAAAAGTTACAACCTAAGCTGTCCATCGGCCTATTATAACATAAATGATGGTGGAGAAATAAATTTTGTCAATGTCTAGATGTGCAATATAAATTTAACCAGGAAAGGAAAGGATTTACGGTTAGAAGCGCATCCGTATCTAAGGATATTTAGCGACTGGACTTACAGCTTAACGTGGGTTCCGAACCACGGTCATCAACTACCGATAAACCCAGGCCAGCACCCCCTCAGGTTACCAACCCTTGGTTATGTGCTTACCCATAAGTCTATCAGGAAGCCTACCGACTGGCGAGTGACCAACGTAGAAGACTTATCAGAAGGCATCCGGCCTTACCCAACATTTAACTGGCGTGACTGAGGGATAATTCGTTGTTGGATTTTACACTCTTGCCTAGAAACAATCACAGACATTTAGATGTGGATAAGTGCGTGCGTGTGTGTATATGTGTGTATGTGTGTGGGATAGGAAGTAAGACGAACAGAAAAATTAAAGAAAAACACCCATCCGAGCGCTGGAATCGAACCAGCTTTACAGGCAGGCGACTAACCCACCAGACCACCATCAAGTCTACTTGATCATTTAGCAAAATAGCTAATTTTTTGTTAATTTCTAGGCTCTCTAAGAGATTTAGTTTTTCAATTAATTTTTATTATGTAATATTCTCACATTAAGTAGTCTTAATGTGACTGAATCGCTGAATTCTTCAAGCGATTATTGGTTGTTATTCTTAACTATTCCGTAATCTGGATTGGGACCAGGATGGTATGAAGATCAATGGTGCAAACTTAAACTATCTTAGATATGCAGATGATAGATAAAGAGGAGCTGTAAAAACGCATGCAAGAGCGTACGACGAAAAAAGCTAGCGAACCACTTGGCTTAAAAATAAACCTGAAAAATGCACAGTTTATATTCAATAAATTAGAAAATTGTGGACCACTTTATATATCTTGGGCAGATAATTTCAATGGAGCAGGATTCCGTCCGCGTGGTGGAACGAAATGAAAGCCGGACACTGGCATCGCAATCAATTCAAAAACTTCGACTAGCACAGAGAGGATTGAAAAGATGAATGCTTGGTATTACAAGACGAGACAGAAAGTCCTGCGCATGGATCAGGAAACAAACGAAAGTATGTGACATCATTGGAAGAGTAGAGTAATTGAAATGGAGATGGGCAGGCCATATAGAAACGCAGACACCTTTGTACCGTTGTTTCTTACTGTGTACAAAAGAAAGTTAGTGATTATTATATGTTATTTTAGTTGGAATGTTTAATTATTAAATATTTATAATTAATTCTTAATCATTTCTTTAGGTTTTAATGAAGTTATTTTTGCAGATAATTAGCAGGGAAATTAAAATTTAATAAAAATTGGATGTTGAACGTATGTGACAATTAGTTTAAATTCAGATGTCAAAATAATTTTTTCAATGTCGTGCGATCTTTAATAATATGATTGTAAAATTATATTTGTCGATTAGTTCAAAATTTAATTCATTTATATTTCTATAGACAAATATATCAATTATTTATTGATATATTTGTTTAATTGTTGTTTAAATATTGATATTTAAGTTAATGTAATGTAATAATAATGTAATAAGTAATGTAATGTAATGTAATAATAATACTTAATGTAATGTAAGACTTCTTTGGACAGCGTCCAAGGAGACAACAGTAGCTGAGCTCACAACAACCTGCGTCTCCGCCCAAATAAACATTTTGTTAGGTGCCTGACTGGGGACAAGCCCCACCCATTCCCCCAACTGGAGGGCACATGTTTCGCCTCTCGATGTTCAGGTTCTTCAGGGCACCGACATATGCTCTCTTGTTAAGAACAGGGAGACCCTATCCACAGACAACCACCCATAACCCCAGCCAGTATATATATATATATATATATATATATATATATATATATATATATATATATATATATATATATATATATATATATATATACACTTGGCATCAGAGAAACAAACATCATTTCAGAAAATCATGGTAGTGAAATGCCCTGGAGCGGATAAAGGGGCAAAGTGAGGCACTTAAGTAAAACCCATAATAGAAAAAAATAACAGGAACAGATGGTTTTTATAGTTTATCACGTGACATCACATGGCAGGGATAGGTAGAAATCCAATGAAGAAGTCCGAGTAGACAATATGAAGAAGAAATTTGAGTTAAAAGGTTGCCGAAGAGAGTTCGGGTTGAACCATTACACCTGGAGTGTTCGAGGATCACGAGAAGAGAGTTCGAGTTTAGAGTAGCATTTAAGAGTTGATAGTACCAGTTTAAAATTGCAACGTTAAAATCAATACCCCGTTAAAGTCAAGGTAAGTAAGTATTTTGTGAAGTATTAACATGAAAAGTGTACACTCTACAAACAGTTTAATTATATTTAATAGAAATATTTTGTTTCTTATTTACATTTCCATTATTATTATTTTTTTTAAACTTACATCGATGCTTTAGCATCTCGAACTACAGATGAATTGAACCGAATGCCATTTTTCAGAAAATCTGTGACCATAAAAATATCCACAGCAGGTATATTATCAGAATTAGCCTTTATAAACCCTATGTCACACATTACTGAACTAAATTAGTAATCAACAATATTTTGTTTTGAACTTAACCAACAAAAATTTTAACAGTATATATACGAATAGAAGCCGTTGACAGTACTGACGTGAAAACACTGGTATTCTGACGTTACAAACATAGTAGCCAATCGCGGCGCGTTCGTATTCACGTGATTTTTTTAAATTTTGTACATTTTAATTCATTTATAATTAATTGTAACAAGTTATTAAAAAGTTTTTCGCATCGATTATCAATTTTATTATCGATAAAATTTTAAAATAAACTAAAAAAAATCGATAATTATTTTTTTATTCAAAAACCCAATTCGCTGGGAAAATTATTTCCAAAAACCGACCTGTTAATTGGCCACCAGGTCATATGAATTAACGCGTTTAGATTAATTTCCTTGAGGTTATATTAAATCTTTGGTCTTTGCCGATGAACCAGCAAGTATTAATGCTTTGGAAACACACATAATTCGAACAATTGAGAACATAAGACTCCAATTGCTTGAAAAAGTGCTCAAACATTGGATTAACAGAATGCGCCTTGTCAGAAGTACATTTGTGCGGTAAACATTTGTCCGAAATTGTTTTTAAACATTAATACCATATCTTGCTCAATGTGCACTCGAGCATGACCATAATACAAATATTAGTGACCTGAGACTTGTTAAAAGTGTAAATAATAAATAGAGCTTTGAATGTATATGAAAACATTCAATTAGCAAAAAGTGAGAAAACCATAAACTGGGATAAACCAACCAACTTTTTGAATTATTACTGTAACGTTTTGTTATCTTCACGGGTCATTATATTTTTACAATTTTTGATTGAATGATCTTCTGATGATGCTAACGTTAAGTTAAATAAAGTAAAGTTAAATAAAGCCGTTTGATTATAAACCATAAAAGTGCCCACATCATACAACATTAAATTGAAAGATTTAAAAATTTTATGAATTTAATACGTAAAGCAAGTATTGTTTTCTAATAAATAAACTGGTGCAGTTCAGTTAAAATTCAATCCAACTCTTCACATAAATTATACATTTCTGGCAAGCATTTAATTCGAAAAGTTTTCTTAAAGTTCCGTTTCATAAAGAAACAGTTTTGTTTTCATCTCCCCCTTCCATTGTCGAGTGCCTTCTTTTGTTTTTCGTTGCTAAATTAATTGACCGAATGAATGGTTAAAGTCCGGCACAATAACTTCTTAACGTCTTTAAAAAATTAACTTTCTTCCCATACGGAGTGAATTTGTTGATCCTTATTCTCCACTTGAAATTCCACTTCCACTACCACTTGAAATTGATTAATCAAATATTTTTGTAGTAGAAAAAAGATATCGAGTAAGTATAGAGTAGAGTTATTCATAGCAGAAAAAATTAATAGAAGGTAGGCACATCACAAGATCCCGAAGAGTCAGGGAGACCAAATGAAACAATAGGAGAAGATGATAAACTAAAGTTGCTTGTCCTTAGGTCTTAATATAGAAGTAATATTTGAAAAATAATGTAATAATACATACAATACATACATACATAATTTACATCCCTACTCCTTATGGCATACGAAAGTGATTGGCAGGAAGTGATGGCAATGAAAAGATGTATGCTTGACATTACAAAATGGGACAAAAAAAGCTGCACGTGGATTCGAGAACAAACGACAGTATGTGACACCATTGGACGAGTAAAATTATTGACACGGAGGTGGGCAGGCCATACAGCAAGGCGATATAACGACAGATTGACCAAAGAAATTTTGGAATGGATACCGTTTGGTTAAAAACGTCTACGGAGAACACCGAAAGCACGTGCTGAATTGGAAGTATGTTGATGAGGTCTTCATTCTGCTTTGGACTATGCCTGAGTAATGATGATAGGTGAAAGATCTTTGTAATATATATGATATATATATATATATATATATATATATATATATATATATATATATATATATATATATATATATATATATATATATATCATCATTATCATCATCATCATCATCATTAGCCCGTGTCGATCCCCTGCAGGAACCCAGGATCGTGAAAGAATTTTGCTTTTTTGCTAAATGACCAGGTACTTGAATGGTTCACCCTTGTTAAATTTATATTGCACATCTAGACATTGACAAAATGTATTTCCCCACCATCATCATTTATGTTATGATAGGCCGATGGACAGTTTAGGTTGTAATTTTTTTTCATACAGTTAGTTTAATATATATATATATATATATATATATATATATATATATATATATATATATATATATATATATATATATATATATATATATATATATATATATATATACTGTAGGCAGTATGCTTCCAATTTTCACGATCCTGAGCTTTCTTCTTCCACTCTAGTATAATATACTTAACAATGTCATCAGTTTATCGTGCTTTCAAGCGGTATCCGCTCCAGAATTGCCTTGGTCCATCTCCATTTCAATTGCTTTACTCTTCCAATGATCCATGTGCAGGGCTTTCGGTCTCATCTTGAAATACCAAGCATACATGTTTCCATCTTGTGGAACTCGGTTTCACTTTCGTATGTATTAACGGACAGGACGCATTCATCGAAGACTTTTCTTTTCAGGCAAAGTGGAAAAAACAACACTATGTTGAACCTGGCAAATGCCTGCCAGCCACATTTAACATGCCGTTCCACCCCTTTACGGCTCTGGCCCCTTTGCAGCTCTTGTATGCGTCTTTGTAGCTCATCTGGATCTTTTGAAAGGAGAACGATATCAAGTTAAGATGGTTTAAGTTTGCACCATTGATCTTTATACCATCCTGTTTCAATTCAGATTACGGAATACATCTTGAAGGCAGGCCGAGAAAATAATAGGCGAGGATATTGCATCCCCCTGCCGTAAACCTCCTTCTACATTAATTCTTAAAATTCTCACTTGAAGAAACTAAGTGACTCTTCACTGTTATACTAACCAATGCGATAAAATTACCAATGTGAATAACCAACGTGATTAATGTGAGAAAATCATATTTTGAACGATAATTTTAAAATGTGTCACAATGAAAATGAATCTAAAAACTAAATATCTTAGAGAGCCTAGAAATTAACAAAAATCAAAATGTGGGTATTTTACTAAATGGACAGTTTAGGTTGTAATATATTTTTTTACACTGATCTTTATACCTATCTTTATCTATCATCTGCATATCTAAGATAATTTAGGTTTGCACCATTGATCTTTATACCATCCTGTTCCCAATCCAGATTACAGAACAGTTGAGATTAACAACCAATGATCGCTTGAAGAATCCAACTAACTCTTCACTGGTATGCTAACCACTTAATGAGAGAAAATCACATAATGAATATGAAGTAAAAAAACCTAAAGTTTCTAGACAGCCTAAAAATTAACAAAAATTTTGCTTTTTTGCTAAATGACCAGGTACTTGAATGGTTCACCCTTGTTAAATTTATATTGCACATCTAGACATTGACAAAATGTAGTTCCCCACCATCATCATTTATGTTATGATAGGCCGATGGATAGTTTAGGTTGTAATTTTTTTTCATACAGTTAGTTTAATATAGCTCGTGTTTGAAAAGGGCACTACGAGTCGAAACAATTAATACAAGTAATACATACAAGTTTTTAAATTTAGTGGAAATATAGATTTTGATTAATTTTTGATTATTTTATTATTTTGTTCATAGTAGCAGATTTATAAAATCATAAATTGAAAAAAAAATAAAGCACAAAAATTGATAAAGCCCCATTCATCCCACTGTTTCCAACTGCTAACGATACGATTCGACCGCGTGAGGCTCCATGGTGAGTCACAATTTCGTTCTCTGGCCATCAAACTACACAAATATTCCAATCGTTGTATAGTTAATTAAATATCACGTGTCGATAATTGGATTATAGGCGGTTCTTTGTTTCGGCCCGGGTCGCCATTGCCGCGATCTTGTATCGCGTATCGTTCGGGACGGCGAAACGCCCTCTACCGTCCATTTAAAAATAATTGAAATTCACCGGCGAGCTTAAACTGCGTCCATTTACATCTTTATTGATATGTTAATACTTTTGTTTTTGGGACCATGTTGATGATTTTGGTTCACGCAAGTGTGAAGCGCCCGACACAGATTGAGAAATTATCTTTTGCACGGATGCGTTTATTTTTTTCGATCAAATTACAACAATTACGTTAGGTGTAAATTTTAATTTTTTATCTAAATGCTATATACGCAATCTAACGAAAGAAATACATGATTGAAACGACACATAAGTTTGGAATAATACTACACATAATTGTATTGTCGTAACCATTTTTTAAGTACTCCAGATGGAAGCTTTTCATTGCCAGTTGAAGTTTTAGATATAACCGGGAGCCAACTGTTGGTTCTTCCTTAGAAAGGGAAGTAGGCAACATCAATGCATGCATCTTCGATCCAAGTTTAAACTCCCTAGAGCAGGAGTCGCCAACCCGTCGATCGCAAGCTATTGGTCGCTCCGAAGAACAATTTCGGTAACTCATGGCTAGAAGTAATCCTTAGACATCGAACTCGTAATCTTTATAAACAAAAATATCGAAATTATAGTACTGTTACGGATTACGGTCAGATCAGCGCATCGTAGGCGCCGAAGATCACCACGCTAGAATTCGCGAAACCGAAGGATCTCGTCTGTTTTCAACGGGATATATAGATAGATCTGTTCGATAACGCAGCGTTCAGTGTTCAGTTACGTTACAATTACAATTACAAGTATGGCAAGAAATAGTAAAAAGTTAGGACTTACCATTTCCATTCTGATTGGGAAGAACAATGCTTCTTTACAGAAAATAAAAGCAAAAGTGTTCGTTTGTTGTGTAAAGCTTCTGTATCCGTTGCTAAAACGGGAAATCCATAAGACTGTTCATTCGACTTTTGCAAAATCATATCCATTACATTCTACCGCTTGAAAGAAAAGTTTCTGTCCTATATAAAATATAGTCAAAAATGAGAGTGTATAAACCTTTTACAACTATAGTTTCTTTCAGTATTCACATTATTTTTTGCAATTAACACCTTCAAAACCCCCCCTCAGAGTTGACTTTCACAAAACCCTTGGTTTTGTGTTTAACCTTAACTATAACCTAACCTTAATATATATATATATATATATATATATATATATATATATATATATATATATATATATATATATATATATATATATATATGTTGCAACCTGATGGGTATTTCCTTCTCAATATAGATTGATATTAACGTTACTAAAGAGAATTTCTTCCAGTTAATATACTTAACGTCAATTCCAAACGCAAGTCTAATAGGAAGCTGTCACTTTTGTTCACTTTGCATCTGCCGATATCTGTGCATCTCGCTTTCCCATTTTGTTACCATTCTTGCACCAGAACGTAGTTAAAACTTTTAAAACTCCGCCATAACTCCCAGCTGGGATTTACATGATTATAATTATATATTTATCGTTCAATGTTAATCGAGAATAAAGTTGTAAGTAGGAAAAAGGAAGTTTTACAGTAAGAGATTAGATTTTCTTGTAGTAGCAGTTTAATATTGATTTTAGTATTAGTAAGTTGGGAAAGGGTGTTTTTAGATGCACTTACGAAAATCGCTGTAAAGTTTTTGTGCTTGAGGTGAATTTTCATTCATTCGTTATAAAGAGGTTGTCCAATGACAGTGTCAAAAATTTAAAATTAGGCTCAATGATAACTACAAGCGTTAATCCGGTAATTTTTACTTTAACTTGAAGAACAAACAAGAACATCATGTTTTGAAAATAATGTCGTTCAAATATCTTCCTCGGTTTCGTCTGTATTCTGAAGATTTAACATAACCCCACAAAAAATAATCTAAAGCGGAGAGATTGCACGAACTTGCTGACCAGTTGACATTATCATTTCGCAAAATAACGCGTCCAGGAAACTTTAGTTTACTTTGATGTGTGATACGTCTTGTTGAAAGAAACCATTGTTTATGTAATGTCTGAATGATTGTGGCGTGTTCAAAAAATATCAAAAATATCTGTTCTTAAGTAAATAAAGAATCATTAGGTAAAAAACAAAAAAACCAAAGGGAGACAAATTTCTCAGTGATTCTTTTCTGTATTAAATTTGCCTATCGAACACAATTTTAAAAATAAAAAATTTTCTAAAATAGATACAAACTTTTAGCGTTAACGTTTCGGGAGGTATTCTCCCCCCGTTTTTAAAACGAATCTAAAAAAGAAATTATATTGACTTCTATATATAAAGGAAAAATAAGAAGTAAATATATTTTTGTGTATGTCAACGATACTTACATTGACAATAATAGTTTTTAATAATAGTGACATATTACCAAATATATATATATATATATATATATATATATATATATATATATATATATATATATATATATATATATATATATATATATATATATATATATATATATATATCAAGTAGACAGAACTTTGATTTTCTTTTATTTAAACCTAGTCCATAAGGGTGACCTGGTTGCAAGTTGGAGGTCGGAATAGGCTAATAGCACTCTGACCACTAGATGACGTTACTGTATAACGTGCGCCGAGATTCATCGAGATACATGTGGATCTTAAGTTATAATAAAATAAATAAAAGTTAAAAGCGAAAATAATTAGTTAAAAGCAGAAATTCAAAGACTGCAAACTAGAATCAATGAACTAGAAGAATCTACTTCTGAAAAATGAAGACAGTATCAGCAACGTTGGTATTTTATCTAAAATGCCAAGCGTTGAAGCTAATGAAAAAGAAAAGACACCACACTACCAACTTCAGTGATCCAAACACCAGTCGTCGAGATCCAGTCGAACCTCTAAGAAGGAGACGGCATCATGCTTTGCCACAGACGGATATCACCAGATATTCTCCCGATCTAGAAGACGGAAGAAGAAGAGCCGATTGCTTCCCTTCAGTCCACTTCGTCGACCATACATAAAGAAACGTCAAAGGCACAAGAATTAATCAAAGAAGCAGCAGAACCATCAGCACCTGTTACTACCAAGTCCAGACCGATAGTCCTGAAGGACAAATCTGCATTCCAGGATGTCATGCGCATCCTGAAGAAATCCAAAATAGCTGTCGGGCCAGCTAAAACGAGACCGAACGGAGTCTTTATGATCCCCAAGACGCAATCAGATCGAAATTATTGAACTTTTTAATAAGATAGAGTATTCGTACTCGACAGCAACCCCAAGCAACAGAAAACTACGCGTCCTAATCAAGGGCGTGCTAGAAATCATTCCAACTGATGATGTCAGATCAGAGCTCCAACAACTAAGCTTCCATCACGAGATGGCTGAATAAAATAAAGAAACCCATTGTAATCGTGCAAGTAAATGTACCTCGTAATGAGAAAAACATCTTGAATATCAAACGCCTCTGCTTTCAGTTCATTAGAGTAGAGGTGCCGAAGAAACCAGCACGTAATTCCACTACGAAGAAGCAATCTTCGTCTCACCAGAATCAAGTGAAAAAGACCATCCCCGAATCAACTTCCGAGTTAGTATGATTCTGTAAGATTTGCCCATAAAGCCAAATCCACGTCATCAAAACAATAATTGCGAGATTTCTCGTACCTTAAAGACGGATTTCGAACCTTGCGGCCTGATTTCGAATCAACGAAGTTTTTCTTCATTAATCTCCGAAATCTAGCAAGATTTCAAATAATTGCCGATCAAGTCGGTACCTCTTTTGTTAGCAAGAAGCCCCCAACAAAAAACATCAAGAAAGAACAACCTCAGTAGAAACAGGTAACAGTCTCAGAACTAACAGAAAAACCTGGGTAAATAAATCGTAAAAATGGAATCGATTAGTTTGTCAGACCAATTGCGAGTCGACCGATCGGCTCGACCAGCATTTTGGCAAACCCGTCTCCATTTTCCCATGAGACAAAAGTCTTCAAAACTAACCTCCGTGAAGTTATATTCTCCTTTTCATAAAGGGCGAAATTTTCCTTGGTCAAAAGAGGCCCGCAAACCGCACAAAATCCAGCCCCGTTTCGGGGTACAGTCTCAGGACAAATAAGTAGGAGCCCGAGAACTACCTTAAAAACCGGTCTTAAGATGTGGATTAATTTTTCCTTCCAGTAATCGAACGAGGCACAGTTCGTCTAGTCATACTACCTGTATTTATAAATACAGTTAATTATCATAGATAGATATTCTATTAACATATTGCTATTGCGTTCACGATTAACAGTAACATGAATTTCCATCATCTTGTCTTAAAATAGGTCGTTTTAAAAAAATAAGGTACTATTACTCCTTCAACCCGAAAATTCCCACTAAACAGATATTTTCTGCCATCCAAAAGCAAAGCTATCGAAAATTTTGAAGGAGCTAGGCGTAGTTACAGATAAGGATATTCATAAAGGTTTCCAACTCAAATGGTTGACATTTTGAACATATCATAAAACAATTAATAAGATATTTCTTATTGTGAGATTAATGAATCGTTAATTGAACTGTTTAAAATGTGTTATAGCGTGAAAAATTAGTGCTAGTAATTTCAACTTTGACATTAAACGACAATAAGGTATAAGTTTTCCTTATTTTTGAAACAAAACAATCCAAATTTATGAAGAAACGTACGAAACGAATAGCAATAAAAATATTACATTTTAAAAAAATACATAAGGAGACCAATCAAACCTAAAACTAAATTCCGTTCGACCCGAAATTGTGTATCCAAATAAAAAGGACGGTGCGGTGTTGTAAATTTTTAATAAAATTTCATAAATTCCGGTCTGCTTTTCGGATACAGGTTTGAAAGAAACTTTTACTTCAAAATGATACAGAGGATTGTTAGTTAAATTTACGAAAGCGATTGCCCTTACACCCTGTATATTGAAGTAAAATAAATGTGTTGATAACTCTAAATGATTTTAATTTTTACTAAATTAATTTAGTTAGATTAAAACGTCAAATAATATTAAAACATTTACAGTCCGCTATTTCAGAATAGAATTAATACTAATTTAATATCAAGTTCTAGGCTTATACAAGGTTATTTGAGAGCAAATTGCGATTTTGTAGCATTTTGTAACATTTTAGCATCATCAACTACGTGCGTTTGGAGTTTAGAGCCTTTTTAGGCGAGCCATTCGGCGACAGATGGCGCTGACGACCGGCATAACCAGACCGGATTGTATAATATTCGTCGCTTGTATTAATTGCGATCGTATATTGTTCTAAATTAACACGTTTTTCTAATAATTTATATTAATAGCCGACCAACAGACCCGAGCCTAATGGCATTGTCGCGTTATTTTTTTCAATTTTTTTTCCGCTCTCCGTTTACAGTCTTTATTTTTCTGCTGTAAGTCTCACGAACGTTCGATATAAAGCTTTATTACGTAAAACAAGTCAAAACAATGTTCGGAAAATGATTTATTGCTGCACAAATGATTATTAAAGTATTTTTTGATAAAACATTTAGTAATATGTACGTAGTAATGTTATAAGTTCTGTTCCTTGTACATGTGTATAGTGATAATTTTAGATAATTTAAAATTACAAAGCTAATTTTCAATGTGCAACTTGTGCTTCCGCACGCTTCTTCAAACGAGTGTACGAGTGTACGAGTGTACTTCCACAAGAACTTCTTCAAAACGAATAACCACTGGTTATTCTTTTTTTTTTGGGGGGGGGGGGGGGGTTGTCACAATGTAAAACTCAAAAAAATACAAAAATATCTGTTCTTATGTAAATAGAGAATCACGGGGTACAAAACAAACAAAAAAACCAAACGGAGAAACATTTCTCAATTATTCTTTTTCTGTTATAAATTTACCTAACGAACAAAATTTAAAAAAATATAAAAATTTTCTAAAATAAATACAAACTTTTGAACTTTAACGTTTCGGGAGGTCTTCTCCTCCCGTTTTCAAAACGAGTCTAAAACATAAATTATTTTAATTTTATATATATTGAAAAGATAAGAAAAGGCATACATGACTGTGACAAAATAAAAATAAAAAAAAGCATCGGTAAGAAAATAATGATTATATATAGATTTTTTTTCCTATCTTTTATATATATATATATATATATATATATATATATATATATATATATATATATATATATATATATTATTATTATTTTATTATTCACGTATAGGCCCTGGTGGACCACGCGAAATACAATTAGAGACGTTTGTTGTTGGTAGCCTTCCTTTGCGCCCATACTAATTTCATTCTTTCGCTATGAGCTTTTTTCCTTTCGTCAGGCCAAGTTGTTCCAGTCTCCCTACATTTTTCTCTCTGGCTAACCTTCCAAACGTTAATCTTGTGTCTGAAACAGCCTCTATCCTGTGTAATATTTGCTGATCTTAGGTCATCTTTAATTGCAGCAGTCCATTTAATTATTTCTACTTTAGCTCTACTCCTATTTTCATAAAATTCGACTATTTGTCTAGTTAACCTACTTGGATTCATCCGTTTTATGTGCCCGTAAAACTTAAGTCTTCTTTTTCTCATATCACTATGTATATCTGTGTATTGTTTGATTTCTTGGTTTTCTCGAAGTCGGTATGTTGTGCTATTTATTTGTTTGGGGCCTAGGATTTTTCTTATGATTTTTCTTTCCTTCTTTTCAATGTCCTCGATGTCCCTCTTTCTATTCAAAATGAGCGTTTCTGCAGCATTTAGACATTCTGGCTTAATAACTGTGTTGTAATATCTCAGTTTTGTGTTTTTAGATAGGCATTTCTTGTTGTAAATATTTTGTGTAAGTCTCAATACCGTTTCCATTTTTTGACATCTACCCTTATTGGCCGCTTTTTCCAACCCATTTTCCATGATTATTTCACCCAAATATTTGAATTGAGAGACTCGTCTGATGTTACCATATTTTGTTTTTAGAAATGGTGTTCTTAGTCTGTTGCAGGTCATGTATTGTGTCTTTTCAAAAGAAATTTGGAGCCCTACATTTTCTGCTGTTTCTTTTAGGATTTCAATCTGTTTCTGTGCCGTTAATACATCTTGAGCTAAAATTGCTAGATCATCAGCAAATGCCAGACAATCAATTTTGATGTTGGTTCTCCCCAGTTTAATGGACTGGTCAATATTCAGGGCCGACTTTTTTTCATGCCACTCCTGTATTACTTTTTCTAGAACACAGTTAAATAAGAGTGGCTAGACTCCATCCCCTTGTCTCACTCCAGTTTTAATTTCGAAGGGCTCTAAGATGTCACCCATGAATTTAACTTTTGACCTTGTGTTAGTTAACGTTGCTTTAATAATTGCCAACGTTTTCAGATCTAGTCCTTGTTCTTTCAAGATTCGGAATAAAGATTCGCGGTCAATAGAATCATATGCTTTTTTGAAATCCACAAATGTACAGCCGAGATTTTTATTGTACACTTTTTGATGTCTTAGAATCAACTTCAGATTCAGAATCTGTTCAGAGCAGGATCTGCCCGATCGAAAACCTGCTTGATATTCACCAATGTTAGGTTCTAACTGTCCCTGTGCTCTGTCTAGTAGACATTGAGATAGAATCTTGTAACAAACTGGGAGAAGAGATATCCCTCTATAGTTGTTTATAGACGTTCTATCTCCTTTCTTATGTAGTGGATGTATTAGAGCATCTTTCCAATCTTCCGGAATCCGTTCGGTGCGCCAAACTTCTTGATTTTTGAAAATTTTGATTATTTCCTTGATTGTACCTGGACTAGCGGATTTCAAAAGTTCAGCAGTGATCCCATCTTCACCAGACGCTTTGTCATTTTTAAGCCGCTTGATTTGCCCAATTATTTCATCTTCATTCGGTGGTAATGAATCTGGGTTTGTTTGTTTAGGGTTTAGTGTTGGTAATTTGTTTAAGGGCTCAGGACAGTTTAGTAGTTGTTCAAAATATTTTGTAAGTTCTTTGCACTTGTCTTGGTTATTTAGAGCTAATTATCCGTTTTCCTTTTAGAAGCAAAGACTTTGCGGTTGATAGCCTGTTAATTTAGTTTTAAATGTTTTGTAAAAGTTTCGGGTGTTATTTTTTTGGAAATCTTTTTCTATTTCATTAAGTTGATTGTTTTCATATTTTCTTTTAGTTTGTCTAATTAGCTTCGATGTTTCTTTTCTTACTTCCAAAAATATGTTATAGTTTATTGCTGTTTTTTGACTGTTCCAATCTTTGAATGTTTTACTTCGGCTTAATACTGCTTGCTCGCAAACTTCATCCCCCCACGGATGTTTTCTACGTTTTTGTAAAGGGACCAACTTCAAGGCTGTTTTAATAATTTTTTGTTTCAATTCTTGCCAGTTCTGTGCTGGTTGTTTATCAAGCTCTTCTGTTAGGGCTGGTTTTATTTTCGTTGGTTTCGTTGGTATTAGCAGCCTCTTTTGAATAAGTTTTCAAGGTTTTAAGCTAAGTTTGATTCTAGTCAAGTAGTGATCCGTATCTATATTAGCTCCTTTCCTGACTTGAACATTATATATATATATATATATATATATATATATATATATATATATATATATATATATATATATATATATATATATTAATATAATTTATTTTTTAGATTCGTTTTGAAAACGGGAGGAGAAGACCTCCCGAAACGTTAACGTTCAATAGTTTTAAATTTTTATATTTATAAAAATTTCGTTAGTTAGGCAAATTTATTACGGAAAAAGAATCACTGAGAAATTTGTCTCCGTTTTGTTTTTTGTTTTTTACCCAGTGATTCCTTATTTACATAAGAACAGATATTTTTGAAATTTTTTTGAGTTTTAGATCGGGGCGAAAAACCTAAAAAAAGAAAAATATATATGAACTGGCCGCAATCATGCAGACAATGCTCTGGTATTCGTCTATCGCCAAGAGTAATGAAATTACTGCTTTCACCAAGTCAGTTTTTATGTCTCCTCTAATCTCTTCTCTAAAACGTTCTACAGTCGGGAGTCCAGCGTAGAGAGGTCCGGGTACCCTGAGGGCCAATCTTTAGTGGCGATTATCTCAAGCAAATTGGCTTTCAACCAATGCTGTGTGGATCTCGCTTTGTGGGCTGGCGTTGAATCATACTTACTCTTTATTACCCTCTTCAAAGCATCGCTTTAGTAGTTTGTTGTACGTGTTTTGATCACTTGCTTGCAAAAATGTAATTGAGTATTGCCGTCGTATTACACTTCTCACCGAACCATCACTGAAGTCGGATGATAATCTCTTTCCACTTCCTTCCACTTTCCAATTTTTTTAGCAGCTTACCAAGAGCTACGAGCTATAATGACAAATATGGCAAGAACCTATGGCCAATTGACATGGCCTGGCCCCAAACGTTTTCCTTCAGACGCTTCATTTGCGTCCAGCTCGATGATGGTCCCTCAGCGACTAATCACTCTTTCAGGGAATAAATCGTGAAGATTTTCTGTCTCCCAAGTCTTCTTGTTCCTTCTATTCTGATGACTAAAAGTTTCGTCCTAACCATATTTGTCTTTATCTTTTTATGTTGGCTATTATGTGATATTTTTCGTACAATTCTTGTAGCTCATTATTCGATTTCTTATCCTACTTGTTTACCTTTCTATATTTTTCTTGGACATTTTCTTTTCCTCATCAGCAACTTACTGGAAAGGATAATAACATGTGACGAATCGTAGTTTTTTAGTTATCACCAAGAATCAAAAAAGCTCGAATGAGCAAATCAAGATTCAAAGCAATAATGATTGTTTTCTTCGATATTCATGGGATTGTGTACCTTCACTGGGTTTCTGAAGGTCAAACTATTAATCAACATTACTATCTCCTAGTTCTTGCTGAACTCTCTAAATTAATAAGAAAAAAACGACCCAAATTGCGAAAGGACAAGTCATCAGAAAGGGAGGTTTCTAGCCAAGAACAACATCACAGTGTTAGACCATCCACCTTATTCGCCGAATCTTGCGCCGTACGACTTATATCTGTTTCCTAAGGTGAAAGCTGCATCTGCATTAAAAGGAACAAGATTTGAATCCGTTGAAGCCGTGATAGAGAAAGGGGCACGCGTTCTGAAGGAGCTAATAAAAGAAGACCTCCAGCACTGTTTCGAACAATGAAAGATTCGCAGGGGGCATTATAGGGATAGAGTAGGGGTGTATATTGAAGGTAATAATAATTAAATATGTATGAAATCAAAATAAAATGTTTTTCAACGCCATATCGTTATTTAATAATCACACCTTGTAAATAAATAATTGTTGTTTTATTTAAAAAGCCACCTTGCTTTCTCATCATAACAGTAAACCAAGGTGCATCATTCGAATTTATCAAAAACCGAAAGAAAGTAGTTTCGAGAAGTGGTGTATTTAAAGCACGCGGATATTTCTATTCATGCTGTAAAGTTTATACAAGGCATATTTTGCATTACAATGAAATTGTTGGGGAAACATCTAGACTATGTAGCATTTCTACACGTCCGAAAGCAAATATTCCGTTTTAAAATTCGTGTAGAATAAAATGGACCTTTCGCCAGTAAGAAAGACGTCTCGTCGTTTCATTTTAATGCAGCTGGAGGAAAATTAAAAATTTAATTCTTGACGTACTTTTTTTCGGAAGAAATTAGAACAGGTATTCTGAAATTTAAAACGTTGTTTTACTAAAGGATGTATATCTTGAATGTAGTTTTTTCTCTTTATTAACAGTACGTTTATTTTTGCGAAAATATTATAGTAATTAATAATGTAATTTTTAAAGTAATAGCCATCTACTGACCGTAATTTAAGTTAATATATTTAATAACATAACCTATCGTTATCATCATCATTCAGCCATTGTCGATCCACTATAGAATGAAGGCCTTCCCAGCATGCTTCCAACTTGCGCGGTCCGGAGCTTTCCTCTGATATTCGGGTCAAATATACTTGATGATTTCATCCGTCTATCTATCCTTGTTTTGGGCCTTCTTTATGGGAGCTTATGATCAAGCGGCATCCATTCCAGGATTGCTTTGGTCCATCTTTCGTCGCATCGCCTCGCTATATGACCCTCTTATTTCCATTTCAATTCTTTCACACTTCCAATGATCTCATAGACCCTCGTTTGTTTTTTGATCTACTTGCAGGTCTTTCTGTTGAAGCTTTTAAACTGATTGTGATATGAGTCTCCATGTTTCACTTCCGTATGTCAAAACAGACATCACGCACTGATTAAAAACCTTTCGCTTTAGACAAAGTGGGAGTTTGTTCTTAAACACTATATTGAGCCTGCTAAATGCCTGCCAGCCATACTTAAAACACCGTTCCACTTCCCGGGCAGTATCATCCACTATTGAAATCCTTTGTTCAAGATATGTATAGTGGTCCACAATCCCTAAATCGGTTCCCAAAATAGAAAATCTTTTATTGACAGCAAATTTGTTGCACATAACCTGACTCTTATTTAGGTTTATTTTCAAATCAAATAGTTCTCCGGCCCTTTGCTGCTCGTGTATGTATGTTTGTAGCTCATCTGGGTCTTGTGAGAGAACGATATCATCTGCGAAACTAAGATGGCTTAGATATGCACCACTTTTATGCCCTCCTGTGCCCAACCCAAATTACGGAATACCTCTTCAAGACAGGCTCAGAAAAGAACAGGCGGTATTCAGTTACCCTGCCGTACACCCCGTTCTATATTGATTTGAACTTCAAGGTCATGCATGTGAACAGTGGAACCCAGTAGGTTCACCTATCCCCTAGTTAAACAATTTGTCCATTATGGGTTGCGTTAATATTGAATCAAATGCCTTTTCATAGTCAATAAAAGCCAAGCACAGTGGTATGGTGTACTCATAGTGCCTTTCTATGACCTGTTGGACAACCTGGATATGATCCATTGTACTGAATCCACTTCTGAATCCTGCCTGCTCTCTTGGTTGAGCGTTATTCAGTGTTCTTAATATTCGTTCAGCGATTATCTTGGTGAAAACTTTGTACATAACTGATAGGAGGCTTATTGGGCGGTAGTATTTTGAAATCTTCCTATGCTCCTTTCTTATGAAGTAGAATTACTTCAACATTTTTCCATAGACTGGGTATTTTTTGAACATAACCTATAATTGAACATATTTGAACATATTTGAACAAAATCTATATTCAAGTTAAATATATTGACATTAGGTTCTTAAGAAAGTTATTGTGGTTTTTGTTATTTTAATTTTAAATGCTGTATTTACAAATAAATTGGTGTTAAATTGTTTTGACTTTATATATCATTTCAAAATACTCATCCACGGCTGCTAAAACTTCTTTATTTCATGAAAAACGTTTGCCACGTAGGGATTTTGTGAGGTTTGGGAACAAATGAAAGTTAGAGGGGGCCAGATCTGGTGAATATGATGGATGCTCCAGCAATTCGTAGTGTAACGCCTTCAATCTGGCCATTGCAAAACACTTCTGTGAACGGGTGCATGTTCTTAATAAAAAATATTTGTCCCTTCGGTAAACCAGATCTTTTCTCACGAACTTTTGCATTTAATTGATCCAAAAGGTTTGAGTAATACTGTCATGTTATTGTTGATGCCAAAAAGAGCTGAACAACCGGGCTCGGTCCACTCTCTGGTTTGTTGTCACTGTTCAGGATCATAATGATATCACAGTTACAAAACGATGTTTAAAATATATTTTATTCTTTAGAAAAAGATCCAAATGTTGGTGAGAAAGTTTTACTCGAAGTCGTTTTTGATCAGAAGTTAACAAATGCGTCACCCATCTTGCACATACATTTCTCAAATCCAATTCCTTTTTCAAAATATGAAACACCCCTTCAGTTGAGATCTCCATAGCCTTAGTAATTTCAACCAACGTCAATTATCTGCCATGCATAACCATATCATGTATAGAATTAATTATTTGTCCAGTACTTGCACTTATTGGAGGTCCAGAACGAGAATCATCATCCAGGCTTGTACGACCACGTTGAAAGTCAGCTGCTCACTTAGAAACCATTGTTTTTAAAGGAGCAGACTCCCGTAATACATTTACCATTTCACTATGGATTTCCATTGCCGTTAAACCTTTTTTTACAAATAATTTCATCACTGCACGATTTTCAATATTTCCCATTTTAAAAAATAATACTGATTACTTTTACTTTAAGCTACTGTTTTTGCTCTTCACATATATTCATATGAAGGATGAAACTTCAAAATGTAGTGGATTATATAGTTCTTTTACTGCTCTATAGGTGGCGCTCCGCGAACTTTTCAATTAACCTAGAAGATACATTTATCGAATAAAAATAATTGCATTATATTTGTTTAAAAAAATTGATTTCCTCTACCGTATACATCAAAAATCTTTAAAAAGTGCTAACGCCATGAAACTATGTTAAAAAAGTTTTACAAGTGATACATGGACAAAGCAAATAAATATCCTTCCACAAATACCATATTTACCAGATATGGTACCGTGTGACTTTCTCCTGTTCCCCAAGAGAGTTCACTGGCCGCTTTGAAGAACATACCAGAAGACGAGTATAAAAACTGTTTGGAAACTACAAAAAAAACGTAGGATCTTGCCGTGAGAAGGAATTACTTTGAAGGAGACAGAATAAATAATAATAAGTTTTATAATAATAAGTTTATTTGATGTATCAATGATTCAAAAAATATAATAAAATAATTAATTTAGTTGTATTTAAAGAGGCATCTTACTTTTTGATTATAGTAGAATGTAATTTTTATATAATTGAGATTTTCAGAAAACACATTAAAGAAAAAGTTCAATTCTAATTCGCAGAATCTCCATCTTGCTGCAACTGGATTTTAGGTATCTTATTATCACTCAAAACGTACTATTTTTAAGCATAAAAACAGTTCTGAGATCTCAGTTGAACCCTTTATCTTGGCATTGTTGGCATTTTAGCTCCTAGTATAAAAACTTTAGTTCTTAATTCAGAGTATCTCCAGACCATTCCGGCTGAATTTTAGAGATCTTGTTAACCAAATTAAAAATTCGAAAATTTATAGTCGACACATTCGTATTCGTTCTAAACTTAAGTTACAACGAACAGACGCACACTTAATTCGATATAACTAGAGGAAATATTTCCGAAGTTCTCAATTAGTTTGAATACGAAACGGAATGAATTATATTATTCAGTGCATTGTATTTCGACATCTACAAAACGATTAAAGATCTATATTCCAAATACAATATTAATTGATTCGCTGTTGAACTTTCCCATTTTGTCCCGACCCTTCGCTTTCATTTAAGACCCTGTCCATTTTAAATTAGTAAAGTTGAGGAGCTCATCGCTTTGAAAATTATTCAAGATCCACAAAACTATATTAAAATTTTTCCATTTGCGACTCTTAAAACTGCCTCTTGAATATGACTTTAACATTTTGCTTAATCAATTTCGGAAGACATTATATTTGTCTTTTCTTTGATTTGAGGTAATCCGTTCCCAATATGTTATAAAAAAGTCACTGAAGTATCACAACGTAGTTTGTCCAATGGAAAAGGATACTAATGTGAAATCAAGTACAAAACACAGGTGGTTTACTATCAAAGAGATTTAACCCAAAGTCACTTATTTTAAATTACTTGACGGGCGTTTCTCTAACCGTGTTAGCATCATCAGGAGATGATTACATCTAATTATAAAACTAAATTATGTTCTTTTTATAAAACAAACCTATCTAATAAATAGTGGACATTCATGAACAAATTGAAATGTTGTCGAAATCTATGACGCGCAATAGCGGTGGAATTGTTGTTGCGGTAATGCACACGGACACAAAACGAGCACTCCCCTCCTGTGTAGCTCTGCATGGTGACTAAATTTCCCTTTTCGCGTTCGCGCCCTCTATCCACCCGAGATTATTTTCTAAAATAATCCCGAAACTTCACTGTTGCGATATGGGATAAGGTTTCCGTAGTAGTAACGCTACTCATAAAACGGTTATCTGCTCTTTCTTGGTGTTACCGAAGCTTGGCCGCCGACGGGGTTTGCACCACATGGAGTTCACCAAGCGCTTCGCACCACTCTCCACTGGGGGACAAGTACCAGAGAACTAAATTTCCCTCGGCCAAACTATCGTTTAAGACAGACTCCACCTTTTTACCCCTCCTACCAAATTTTCTATAGCGCAACCAAAATTTAACAACTCTTTGGACCACCCTATATATCTAAATGTCCACTATATCTAAATATAGTGAATAATTAGATATACATCGTCCTTTCTTGATTTAAAATGAATTCCCCTCAAATATCGACTACCTCAGTAAAATAACAATGGAGTACCTACAATAAATTAAAGAGATATTGTATAGAAAAAGAAAATGATTTTCAAGTGATAAATGTGTTCTTTTTTATTAGCTAGAGATCTATTCAGTCCATCGTCCTATACATAATTCAATTTCAATTTCTGCCAGGAGATAAATATCCAATTTTTAAGCCTCCGTGAGAGTATCAATTTATAAATGTTTAACGAACGACTTTTCTTGTCTAATTTCCACTTAATTAAAATTATATTTGACGCGTTTCGCTAAGCTTCGTCAGAATTATTTTGACAAAGTCAAAATATCAATTTAGTTTTCATTAATTTTTATTCAAGGTAGACCATCTGTGAGCCAATACGATACTTAAAACGGTAGCAATCCAACTATTATACTCGCCCTTAGTACACTCGAAGAGATTTATCATTAACCTCGTCTTCTTCTTCGTATTCTTCTTTACAGAAGAGTCGTGACCTATGGAAACTCATTCCGTTCGCGTATTATCCAGACTACTCCTCGCCAGCATTCTGTATTTCTGGCTTCCTTGGTTGTACCTTAGAGAGATGTCCTAGTTAGGTTTATAATTTACTTTGTTCAATTTTGGATACCGGTAGATTGATCTAGAACACTTCCACGTCCATGGCCCTGTACTACCAGCTTTTCCAGGTTATTGTCGTTATAGGTTCATCATTTTCATGAATAACAGATGCATTTGCTCGTCTGACAGTTAATCAATGCGCTTGAGGTCTTGTTTTTTAATGATCCATATTTCAGCGGAAAATATCAATAGAGTACTCCCTCGTCAAACGCGGGAGGTAGCGGGGAATTTTCGGGGGTTACACTTGAAAACGGTAAATTTTTAAATATATTCATACATATGTACATATGGATGTAATAATGTGTGAATAATTAATAAACATATATATAAACATATATATATATATATATATATATATATATATATATATATATATATATATATATATATATATACATATACACCACACACTCTACCACACTTCTCTACCACCACTAATGTCCTGATTGAATGATTATATCGGGGTAGTTCGGGAGCATTAGCTCGACAACGCTGAGGGGCGTCCGTTTATTGATTTTTCTACCTCGCGACCACGATGATGATTTATATATATATATATATATATATATATATATATATATATATATATATATATATATATATATATATATATATATATATATAAAGGGTATTCCATTAAGAGGTTTCGAATGTTGGTAACGAATAAATAAACGTTTCAGAAACATACCTGAAAGTTATTTATGGCAGTGCCAAGCTGGATAGTGTACAATTATACGTGGAATACAATATCTGTCAAATGACCGCCACGACTTCTCTGGCAGCTCACAATTCTTTTGTTGAAATTCTCGATTACTGCTGAACACATTTGCGGAGTTATGTCACGAACTATTCGCCTAATTTCTTCTTTCAACTGTTGAACGGTTTGCGGATTATTTTCGTAAGCTTTGCTCTTCACATAGCCCCACAAAAAATAGTCTAGCGGCGTCAAGTCGCATGACCTTGGTGGCCAATTTACGTCCCCATTCCGGGAGATCAGCCTCTCCTGTCCTTACAAAATTCAGCTAACACAGTAGCTAAAGCCAGCCGACCATGGGCAACGCCGTGCATTTGCCAATTGGATCCTACAGATGAAGGCAAATGACAATAATTTTTGCGATAGTGGGAATTTTTGCGATAGGGGAGTCCATCCCCTTGTCTCACTCCAGTTTTAATTTCGAAGGGCTCCGAGATCTCACCCATGAATTTAACTTTTGACCTTGTGTTACTTAACGTTGCTTTAATAATTGCCAGTGTTTTCAGATCTAGTCCTTATTCTTTGAAGATTCGGAATAAAGATTCGCGGTCAATAGAATCATATGCTTTTTTGAAATCCACAAATGTACAGACGAGATTTTTATTGTACAGTTTTTGATGTCTTAGAATCAACTTCAGATTCAGGATCTGTTCAGGGCAGGATCTGCCCAGTCGAAAACCTGCTTGATATTCACCAATGTTAGGTTCCAACTGTCCCTGTGCTCTGTCTAGTAGACATTGAGATAGAATCTTGTAACAAACTGGGAGAAGAGATATCCCTCTATATTTGTTTACATCCGTTCTATCTCCTTTCTTGTACAGTGGATGGATTAGAGCATCTTTCCAATCTTCTGGAATCCGTTCGGTTCGCCAAACTTCTTGTAGAATTTTGGTTATTTCCTTGATTGTCCCTGTACCAGCGGATTTCAAAAGTTCAGCAGTGATTCCATCTTCACCAGAAGCTTTGTTATTTTTATGTCGCTCGATTTGCCTAATTATTTCATCTTCATTCAGTGGTAATGAATCTGAGTTTGTTTGTTTAGGGTCTAGTGTTGGTAATTTGTTTACGGGCTCAGTTTAGTATTTATTCAAAATATTTCGCAAGTTCTTTGCAATTGTCTTGGTTATTTAGAGCTAATTGTCCGTTTTTCTTTTGAAAGCAAAGACTTTGGGGTTGATAGCCTGTTAATTTAGTTTTAAATGTTTTGTAAAAGTTTCGGGTGTTATTTTTTTGGAAATCTTTTTCTATTTCATTAAGTTGATTGTTTTTATATTTTCTTTTAGTTTGTCTAATTAGCTTCGATGTTTCTTTTCTTACTTCCAAAATGATGTTTATTGCTGTTTTTTGACTGTTCCAATCTTTGAATGCTTTACTTCGGCTTAATAATGCTTGCTCGCCAACTTCATCCCACCACGGATGTTTTCTACGTTTTTGTAAAGGGACCAACTTTAAGGCTGTTTTAATAATTTTTTGTTTTAATTCTTGCCAGTTCTGTCCTGGTTGTTTATCAAACTCTTCTGTTAGGGCTGGTTTTATTTTCGTTGGGTCGAACTTGGGTCGTATTAGCAGTCTCTTTTGAATAAGTTTTCGAGGTTTTAAGCTAAGTTTGATTCTAGTCAAGTAGTGATCCGTGTCTATGTTAGCTCCTTTCCTGACTTGAACATTCAAAATCTCTTTATAATTGGGGTACGAAATGGCAAGATGGTCAATTTGAAATGGGCACCTTCAGGTCTTTTGTTTTGTTATTTTCTTCTTAAAATGGGTTGACATTATTTTTAGATTAAACTGCGAACATAGTTCAACCAATCTTACCTATAAATGGACTACCATTATGGTTAAGTCCATTTATGAGCGGGAAAACTGCCGACTGTTTTCCTGTACTTTTTTTCTTTCCCTAGTTGGGCGTTAAATATATATATATATATATATATATATATATATATATATATATATATATATATATATATATATATATATATACTGACCAGTCAGTTGGACTTTTTATAATATCTTAATATACCATATTTACGTTATAGTATTAATTATAAATTATTAGTTAATATGTTATTTTTTAACTGAACTCAAAGAAAGTTACCACTAAACACTGAATCAATTTTTTTAAATTGGAGGATGAGGTATAACTTCGAACTTAAACAGTTATGCAATGTTTTGGAATTAGATTAAATCATCTTGGGATGATGCTAACACGGTTAGCAAAACATGCAAAAAAGCTCTTTGAGTTTAGTGTTTCACATCGAAGGTTGCTGTAGAAAAATTGATGTTATTTTTTGTTTAGTCTTTAATTGACATATTTTTTGACTTTGACATAATTTATAAAATTTTTGCTTTACATTTTTTTGAAGCTAACAGTTTTGGATTTTTCACTTTGAATGATATTAGGTATAAAAAAATAAAACGTTAAAACGTAACGTTTATCACTTAGTTATGTCATTATATATATACTACTTATCAGTATCAGTTTTGAAACTAATTAATGCTTAAAAAAATCTAAACTTAAGAAATGTATAAAATATGTCAATGTCAAAGACAAAAAATATGTCCTGTACATACGTATCGATGTAAACCATCAGCAGAACTGATAGTTAGAAACACAACAGAATAGAGTCATAAAAATTATCCGATGTCCAATTCCACGACGTAATCTATGCCAAATTTTATTAGAATCCTTTCATCTATTCGAGCGTGATTGAAGGACAAAGATTAGACGTGATTAGTAGAATAGTCAGATATCTGCTGCATATCTCAATAAAACTTAAATAAAGACATCAGATTCATCTTCCCAACCTCTTTCTGATCTCAGTAGACTGCTGCATATCTTCGATCCACAAATTGACAAAGGTGCGGTTGAAATAATTCAGTAACCCTTTTGGAGAGAAACGCAATCTTTAATTCAAACTCCAGTAAAAGAGTAGTTAATGGAAAAGCCCTACGAAGCCCTACGACAACCTCTAATATTATTACTCGATAATACCACATTGTCATTTTAAGAAGTGCAAACGTATTTATAAAATCTATAGTTTCCCGTCGTGGCTTTTTAATATACCTCCAGTAAAGTTTATTAAAGTTTATCATGAAAAAAAATTATATAAGATTGCAAGCCGGCTGACAGACCATAAAGTGTGAGCTTTTCTAACCCCGGGGAATCGTAAAACGACTAGAAATGTGATGGTTTCCCCGATAATAGCGTAACAGTGTCGAGAAATCTAATCATGTGGAGTCCAATGTCACGATTGCTAATACAAGAAAATTATATAGTTTTGTTCCTTTCAATAAAATATCATAAATCACTAGTGTTAATAAATGTTTATATGTTATTTTACCCGAAATAATTTGTTTTGAATTTACAGTGTTCCCTTTTGTCAATTATTTTTGTAACGCTTGTCTAACTTCACAGCTCGTGAACATAGTTTATTTAAAAAAAACTTTATAAAACTTAAATCTCGATCAACGGGCGTATGTTTATCTTTTTGCCCCCGCAACCGCCCTTAGTTTAGTTTAATCCCTCTCAATAAAATGTCATTAATCAGTCGTGTTAATAAATGCATGTGTTCTTTTTCCGAAATAATTTGTTTTGAAATTATATTGTTTTCTTTTCTCAATTATTATTGCAACTCTTGTCTAACTTTACAGCTCGTGATTTGTACACGCTTTATTAGGTACGATTATTATATAAATAGAACATAGTTTATTTTTAAAATAT
Source organism: Cosmopolites sordidus (assembly GCA_031761425.1). NCBI lineage: Eukaryota > Metazoa > Arthropoda > Insecta > Coleoptera > Curculionidae > Cosmopolites > Cosmopolites sordidus. The sequence goes on from JARFXV010000499.1 coordinate 70,860, forward strand.
TCTTGATGATGTTAACGTGGTTATCCAAATGCACGTGGAGAAATTAGAAACAATTGATTTGGTGCAACTAATAAAATATTTACCAAGTTAGTAGTTCCGAAAGAAACTTTACAGTGCCATAATAATTCCCTCCCTTCTGTATGGAGTTGAATCATGGGTCTTGTATCGGAAGCAAATGAAACAAGTTGAGAGATTTTTATCAAGGCTGGAAGATTTTATCCGGAAAATCTTGAGAATAAAATGGGAATACCATCGAACAAATGTGAAGATACTTGCTCATTCAAGTTGCTCATCAGTTTGAGCAAAAAATTCAGCTTGCTCGGCAGTTTGAGCAAAAAATTCCAGATCATGAAATTACAGCTGAGATGGTTAGGTCATTGAGAGACGATGCAGGCCACTAGGATGCCGAGGAGAATCCTCTATTGTGAATAATTAATTATTGTGAATTATAATCAAATTGTCTTTAAATAAGTCTATGTCAAGCGTGTCCGAACAAATAATTTGTTTTGAATTTACAGTGTTCCCTTTTGTCAATTATTTTTGTAACGCTTGTCTAACTTCACAGCTCGTGAACATAGTTTATTTAAAAAAAACTTTATAAAACTTAAATCTCGATCAACGGGCGTATGTTTATCTTTTTGCCCCCGCAACCGCCCTTAGTTTAGTTTAATCCCTCTCAATAAAATGTCATTAATCAGTCGTGTTAATAAATGCATGTGTTCTTTTTCCGAAATAATTTGTTTTGAAATTATATTGTTTTCTTTTCTCAATTATTATTGCAACTCTTGTCTAACTTTACAGCTCGTGATTTGTACACGCTTTATTAGGTACGATTATTATATAAATAGAACATAGTTTATTTTTAAAATATTCTTGATGATGTTAACGTGGTTATCCAAATGCACGTGGAGAAATTAGAAACAATTGATTTGGTGCAACTAATAAAATATTTACCAAGTTAGTAGTTCCGAAAGAAACTTTACAGTGCCATAATAATTCCCTCCCTTCTGTATGGAGTTGAATCATGGGTCTTGTATCGGAAGCAAATGAAACAAGTTGAGAGATTTTTATCAAGGCTGGAAGATTTTATCCGGAAAATCTTGAGAATAAAATGGGAATACCATCGAACAAATGTGAAGATACTTGCTCATTCAAGTTGCTCATCAGTTTGAGCAAAAAATTCAGCTTGCTCGGCAGTTTGAGCAAAAAATTCCAGATCATGAAATTACAGCTGAGATGGTTAGGTCATTGAGAGAGGATGCAGGCCACTAGGATGCCGAGGAGAATCCTCTATAGTGAATAATTAATTATTGTGAATTGTAATGAAATTGTCTTTAAATAAGTCTATGTCAAGCGTGTCCGAACAAATAATTTGTTTTGAATTTACAGTGTTTTCTTTTGTCAATTATTTTTGTAACGCTTGTCTAACTTCACAGCTCGTGAACATAGTTTATTTAAAAAAAACTTTATAAAACTTAAATCTCGATCAACGGGCGTATGTTTATCTTTTTGCCCCCGCAACCGCCCTTAGTTTAGTTTAATCCCTCTCAATAAAATGTTATTAATCAGTCGTGTTAATAAATGCATGTGTTCTTTTTCCGAAATAATTTGTTTTGAAATTATATTGTTTTCTTTTCTCAATTATTATTGCAACTCTTGTCTAACTTTACAGCTCGTGATTTGTACACGCTTTATTAGGTACGATTATTATATAAATAGAACATAGTTTATTTTTAAAATATTCTTGATGATGTTAACGTGGTTATCCAAATGCACGTGGAGAAATTAGAAACAATTGATTTGGTGCAACTAATAAAATATTTACCAAGTTAGTAGTTCCGAAAGAAACTTTACAGTGCCATAATAATTCCCTCCCTTCTGTATGGAGTTGAATCATGGGTCTTGTATCGGAAGCAAATGAAACAAGTTGAGAGATTTTTATCAAGGCTGGAAGATTTTATCCGGAAAATCTTGAGAATAAAATGGGAATACCATCGAACAAATGTGAAGATACTTGCTCATTCAAGTTGCTCATCAGTTTGAGCAAAAAATTCAGCTTGCTCGGCAGTTTGAGCAAAAAATTCCAGATCATGAAATTACAGCTGAGATGGTTAGGTCATTGAGAGAGGATGCAGGCCACTAGGATGCCGAGGAGAATCCTCTATAGTGAATAATTAATTATTGTGAATTGTAATGAAATTGTCTTTAAATAAGTCTATGTCAAGCGTGTCCGAAAATAATTTGTTTTGAATTTACAGTGTTTTCTTTTGTCAATTATTTTTGTAACGCTTGTCTAACTTCACAGCTCGTGAACATAGTTTATTTAAAAAAAACTTTATAAAACTTAAATCTCGATCAACGGGCGTATGTTTATCTTTTTGCCCCCGCAACCGCCCTTAGTTTAGTTTAATCCCTCTCAATAAAATGTTATTAATCAGTCGTGTTAATAAATGCATGTGTTCTTTTTCCGAAATAATTTGTTTTGAAATTATATTGTTTTCTTTTCTCAATTATTATTGTAACACTTGTATAACTTTACAGCTCGTGATTTGTACACGCTTTATTAGGTACGATTATTATATAAAAAGAACATAGTTTATTTTTTAAATATTCTTGATTATGTTAACGTGGTTATCCAAATGCACGTGGAGAAATTAGAAACAATTGATTTGGTGAAACTAATAAAATATTTACCAAGTTAGTAGTTCCGAAAGAAACTTTACAGTGCCATAATAATTCCCTCCCTTCTGTATGGAGTTGAATCATGGGTCTTGTATCGGAAGCAAATGAAACAAGTTGAGAAATTTTTATCAAGGTTGGGAGATTTTATCCAGAAAATCTTGAGAATAAAATTCAGATCATGAAATCACAGCTGAGATGGTTAGGTCATTGTCAGAGGATGCAGGCCACTAGGATGCCGAAGAGAATCCTCTATTGTGAATAATTAATTATTGTGAATTGTAATCAAATTGTCTTTAAATAAGTCTATGTCAAGCGTGTCCGAATGGGAAAACTCTAAAGAAATTAAGTATCAAACAAAGGTATGAAACCATTTAATAATATATTATATTCAATTATACTGAATTACCTCCCGATGATGCTTGCATGGTTACTGAAACCTGCAACGAAATGTTAAAAAAAGTGATATGTTTAGAGGTAAATCTCTTTGAGTTTAATCAAAATTATGCCAAAATCGTCTCATAATAAGTTAAAGTTAAAAGATTGATTAAAATAGACTTATGAATCGCCATAATAAAGAAAAACAATTAGAACTAACTTTTCAGTTTTATTTATCAATCATATCAGTCAGAATATGTTCCAATAATAAAAATGAAAATTTGGCGAGTAAAAGTTTTGGTAACCTGTTAAGAAATACAATAAATTATTTTCAAAGTAATGGGTTAGAATCAATTAAAATGTCTATCAAACATGTCGGATTCTGGAGTATTTAGAGTTTCTTGTCTCGGCAAGTAACTTAAATTTAATTAAAATTTTCTGTGAAATTCTTCTTAAATTGATTTCTGATTTCTTACACCGACCCCCTTCAGGTTGACATCAAAAGCCAGCCAGACTGCTGGTTCTAATTTATCTGTAAACTTTCCCACTTACACTTGTTTCAATTCTACAGGACATGAACTAAAATAATTTGGCAGTGCAAAATAATAATAATTATAGTAATTTTACAAAGAATGTGATAAAAATAAACAAACTAACGTTTTTTTTATCTAATTTGAGACTATATTTAAAACTTGTATTTATTACAATTGCTTCTAATAATCTAGAATACCTCATTACAAACAAAACAGAACGCAGAAACTTTATAAATCAGGAGTTTATTTAATTGAGTAAGGTTCGTGTCCAAAAGTCTATGTTGTAGACAGTGGCGTAACTACACAATCTGAGGCCCGTGGCAAATTCATTTGATGGGGCCCTCCCAGTAAAAATCTTCACATTGTAATTTAATTTTAATAAATCACTTGAGTAGTTACTCAACAGTATTACTAATATTGTGTGCATTTTAGGCCATAAGAGAAGACAAAATAGCATCACAACGTCCTACCCATCTAGTAGGGTTTAATATTTTCAATGTTATCGAAGTTGAAGACTTCCTTTCTTTAACAAATATTAAACTAGATAAGATATCTCATCTTTTGATACTATGCCCAAAAAAATTATAAATTTGTTGAACTGTTTCAAAAAAATCTTGCATATCAATAACCGGTTTTACTGCATCATTAAGTAAAAACATATACCGCATTTGGCTCAATATCTTTTATGAGTTTTTGAACTCCACCATGAGTGCCTTTCATTGTGTTAGCATCATCACATCCTTGTCCTTGACACTTATTGAGAGGTATTTTTTTGTCATTTATGGATTTAATAATTTGGTCGAATAAGGCCGATTTTCGTCTTTCTCCATCATACAATAACGGTAAAGTTCACACATTTGATCTATTTTTGAAATATCTTAAGTCGTATCGAAAATGATAGAGTAAAATGGTGCGGCATTTAATTCATTTATGAGTGCTTTTTCTTTTTTTAGAACCAGAACAGAACTGAGCTCATTTTGTATTTTTGGACTTAAGTATTTTATCTGACCTTTTGGTTTACTTAACAATTCTTGTAAAATCAGATCGTATTTTGATAATAACTCAACAATAGTCAAAAAGTTTCCTCGGGAACTTGGATCATTACTATCTGCCTTTTCTCTGTGGCCACGAAAGGCTAAATTACACGTTGAAAGTGTCAGAGTAACATCAAGGAGTCTAGAGAGTATTTGCTCTTGATCTAGTGTTCCATGTAGCCGCCATTGTTGATACGAAAGACACGAATCCAGGTGAATTTTTGATGTCTCATGTCTTTCTATGGCGTCTACAATATATTTCCAGTCGTCATAGCCTTCCATCCAAACATTTTGTATTTTTTTAGATATCTTTAGGTTTGCGAATAACCAACATGGTTCACAATTCGCCTTCTGAAGTATTAAGGAATATGATAACATGTACGTTTAAGTTTCAAAATGCGGTTATTCAATTTTGGTTAACAAAATGCGGCAATTCCAAACCAATGGATGTGTTCTAAAATTGATAGGCATCATTTTGTTATAAATGCGTTTAAATCTTAATAGTTTATTTGAATTTGTATATGGTCTTTAGCTGTGTCTAACTTTAATTGTCTAATTTTAAATAGTTAATATAAAATTATCAATTTTTACTAAATTTTGTTCAAAATGTTACCTTACTTCCCAACTCGCGGCCTCTCGGACCGGGGGCCCCCGTTGGGTCGGGGGCCCGTGGCATTTTGCCAGCCCTGCCTCCCAATAATTACGCCACCGGTTGTAGAAAATCTTTGACAAATATAGATTTCAGCTTAGCCGAATCTTTAACATGGATGAACGTGGCATTATTAATGTGCCAAAGAAGATTCCTAAGGTCCTTTCGACGAAAAGTAAAAAACTGGTGGGTAAAATAGTTTCACCTGAAAGAGGTCAAGCTATTACACTAGTTTGTTCTATGAGTGCAACGTGAAGTTACGTTCCACCGGCTTTTATATTCCCTTGTAAAGAAAAGAGGAATTATCTATTAAATAATACACATTTAGGAAGTATTGGATTGGTTTCTGATTCTGGTTTTATAAATACAGGTAAATATAGGTCTGTTCATGGAATTTCTTCGTCATTTAAAAAAAAAACGCGCAGCCTACTAAATATAATTGAGCGCTGTTAATATTAGACAACCACAGCAGTCATTTTTCATTGGTTACATTGGTACCCGCACCAAATATTTCACAGAACTTCGCAGCTTCTACTTTCAGCATCAATGCCCTTACCGAGTACTTCTTATGCTGCATCATCTGACATTTCAGCATCAGAGTTGGTTACTAAAACTCATTCAAGAATATCTACACTGTCAGCTCCGACACACACGAGCACTGTAAGAGACCTGACTTTGGTTGCAGTGGCTATAACAATGCAAGGCAATGCTATAATATGCAAAGGCAACAATGCAAAATAGACGAAAAAAAGGCTCGATAATTACTACTGATAGTCCTTTTAAATTGTTTTAAGAGTTAGAGAAAAAAAAATTAAGAAGAAGAGGAAAAAAACACCAAAAAAGCGACGTTTAGAAATGAAACAAGATAGAGTATATGCAAGCAAAGCTATTAGAACTACTAAAAATATTAAGAAAAGACAAAAGTAAAACTAGACTATCAAAAATAAGACTGCTAAGATTAAGGCTAATGAAAATAAAATAAAATCTAAAGAAAATGATTATTATTGCCCGTTATGTGGCGAGAAATATGTGGATCCTCGTACAGAGGATTGGATTAAATGTAGTTCTTGTAATAGCTGGTGGTATGAAGCGTACACTGATATGAAAAGGATATTTTTATATGTGATATATGTACCGATGACTGAGATTTTATTATCGTTAGTTTAAATTGATCTCATATTATTTTTTAGGTTCTAGAAATGTTAATCTCTTTAATCAATAGTGATATAAATATTGATAAATAATATTTTTAATGAAGGTATTTTTTCGCCAGGCTCAATAAACTTAAAAAAGTTATATTAATGAACAAAATAATTCTAAATACCCTAACCACTTCATATTAAAAATTCGCACTTGATTGATGATGATTTTAAAATGTTACATGATGGAAATATATTTTACTAAATGACCAGATCAACTTGACAATATTAAATTTATAATGCGTATCTGGACATTGAGAAAATGGATCTCCCCACTATCATCATTTATGGCATAATTAGATCGATAGACAGTTTAGGTTGTAACTACTATATAATTACTATAAGTCTTAGTATAGTTATTTAAAATACATTTTTATTAAGTATCGGCAGGATTACTGCTAGCGCAACACATAAACTATTAGTCGTCACATTAAACGATCGGTTGCATTCGCGGCCTAATAGTTAAAATTATTCTTTCATCTACGAAACATTACGAACTAACACTTTATTTTACATAAACTAAGCTAGAAACTATATGAATTCTAAAAAAAAGGTGTTAATACAGTTCAAAATTTAGTTCATTTAATTAAGATAGTTCGTTAAAACAGTACAAATCACAATACATTGTAAAGACTATACTTACATACGTCTTACTACATACATCATATTCCTAATATTTTCTTATATTAAGTAGTTTTTAAATGTCTGTTAAAGCCTGCCAGAAAGTAACGAAAAAAATCCAAAGCATACTTATTTCAATTAGACACAATCCCCCAAAAAGGTGAAATTTAATCATTATTACAACGGTGACGATCCGTAGAACATAGACTGGAACTTCTAGTACTTCTTGGTGAAACCCTTATGTTTATTAAGTTCAATAGGGCAGGGCAGTCAATAATTTCATTAATAACCTTATATAACATAAAAATATCAGCCCTATCTGCATGAAGAGACAGTCAACTATCCCAGCACAACGGCCACTTTATCCCAATATACCGTACACCCATAAAGTGTCCGTCCAAACGTGTGTGAAATGTACTTGAGGAATCTATATATATATATATATATATATATATATATATATATATATATATATATATATATATATATATATATATATATATATATATATATATATATATATAAAAATATATATTCATCCGTCTCCGGGCGTTCAGCTTGGTTCAGCAGAAACCGTTTCTGGGAGAAGCTTTGGATGGCGGAACGACAAAGCACCAACGTGGATCGCGGATGTATATTCTTTGTTTTTAATATATATATATATATATATATATATATATATATATATATATATATATATATATATATATATATATATATATATATATATATATAAGGAGCACAGGAAGATTTAAAGAACTACCGCCCAATAAGCCTCCTATCAGTGATGTACAAAGTTTTCACTAAGATAATTTCTAAAAGAATATTAAAAAAACTGAATGACCCACAACCAAGAGAACAAGCAGGATTCAGAAGTGGATTCAGTACAATGGATCACATCCAGGTTGTATAGCAGGTCATAGAAAGGCACAACGAATACACCATGCCACTGTGCTTGGCTTTTATCGACTACGAAAAAGCATTTGATTCCATCTCAAAGCATGCGATAATGGATGCACTGCTTAGCCAAGGTGTAGAGAGAGCCTATGTACACCTATTAGAATCGATATATGATGGAGCTACAGCCACAATTCACCTTGATGATCTTGAAGAGGGAATTAATATAGAACGAGGTGTACGGCAGGGTGACGCAATATCGCCTATTCTTTTCTCGGCTGGCCTTGAAGAAGTATTCCGTAAACTGGATTGGGAACAGGATGGTGTAAAGATCAATGGTGCAAACTTAAACCATCCAACCATATATATATATATATATATATATATATATATATATATATATATATATATATATATATATATATATATATCATTCTGTTCATTCTGATCCGTTCATTCTGTTAAGAGTCACGACATTTCGCTAAAATTTCATTTGGCATTTTCAAATGTTGTCCGCTTCGACTGAAGAATCCAACTGACGTGCACAGGTCGTTGCGCTCGGCGGCCGGCGATTGCGCAGATTGTCACGGGGTAGTTCGGGATTATTCGAGGCGGTCGGCAATGCTGTCTGTTTATTGATTTTTTCCTCGTCGCCACGTTGCCGTGTTTCTTGCCGTTTTTTTCAGAAGGGAAATCGAATCCATCCTAAACAAAGGTTTCAACTTTACCATTGCCCTAAAACATATACCAATATAAAAAATAATTTCGAACACTGTATCAACCTTAGACGACAAGCCAGATGAAGAAGCGGAAATAATCAGACAAGATGTAGCACTAATACTACGTTCCAATAAAATTCCAAAATCGAATGCTAATTAAGCTGAAATCAGAGCGCTTGAAAGTTTAAAAAGAAACGAGGATATCACTATGTTACCGACAGGCAAAGAAAACGCAACACTCATAATGAACACCGAGGACTATATGGGAAAGATGGCAAACATTTTACTAGAAAAATATATAAACCAGCGAATAAAGATCCAACAACATATGTAGAAAAAACAACCATAGGCAAAAATCAAAGCATGGAAACTAGAACCAGACATCGAACGAAGAATAATTTTATAGGAAAAATCAGCAGATGTCCTAAACTTTCCGGTCTACATAAAATACACAAACCAGAAATCCCATTAAGGCCGATAATAAGTGCCTTCGGATCTCCTATACAAAATTTGGAAAAATATGTAGCAAGTATCACGCAACCAAGCGTCAAACTTGGCGAGTCCTATGTTCAAAACTCAGAACATTTGATAAGGATAAGATTTCCAACTAGAGGATACAGACAAGCCTATACATTGTCTCACTATATCCAAGTATCCCCATAGACGAAGCTCTGGACCTAATTTCGACAAACGAAGGCTTTCCAGCATACGTGTGAGAACTCTCCGAACACTGCTTGAAGAATACATATTTTTCCTTCAACCACCAGATCTACAGTCAGACTGACGGTGCCCCAATGGGATCATCTCTATCACCCGTTATAGCCAACCTGTTCATGACAGACTTCGAAACAAAAGCATTAGCCAACGCTCCTTTAAAACCCAAACTATGGAAATGCTACGTAGATGATATCTTTATAATATGACCTCACCGAAACGAACTTCTAAACAGCTTCCTAACCCAATTAAACCAAATCCACCCCAGAATACAGTTCGCTCTAGAAGTCGAACAGGATAGAATACTACCGTTTTTGGATTTTTTCATCACAAGACAACTTTCAGGAACTCTCGAATACACAGTGTATAGAAAACCCAAATACGAAGAACAATAGAGGATCAGGAACCAAATGCACCAAAGGTAGGCAGACTACTAAGAAAACATAAGATCAGAACAGCCTACAAGCCGCACAGAACTGTCGCAAATATCCCAAAAAACCCCAAGGACAAAATTAGACTGGAAAATCATGAAGTATATAGCATATCTTGTTCCGACTGCAACAGAACATACATGGGACAAACAACGAGCCAGAATACGACAACATAAAAACAATTTAAAATAACAAACAAATTACTTTCGCTCCGTTCCAGCAGCATCTACAAACAGGACATAAAATTAATTTTGAAGGAGCCAAAGAGATAGCGAATATTGAAAACTACAAGGTTTCGAACAATCAGAGAAGCCCTTGAAATAGAAGAAAGAGGTGAGCTAAATACGCGAAACAACGCTCGCAATATTCCAAAACTATGGAAATCGTTTCCAAAAAAAGAAGAAATACGGCAACGTGGCGACGAGGAAGAAACATTAATAAACGGACGACCGACAGCGTTGCCGAGGGCCGCAAATAGTCCCGAACTACCCCGATACACTCTGCGCAGTCGCCGGCCGCCTATAAGACCGAGCGCTATATATATATATATATATATATATATATATATATATATATATATATATATATATATATATATACATATATATATATATATATATATATATATATATATATATATATATATATATATATATATATATATATATATATATATATATATTCTTCAATTCCAAAATAGCTATTGCTAATAAATAAGCGTTCTTTCCTCGCATTTTTACTGCTAAACTAACACACAAGACGATAATATAAAACACGAAAATTCCTTAGGGAATCCTACTTCATTCACATACGAGAGGTATTTTTTAAATAAGATTCGTTTGTGAATGAGAGTGAAAATGACGCGCAATCATCGCAGTCCGCTGGCGCGTCTACTTCCCTCGCGCTTTGCGCGCGTTTAGGTGCCGTATCACTTGCAACCGTATCGTCTGACTGTGTGTTGAGCTGAAGAAGTTTATAATTTAGAAGAAAATGGAGTCCCCGCCGACTGTGAGATATGATCTGTAATTCGATTTGTGAGTAAAAGAAACTTGGCAGCAGCGGAAATTCACCGTCAAATTTGTGATGTTTACGGTGAAAACGCTATGAGTGACAATAAACTAAAGATTTGGTTCGTGATGGGAACAACAAAATTTGGGAGAACCCATGATTCACAATTTCAAAGCTATCAAGTGAATTTCCACAGGTTTCAAGGTCAGTTTTATACACCACTGTTTCGGAGAAACTGAATTATCGAAAATTGTGTTCTCGGTGGATTCCAAGACTGCTTTCTAACGATCGCAAAACAAAGAGATTGAGCTGTGCTTTATTGTTTTTGACTTAAAACAATCAGGAAGAAGATGAATTGTTAGTCCACATCGTTACAGGAGATGAAACTTGGATGTCTTACATAACTCCTGAGTTTAAGCAAGACTCAATAGAATGACACACATCGTCGCCAACTAGAGTCAAAGCCAAATAGACAATTTCAGCACAAAAGATCATGGCAACTGTCTTTTGCGACAGGATAGGGATTGCGTTAGTGGATTTTATTCTGATGCGTGTCGTGTCTCCTTGAGAAAACTCCGGCATACCATACAAAACAAACGGCGTGGCCTATTGTCTTCCGGAATGATGTTGATCAAACCCAAGGTCGAATAAGGTCATTTGGATGAGATGAACTGGATCATCCGCTTTACAGTCCAGACCTTGCACCCAGTGATTTTCACTTGTTTCGGTACTTAAAGGAGTTCCTTGGTGGTCAACGGTTCAACGAAGGAATTAAAATTGCAGTCATAGATTGGACTTCCTCACAAGGGGCAGATTTAATTGACGTTGGAATTCAAAAACTTGTTGATCGGTATGACAAATGTTTGAACAAAAATGAAAATTATGTTGAAAAGCAGATAAAAATATGTAGAATATGGAAAAAAATATATTTTTCAAATATTTATAGTATTTTTCTCCTTACTAAGAAACGGACCTTATTTAAAAAATATACCTCGTATGGGATGTTTCATAAATATTAAATAACATGTCACTGTAACTATTTCAGATTCATAATAATGATGGGACAGTGGAGAACAATACCGACTGGAAAGGCGAGAGAATGCGTACTTTACGCGATGGCTCTGGTTTTCTGTTTGGAGTTGTTGGGATTAGCCGCGGCAACAAACGAGATGACATCGACGAAAACTTTAGAGGAAAATCCAGAGGTAAGTTATGGCGCAACACTATAATCGGACAAATCCCCAAATAATAAGCTGGAAGTTTGAGAACTCGAAATCAACAAGGAAGGGAGATGAGAACGTTGTACTTTCGGTAAATAACTGTGCCGGAGACAAACGTGAAAAAAAATGTTTATTCGCTCCCATAAAGTATAATTTTTACATTACATTATATTACAGATATGTCATTATCATCTTTTTTTCTGAGCCAAACTGGATTTTCTTAATTCCTTTCGAAAATGTTCGGGCGATGCGGGTGGTATTTGCCGTCTGCTTTATTCTGTACAGATGTTCGTCTAGTTCCAAAATTTGTATGCCATTTTTCTGATTCTCTGATATATCAATGGCACAATACGAACCTAGTTCAACTTCCAAATTCGTTTTATTTAGCGCTTGAAGTCTATATGTTTTTATACCTTTTCTTCAGCAGTCCTTTGAACATTGTGGGTGTTTGGAACAGCTATATCGACCAGGAATGCTGTTTTATTCTTCTTGTCCAACAATCTGGCATATTACAGTGAACAGTTTTATCATTTATTATTGTTCAGTCGTGATATAATTTTAAATCGACTGATTCTAGTACTGCCTGTGAGGTGTCTTTATAAGAAGCTCGTTCTGTTATAAGGGCATTGCGATTTGCAAGCTCCTGGTGCAATCCTTTTATGACTTCGACGGTTGCCAAACGGGATACAGATATCAATCAGTACTAGAAGTATTAGGAGACCTCTGCAATAATTTAGCTAAAATGGCAGAATTGCAAGAAAAATTTCCTATTTGATTAAAAAACACTTAAAACAGCGTAATGAGTTTACATTAAAAAAAAATCGAAAAAACTAAAATAAATGTATTTAAAAAAGGTAAAGTATTAGGGTTAGAGGCGCATCAGCAACTAGGCTATTTAGCGATTGGACCTACAGCTTAACGTGGGTTTCGAACCACGATCATCAGCTACTGACAAACCAAGGCCAGCCTCAGGCTATAAACCCTTGGTTAAGTGACCAACGTAGAATATTTCTCAGAAGGCATCCGGCCTTACCCAGCCTTTTTTTTACACTTTAACTTAGGATTTACACTAGGATTTTACACTTTCCCTAGAAACAATCACACACATTTAGGTGCGGGCGTGTGTGTGTGTATGTGAGTAGAGTTATATACAGTGTGGGATATGTGTGGGCGTGTGTGTGTGTATGTGAGTATACTTATATACAGTGTGTGTTTGTAAGGTAAGAAGTAAGACGGACGGAAGAATTCAAGAAAAACACACATCCGAGCGCTGGAATCGAGCCAGCTACCTTTGAATTGACAGACAGGCGACTAACCCACCAGACCACCGCGGCCGGCTAAATTTAAATTTATATAGTAATCATAGAAGAGTATATGTTCGGCGTCGAGTGAATGAACATTTGAAACCAAGAAATACTATTGGTTGCGTCAAACATGGTGGTGGCAATATTAAAATTTGGGGTTCATTTTCATATACCGGATTTAGTCATTGGATCAGACTTTTGGATTTAGTCATTGGATATATCAAAACATGACCAAAGAAATTTACTTAAACATGTTACAGACTATTATGTTGCCTTAAGCCGAAGGATATATGCTATTACAGTGGAATTTTTAGCCCAACAATGATCCCAAACATACTGTCAAAAATGCGAAAACTTGGTTGGATACCCACAATATTGTTTGTTTACCTTGGCCACACGGGCGTAGCCAGGATTTAATTTGGGGGGGGGGGTTAGTTTGAAGTAAATAAAACAACAAAAATATACTTACATGAAATGAAATGACAAGAGATGGCGTTACTGTGCGTAACGTCCACTAGTTCGGATACATATTCAATTCAGATGTAATAATTTAACTCTCTTCACTCCTCGTATTTTCTCGGTATAATATTAGGAAATTTTTGGCTTATTTCGGGGGGGGGGGGGGGGGGTTGAACACCCAAATCCCCCCCCCCCCCCCGGCTACGCCCGTGCTTGGCCATCTCAGTATCCGGACATGAATCCTACAGAAATGTGTTCATAATTTTGAAGAGACCAGTAACTTTAAGGAAAACATCAAATACCAAAAAACTATGGGAGACTGTTCAAGAATTTTGGTATTCCATTCCGGTTAAAGTTTGCCGCAAACTTATAGACTTCTTGGTTTCTAATAAGAATATCAAGAACCTTAACATGAGGCAATTATAACTACACGTAATAATTCAGTAATTATTATTATTATTATTCACGTATGGGCCCTGGTGGACCACGCGAAGTACAATTAGAGGCGTTTGTTGTTGTTAGCCTTCCTTTGCGCCCGTACTAATTTCATTCTTTCGCTATGAGTTTTTTTCCTTTCGTCAGACCAAGTTATTCCAGTCTTCCTACATTTTTCTCTCTGGCCAACCTTCCAAACGTTAACCTTGTGTGTCAAACAGCCTCTATCCTTAATTTCACTTTGTATAATATTTGCTGATCTTAGGTCCGCTTTAATTGCAGCACTCCATTTAATTATTTCTACTTTAGCTCTACTCCTATTTTCATAAAATTCGACTATTTGTTTAGTTAGCCTACTCGGATTCATCCGTTTTATGTGTCCGTAAAACTTAAGTCTTCTTTTTCTCTTATCGCTATGTATATCTGTATATTGTTTGATTTCTTGGTTTTCTCGAAGTCGGTATGTTGTGCTATTTGTTTGGGGCCTAGGATTTTTCTTATGATTTTTCTTTCCTTTTTTTCAATGTCCTCGATGTCCCGCTTTCTATTCAGAATGAGCGTTTCTGCAGCATATAGACATTCTGGCTTAATAACTGTGTTGTAATGTCTCAGTTTTGTGTTTTTAGATAGGCATTTTTTATTGTAAATATTTTGTGTAAGTCTCAATGTCGTTTCCATTTTTTGACATCTACCCTTATTGGCCGCTTTTTCCAACCCATTTTCCATGATTATTTCACCCAAATATTTGAATTGCGAGACTCGTCTGATGTTACCATATTTTGTTTTTAGAAATGGTGTTCTTAGTCCGTTGCAGGTCATGTATTGTGTCTTTTCAAAGGAAATTTGGAGTCCTACCTTTTCTGCTGTTTCTTTTAGGATTGCCATCTGTTTCTCTGCCGTTAATACATCTTAAGCTAAAATTGCTAAATCATCAGCAAATGCCAGACAATCAATTTTGATGTTGATTCTCCCCAGTTTAATGGGCTGGTCAATATTCAGGGCCGACTTTTTTTCACGCCACTCATGTATTACTTTTTCTAGAACACAGTTAAATAAGAGTGGTGAGAGTCCATCCCCTTGTCTCACTCCAGTTTTAATTTCGAAGGGCTCTGAGATGTCACCCATGAATTTAACTTTTGACCTTGTGTTAGTTAACGTTGCTTTAATAATTGCCAGCGTTTTCAGATCTAGTCCTTGTTCTTTCAAGATTCGGAATAAAGATTCGCAGTCAATAGAATCATATGCTATTTTGAAATCCACAAATGTACAGACGAGATTTTTATTGTACAGTTTTTGATGTCTTAGAATCAACTTTAGATTCAAGATCTGTTCAGGGCAGGATCTGTCCGGTCGAAAATCTGCTTGATATTCACCAATGTTAGGTTCTAACTGTCCCTGTGCTCTGTCTAGTAGACATTAGTAGTAGATATCAGTAATTTTTATTTTATCTTAAAAAACTAATGATATTATATTTTGAAAGCAATATCATTCTGGCCGTAGATTGACTATTCTAAACGAGGTTGGAAAACTGATCTACCAATGTGGGGAAAAAGAGCGTGGAGCAATTTACACTCAGGCTGGGGCAAAAGAGATCTTACGGGATCGGATGAAGATTCCAACTATGCTCTACCCCTTTACGAAAAACGAGCCTGGCAACGGCTACAGGTAAGTTCGCAGGAAATACTTGACTATTTTTGTTTAAAAACAAGGGCTTTTTAGGGCGGTTGGGGTAAAAGGTTTATCCCCTCCGAAGAAGACATTGTAATTCGTCAATTAGCTGCTGCTCTAGATGATAACGATCTGGAAAACGACCTCAGTTACTATCCTGACAGAGAGTTGGACTCGCACGAATTGGACAAACGCAACTGGAACAAGTTCACTGATGGATGGGGCAAGAGAAGCGAAAAATGGCAAAAATTTAAAGGTAAGTTGAATTTTGAATTGTTTTCGGGTCTGTCAAGGCAGGCAACGACATTTTTCATAATATAAGGCAACGTTAGAATACTAAGATTAAGGTTATTATAATAAAAGAACTTACCAGAACGTGCCATGGATTATACTTATTGGTAAGAAGAAAATTTGACGTCCCTAATACCAGGATCAGTGAAAGAATTTATTTTCCTTTTTTCTGTTTCAATTTTTGTTTTGTGCGGGATAATGGAGATGTATCTGCTACGAGGGTTGCTATTTATGTATCCGAAATAAGTAACAATGGTGTTGCTAGTAGAGACAGCTCGTGGGTTTTTAATGTGGGAAGGCGTAAAAGAACATAGTGCTGCTGAAGATTTTTTATGCTTTTCCCTTCCTCCTTTTTATTTTTCCGGCTATTGAAACCCTTTACAGGAGGTGAACCAGAAAAATATTAAAATTTTGTATTGGTACTGCTGTTAAAAATTTGGTTGTTGCTTGTTGTGCAGATAAAAAAATTATTAAGTAGGTACTTACCATTTCCCGAAGAGTAAACCATTCAAACAGTTTATTGTAACAGCAAACCAATAGAGAACATTCGAAAAAGTTCGAAAAATAAACTTAAATTAATAATTATTAACTGTTTTATATCAGATACCTTCATGTTTGCAATTAAAAGTTGATTATTTGTATTTAAAAAGTACTACTCACTATGTACACACGTAGCAAATCCCAAATCAAAACAAGTATTCGCGAGGCGAATGAAATACGCGACGCGAAACGTATCAAACGCTCCGTACCCGTCAAATCAGCGTTTTAAGTTAATTATTGATACGCTCGGTCGTAGGGAATCTACGTCCAAATCGCATGTTTTAGAAAGCAGTTAAGCCCCCGAATTCTGGCAACCAACAAAACATATAACGCCAACGACGAGAAAAGATGACTTGGCGTACCATCGCTCGAGGTAAATATCGGACCAACGATGTAAAAATTGTGGCGGGAGGATGGAATTTGGTCCGCATTATTTTGTGTGGTGGATCGACAGACGTTCTTCAACATTTGGAGATTTTAATTTTTAATAATATCTTAAAATGAGTTAAAGGAAAGAAACTGAACCGAAATAAAATAATGTGTTTTGCTCTGAAAAATCATTTACTATGATAAAAGCTGGAGGGACAGCGCCCCAACGGCCTCCCTCACGAGCCGCCACTGATTGTTAGACACCATCTATATATATATATATATATATATATATATATATATATATATATATATATATATATATATATATATATATATATATATTATTAAACAACACAAATAGCGTCTTTGTTACAAAGTACGTTTTGTACAAAGACGCAATTTGTGTTGTTTAATGACTTGAAAATTTCATTCACTTCGATGAATTCACTTCGACTTTTGGCGATAAAGCGCCATCTAAAACCTGTGTATATCACTGGTTTAATAAATTTAATAGTGGCTGTCGTTCGCTTACGGATGAATTTAACGAAGGTCGTCCAAAATCGATTGTTGTGCCAGAAAACATCGATACTATGCGCGAACTAATAAAGCAAGATCGTCATGTGACGTACCGTGAGATTGAGGCATCCAAGGAAATTTATATGACAAGCATACACATGATTGCATATAAATCTTTAGCCATGAAAAAAAATTGTGTGCGTTGGATTCTGTATAATTTGAATCGCTCAAAAAAAGTCTCGTGTCGATTGGTGCAAATAAATGGTCAAATAATACAATCATGGTGCATCAAAAGCCGTTTATAACATCCATACAAATGACGAATCTTGGATCTATGTATGAGCTCGAAAGTAAACAGCTAGTTGTTCGAAGCTAATAGTCGCTTGCTTTTTGGAATAAAAGGGCAAGTAGCTACAGTACTACTAGATAATCGTAGAACGGTCAATTCTGAATGCTATATAACAATTTTTTTGCCAGAAGTTTTTGAAGAAATAAAAAAAACCACCAGCGACCCAGGATCATTCTTCACCATGGCAACGCGAGCTCTCACACATCGAACAACTCAATATTTAACCGATCAAACATCAAATTGATGTGTCATCCACCGTACATTCTTGATTTGGCACCCAATGTTTTCTTTTTGTTCCCGTCCGTGAACGTTGATGCGTTCAAAATGCATGTTTTGGAAATACCTCAATCGGAATAGAAAAAGTACTATGAAAATTAGTTCATACGTATCCAAAATTGTATCGATCATCGCGGAGAATATTTTGAAAAACAAAAAACCATTTTCAATGATAGATATTTGTTTTTATTTATTATTCCGGAAACATAAATAGCAACCCTGGTAAATTATGTTTTTTATAATATAGTAACTTTGCGTGGTAGGCTTGCTGACTTTAAGGTTTATTTAGTTAGGAGGAAGTCGATGGAATTAAGATACATGGGTGTTGGTTAGACCGTTTTATGTATTAATTTATGCATCTAATTAATACTAGAGTCACAATACTTTATAATTTAAGAAGTACTTTATAAAAATCTCTCTAATTTCATAGTAGAGCCTATAATTCCAAACAAATGTATTTTAAACTGTGCATAATTTGATCCATTTCCATTAACAAGTAATTTGGATTTTTATTGGTTTCTTTACACTCATAAAAATTTTATTTTTCATTTTGTTACTTAATCTTTTCACTTAACTTGTTTTATATTAGTTAATTTACCATATCAAAAAAAAAATACGATCCTAAAGCTTTAAATATTTTCGTGTTTTATATTATCGTCTTGTATGTTAGTTTAGCAGTAAAAATGCCAGGAAAGAACGCTTATTTATTAGCTATAGCTATTTTGGAATTTGTTAGATATATGTATATATATAGTCGATTGCTGGACTGGGCACATGTTTCGTCTCTTGTTGCTTAGACTCTTCAGGGACCCGACATGTGCCCTCTCGTCAAGAATAGGAAGACCCCTTTGGACGCAGTGCAAAGAATTCTAATACGTTATATATACGCCATCCGACAGAAAGTCGACGAAAATTATGGGTTGTTGACTGTGGATGGGGTCTTCCTATTCTTCACGAGAGAGCACATGTCGGTGCCCTGAAGAGTCTAAACATCAAGAGACGAAATATGTGCCCTCCAATGAAAGGAATGGGTGGGGACCGTCCCCAGTCAAGCAATCGACATTAAAATAACAACTTTACGTACCTCTGCTCATTTCACATCAGCCGTCGCTATCGCCATCGCATCGAGACAAGTATCTCCCAGGACCGGTTTTTGGCCTTACAGCCGTTGTCAACTGGACTGGAGTCTAACGCAAGGAGACAGCTGAATAGAAACAATCAGAGCCAGGCCAAGTCAATTAGCCAATATCTCTCCCCACGACCCCACTATGCTATCCTTTGAGCATACCTGATACCTACCTCCAAGGTTGTGGGAAGAACACATCGCATAGTTACACTGCTGCAAACATTCATCGTGGGATGACGCGAATTGCGACCCGCCATCAACATGAAGAGTTGACTTGAACTAGCTCTGATCGTTTCTAATGAGCATTCTCCTTACGTTACGACTCGAGCCTAGCTGACGACGGCTGTGAGGCCAGAAACTGGTCTTTGTCTACTTGCCTCGATGCGATGGCCACGGCTAATTTAAATTTAAAACGAGCAGAGGTATGTGGAGTATGGATGAAAGAATCCTGTTATATATATATATATATATATATATATATATATATATATATATATATATATAGCTAGTTACCAACAAATTATTTAAACAAACCATTAAGTGTTTCGACTAAATAATGAAATATCGAAAATCAATAAAAGTTTTTGTTTACTTTGGAAAAACATTGGATAATCTAAATTATATTTTAATGAAAATAAAATATTTGGTTCTTAAGTATTTAGAATATCTCGTCAAAATAAACTTTAATTAAGTCAGAATTCTTCAAATCAGTTTATATTTTCTCACACCTACCATTCAACGATTGATGTCAAAAAACAGTTAAGGTTAAAGGTATAATTTAAAAGAAAATAATTTGTTTTAATTATACTGTAAAGAAAAAGTTTATTCGGTGATCATTTCATTCAATAATATTTATAAATTTATAATATTTATAATATAAAAAACTTATTTATCAAAACGACTATTGTTATAGTCAAGTTAAAAAACTTCTGTTTGATAATCCTCTTCATTGTTTCAAATGTCTCGAAACGTATACAATCTTCTGTACTTCTTCAGCACCAAGCTCTCGCAGAATGTATTTTTCAGTTGAAAGACAGTGCCTCAAATGTTGCTTCATTGGAGCATCTTAATATCAGAGTGTGTATTTCCATTATATTGCTTAATTACCAGTTCAGGCCCCACGAGGTCTTCTTGTATTTCGTTTATCTGCATGTCTTCATTGATAAATTTTCTTCATCATCGGTTACCCGGCATTCGTTATAGGAGTCCACGATGCAAAAGTGATTTGGTCAGTTCAAGGACAGATATTTTGTATATTTTTGATTTTTTCGCCACGATCTAAAACTTAAAAAACATCAAAAATATCTGTTCTTATTTAAACAAAGAATCACTGGGTAAAAAACAAAAAACAAAACGGAGACAAATTTTCTAGTGATTCTTTTTCTGTAATTCATTTGCCTAACGAACAAAAATTTTTGAAAATGCAAAAAATCTCTAAAATAAATACAAACTTTTTAACATTAACGTTTCGGGAGGTCTTCCCATCCCGTTTTCAAAACAAATCTAAAAAATAATGTATGTTAATTTCTATATAATGGAAAGATAGTAAGTAAATATATTTTTTTATATGTCAGTGATACATTGACAATAATATTTTTTACTGACAATGACATTCTACCAAAAAAAGTATATTAGTGAGGTTTACTGTGTGATTATTGTGTATTGAAATACTTAAACGTTTTTAATTGTATTCTTTAGAATCGGGCACAATATTGAATTTAAATCTACCGAAGGCATAGCAATACAGTTATTTTTATAAAAACCACATATTTTCAATTAGAAAATGATTATTATCAACAAAATTTCGGAATAGCAATGGCTCTTTCTCCTTTGATAAGTAATATCTTTCTGGAAGAACTCGAAAATGACATATTACGTAGATCTCTTAAAGAGCCAATAATATAGCTTGATATTCTGATGGTATTTTTGCTATATGGCAACATAGCATTGATGATGAACACATTAAAAACTACAGTTTATAGGAAACCTACAAACAGATAGGTATCTCAATTTATTTTTCAATCACCCACAATCAGTTAAAATAGGAGTAATTAAAAGTTTATATGACACAGCAAAACTTGTTTGTACCGACAGTGATACACTACAAAAAGAAATAAATTACATTAAAGACATTTTAATAAAAAACAATTACCCAAAAAATTTCATAGATAAAAAATTTTTGATACCAGACAAAACAGATAACTTACTAATAACAATAATAATAACTCTCAAACAATTAACCTCACAATTCCTTACATCAGCGGTATTTCTAACACAAATAAAATAGTAGGAAATAAATACAATATAAGAACGATATTTAAAACAAAAAATACTCCTAGATCAATATTGACAAAAACCAAACCAAACAATACACAACAGAATACCAAAAATGTGGTTTATAAAATTCCCTGCGAATGTGGCAAATTTTATATTGGTGGGACGTCTAGACCGTTAGATGTTAGAATAAAAGAACCTAAAAACCTTCTTAGAAAGGGTGATTTTTAATAAATCTAGAATTTGCCAACATGCATGAGAATCGGGACATAAAATCAATTGGAATAATTCCAAAATGATATTAAACAAATCAGTAACAAAATACAGAAGATTAAAAGAAACCGCTATAATTAATTTAAATAAAAATAACTGTATTGATATGCCTTCGGTAGATTTAAATTCAATATGGTTCCCTATTCTAAAGAATACAATTAAAAAGGTTTAAGTATTTCAATACACAATAATCACAAGTAAACCTCACCAATATAATTTTTTTGGTAGAATGTCACTGTCAGTAAAAAATATTATTGTCAATGTAAGTATCACGAACATACAAAAAAATATATTTACTTACTATCTTTACATTATATAAAAATTAACATAAATTATTTTTTAGATTTGTTTTGAAAATGGGAGGAGAAGACCTCCCGAAACATTAACGTTAAATAGTTTGCATTTATTTTAGAAAATTTTTTCATTTTTTTTTAAATTTTTGTTCGCAAATTTATTACAGAAAAAAAATTACAGAGAAATGTGTCTCCGTTTTGTTTTTTGTTTTTTTTTACCCAGTTTTTAGTTTTTGAGTTTTTATTTAAATAAGAACAGATATTTTTGATACTTTTTGACTTTTAGATTGTGGCGAAAAAACCCAAAAAAGAAAGAAAAAATATATGAACACGCCACAATCATTTAGACAATAGACAGATATTTATATAGAAGACCGTCATCACTTTGCCTGTCAGTCAAACACTAATGTTTAGAAAATAAAGGCCACAATAGTTAGCGATATTAGCACTATGGTCCATGAGATAGCAGATAAGTTAAGTACACTGGTCTACAAAATTGAAACACAGTAGCGCATCACACACAGCCCCCAAGTTTTCAGGGAAAAAATCCAAATGTTTCAGTGAGAGAGTTCAGTGAGATATTGCACCCCAAAGCTTTGTATGAGATCAAAAGTTCATTAATTAAATCTTTGTAATTTTCTGTCTTTTCTAGGCGGGTTTTTCAAGATCATTCAGTTTTTACTCAAAGCTGTTTTCCTTTATTAGTTCCTTTAAGGATTTGAGGACCTACAAATATCCCCTCTATAATTTTTGAGTCGCTAATTTGGGGGAATTTAATTTTTTAAATAAATGTAAATTACGTACCGAAACATTTAGGTTTGGTTGAATCTCACTCTGTCAAGTTGAATCTCACTCTGTCTCTAAGTTATTGTCTTGACTACCATCAGCTGTTTGAGTTTCTAATGGATTTGGAAGTATTGGCACATGCAATTCGGCACTATGTAGGATTGGTCTTTTTGTAGATAATAGGTTTGGGTACTTTATAGTGTGTTTCGACTTAGTTCTGACACCCTTTATAGCAGTCAAATAAAAATAACAATCATTTCCTTATCTGTCCAAATCATTGGCACAGCAAAGGGCATATGTCTAAGTCCCTTAGCCCAACCCAACAGAAATCTCACACATGTTACACAGCAGATATATGTGGCAGAAAGTAACCCAAATAATGTTTGGTTACTAATGTTAATTCTCCACACACATAACAAAAACTATCCTGGTGATTTAAACACTTTCGTGGCATAGTTACACTCTTAGCGAATATCAAGAAATTTAAATTTATCGACTGTGAGAGCTATCTAACTTCAGAAATGACGTCATTCAAACATAAACACGTATAAGAGGTTGAAATTGAATATGTAGCTCTCATAAAAAAACTGAGGGCGGCTGGAAAAAAGTAACATTGTTTTTGTAATGAAAGTAAATGAGTACAATTAAATATCATTACAAAATTCGTGTGTTTATCAGTGTTATTGATAAATCGAACGTTTGGCCATGCACAAAAAATTAGGTACGTCTGATGATATGATGTGTGGGGTCCCCACAAATATGGTGAACGAAACTTTTTTTGCTGAAAAAAAAATTCTGAGACCCCATTTCTAAAGCAGATGTAACTGAAATTCCGTCTTATTAATTTTTATGTCATCCAATTTCATATTTTTAATTTGCTTTTTTATTCGTTACAGTAGTCCTTACGCGTGGCCTCAAATAGTTAAGTAATTTGTTGCGTTTCTGCATTTAAAGGCCACACTTCTACTCCAAACCAAAGCACTCTCTCACCATGGTCTTTTCTGTTCTCTTCTTGTTCGTCAGGAAAATATTTCGATCCCATCAGAGTTTAGAAGTCCTATACGAGGTGTGAGTATTAAAGAGACTGACGCAGTAAAACATTTTATTTTGATTTCTTACATAATTACTTATTATCACCTTCAATATACACCCCTCTTCTATCCCTAAAACGCTCCATGTGAATCTTCCATTGTTCGAAACAGTGCTGGAAGTATTCTTCTGTCAGCTCCTTTAGAACGTGTACCGCTTTCTCTTTCACAGCTTTAACGGACTCAAATTTTGTTCCTGTTAATGCAGATTTCACCTTAGAAAATAGATAGAAGTCACACGGCGCAAGATCCGACGAATAAGGCAGATGGTCTAACACTGTACTTGACTAGAAACCTCTTGACAGGCAATACGGAATGGTGGAGAACTCATGACTTGTCCTTCCACAATTTGGGTCGTATTTTCCTTATTATTTCACGGAGTTCAGCAAGAACGTGAAGTCATAAGTAAAGTAAAGTCAGAATCATAAGTAAAAAAACCACGATTCGTCGCATGCTATTATCCTTTCCAATAAGTATAGGTCACTTCTTGTTGTTCAAAGGTGAGAATTTTATGCACCATTTTGGCACACACTTTTTGCATGTTAAATGTCAAATGTCATGTTATGTCAAATTTGACGTACGCATTCTTTGTCAATTCCTACAGTTTCAGCAATCGTATGAATACTTAACCGATGATCAGATCGAACCAGATTACCGATTTTTTCGATATTTTGATCCGTTTTTGACGTAGAAGGGCGACCCGGACATGAATCATCTTCAACGTCTTCTCAGCCATCTCGAAAACGTTTAAACCACTCAAAAACACGTGCACACGATAAACATTCATTGCCATACACTTCTTTCAATAATTTATAAGTTTCAATAGCGGTTTTTCCAAGTTTCAAGTGAAATTTCACAACAATTCGTTGCTCTATTGTTACATTTACATTTTTTCCGGCGAATCAAAAAAACAAGTTTAATGCGAACGAAGGTTACAGTTATGCGGGTGTGTTGACAGGTTTGTATCTGACTACGTATGTTGGTATACGTACAGGTTTGTATCTTATACGGATTTGTTATTAGTGTTAAACTGTTTATATAACTCAAAGAAAATGAGTATTTACAAAAACTGAGAAAACCCAATAAACGTATGTCGTAGTTAAAGAAAATTAGTGAATTCGCCTTAATCATTACCAAGTTGCCGTGTTTGACTGTTGTCTACATTTATAAGTCACGGGGATTTCGGGATTAAATTAAGCCTCGGTATAATTTCTCTTTGACCTAGACTCTTTTTATGTATGTAAGCTCCTAAGCAATTAAAGATTTTGACTAGCTTTATGTCAACATCGTCATTGATCAGTTGTTTTAAAGTTGCTTCATTGTTGATTACCAAATATTCCATCTGCTTTACGCACTTCTTATATTCTTTATATAAACTTTGGAAATAATTTGAATGATTCGTGATTGTGAAACAATAAAGATTTTCTTAGTTGTTTCGAAGATTTCAGGATGACGGAATAATAGAGTTCGAAGTAAAGAAAATGGTAAAATCTTCGAAATGGTCAATATGTGTGCTGCCATACTAATCGATAAACTCACTGGCATTTGTAAATAAACTATACCTCTCATTTTAATTTTGTTTGGGTTAAAAGATGTTTCGCGTCGACAGTCATTATCATCAGCTCTTTTTGGTCCACTGCTTGACGTAAGCCTCCCGTAAGTTTCTTCACAATTTCCATCCACAAGCCGCTTGCATCCAGCTTGTAAGGATGCGTTTCAGATCATCTAAACAGATGAGAGATAAATCCAACATACGAGAAGTACCCAATCTGATATATAAATGGCGGTTGTTATTTGAAAATAATGACTATGGTAGAAAGTACCAACCTTGTAAAGCTCAAGTTTGAAGTTTGACGACGCTATGTTATTTAGTATTTATTGATTGATTTGTCCGTAACTTTGTGATAGTTCATTTTTTTAAAAAGGAATAAAACAATTTTTTACTTTGTTATATATCACTTTTATTTTTAAACAAGTCGTTTTACGAAACTATAGTCACACAAATTTTGTTTAAAAATAAAAGTGATATATAACAAAGTAAAAAATTGTTTTATTCCTTTTTTTATTTAGTATTTGTTTGGCAGTCATTAGTGGTGAACGCTTTCAGTGAATTTGTAAATTTGAAAAAAATTGACCATCGTTATGTACTACAATACTTTTATTTAAAAGGGCACAGTCCAGCCGATATCGGAACGGATCTAAATTCTACTCTGGGGGAGTCCGTTCCTTCGTTAAATTTTAAAATATTAGGCGGCAGAGTTTAAACGAGACCGTACGAGTTGCTAAGACGAACATCGCAGCGGTCGGCCAAATGAGGTGACCACGCTAGAAATGGTGAAGAAAATCCACAAAATGATCTTGGATGACCGTCGACCGAAAGTGCGCGAGCTAGCAGACATGGTAGGCATTTCAAAAAGTGCTGTACATCGCATATTGACTGAAAATATGGACATGAAAAAGCTGTGTGTAAGATCGGTGCCGTGATTACTCACAAGACGATGAAACAGTCAAAACAATGGATTGAAAGAAGATAATCAGCTCCAAATGAGGCAAAGACAGTTCCGTCTGCAGGCAGGGTCAAGGCGTCAGTTTTTTGTGATGCGCGTGGGATAATTTTCATTGATTATCTTCAGAAAGGAAAATCAATCAACAGCGAGTATTATGCGAACTTATTGCAGCATTTGAGTGATGAAATCAAGAAAAAACAGCTGCATTTGGCGAAAAAGAAAGTTTTGTTTATCAAGACAAGCACCAGTTCACACATTCGTTATCGTCATGGCCAAAATCAATGAGTTAAAGTTCGAATTACTTCCTCACGTACCCCATTCGCCAGATTTAGCCCCCTCAGATTATTTTCTGTTTCCGAGTTTGAGAAAATGGTTCGGTGGTAAAAGATTTGCTAACAATGAAGAGGTAGAGTCTGCGATTAATGGATATTTTGAGGAGCTCGATGATTCTCACTATAAACAGGGAATCGAAGCTATTGGACATTGCTGGGAAAAGTGCATCGAGTTAAAAGGAAGTTATGTAGAGGAATAATATTTTTTCCTCAAATGTATTGTGTTTTCTTTGTTAGGTCAGGTACTTCTAGGAGTACTCTTGTAGATCACTATAACGCATATTGTGTGACCATAATTTTTCTCACAGTTTGTTTTATCAGTATCAAAGTTTCCGCTCCATAAGTCAGACCAAGCAGAACACGCTGATTAAACACGTTCCTCTTCCAACAGAGGGAAGTTCACACGTTGAAGAACGTGCTCCGAAGAAAGCAAAGGCGTTTCCACCAGCCGGAAATGGCATAACTATTGTTTTCTAAAATTTGCAAAGCATTAACCCTAGCGACTGTTTGAAAAAGGAAAATACGATCACAGGATGCCGCATCCACCCTATTCTCCGGACTTAGCTCCCTCCGACTCTTTTCTCTTTCCAAACATAAAATGATGGCGATCGATTTTCGATGAAAAAAAATTATATTGAAAATTATATAGTTTCTAAACTTAAACGCTACGTTTCTGTGGATGACCCAGAGCTATTATCTTTGTAAAAAATTATGAATACGAAGTCTAAGAATAATTTATTGAGTTCGAAACTATGCTCAACAACTATCGAAACTTTTTCGAAAACTTCAACTTGAATCAAATATTGCAAAGTTTTAAAGTTAGCCCGACTTTGGATGAACTAGGAAATGAACTTTTATACAAATATTTCGGATCTGACCGAATAGATTTTTCTGTTAAAAATAGTTTTAGTTAGATTATGTGAAAAATTAGCTTTAGGTTTGCACTTTAATGGAATTAGTTATGTATGTCTGTAAATGTATTCGAAATGTATAATATTATGATCCAAAAATAAGATGACTGATTTTCAAAATCGCGGGCTTTACTTATCGATATTACCATTTATTTTTTAAGTTGGTATGACTGTCCTTAATATCTGATAAGTTTCATTCACTTTTGTCAGAGATTTTTTTACAATTGATAAATTTATCGAGAAAAGAATTTCAACGAAATTACTTATGCTGAGCAATAAAAATGTTAAGAACGTGCTATATTACTTTGGACCACTCTTTCATAGTTTCAGTAACATTTTCGTTACAAAAAAATATAATATATGGATTTTCAACGTCCAAATTAAGTTTTAACTAATTAAAGTGACATAATTTTTTTTAATGTACTGTTTTAAAAAAAGTTTTCCTTTTTTTTAGTTTTTACTATTTTTAAAGTTTTGGATCTAAAGTAGCCCCTGCTTGGGGGGGATATTTTTTTAGAACATTTTTATATTTTTAAAATTTTATTCGTTAGGCAAATTTATTACAAAAAAGAATCACTGAGAAATTTTTCTCCGTTTGGTTTTTTGTTTTTACCCAGTGATTCTTTATTTACATACGAACAGATATTTTTGATACGAAAAACCCAAATAAAGAAAAAAAAACACCCACAAGGACCAAAGTAGCCCCGGTTGATGGTAGTAAAAACAAAAATATTTACAAGTGGCAAGGACATTAGTGGTGGTAGAGAAGTGTGGTAGAGTGTGTGGTGTATATGTATATATATATATATATATATATATATATATATATATATATATATATATATATATATATATATATATATATATATATATATATATATATATATATATATAAAAGTTACATATATTACGTTCATCCTGTGAAGAGTCACGACGTTTCGCCAAAACCCCATTTGACATTTTCAAGCAAGGCCAATTTTGGCAAGGAAAGGAAGAAAAAAAGAAGACTTAAGTTTTACGGACACATAAAACGGATGAATCCGAGTAGGCTAACTAGACAAATAGTCGAATTTTATGAAAATAGGAGTAGAGCTAAAGTAGAAATAATTAAATGGATTGCTGCAATTAAAGAGGACCTAAGATCAGCAAATATTACACAAAGTGAAATTCAGGAAAGAGGCTGTTTCAGAGACAAGGTTGACGTTTGGAAGATTGGCCAGAGAGAAAAATGTAGGAAGACTGGAACAACTTGATCTGACGAAAGGAAAAAAGCTCATAGCGAAAGAATGAAATTGGTATGGACGCAAAGGAAAGCTAACAACATCAAACGCCTCTAATTGAACTTCGCGTGGTCCACCAGGGCCCATACGTGAATAATAATAATAAAAAGCTAAGGAAATTCACCCGTGCTCCACGTCGTGCTTTGCCATTCCTTCATCCGCCATCCAGAGCGCCAGAAAGCGTCTCTCAAGACCGGTTTCTGGCCTTAAGCCTTCATCAATTGGGCTCAAGCTGGACACCTGAAAAGCAGATGAAGGAACGACTAAACCCATGACCATTTAAATTGGCCATGTCGAATGGAGGCTGCAATCACATGCAGCCACGCCATCGCCAGTCCAACCGTTTATCGCAGGATGGCGTGGTTGCATGTGATTACAGCCTTCATTCGACATGGCCAATTTAAATGGTCATGGCTTTAGTCGTTCCTTCATCGGCTTTTCAGGTGTCCAGCTTGAGCCCAATTGATGAAGGCTTGCTTAAGGCCAGAAACTGGTCTTGGGAGACGCTTGCTGGAGCCTTTGGATGGTGGTGAACTTCTTTAGCTTTTTAATACTTTTCTCCACGAGCCCAGTTCACAATTTTTCGATCATATATATATATATATATATATATATATATATATATATATATATATATATATATATATATATATATGATAAATCTGACGACAAAAGGGAAGGATTTCTATTTTGGAGAACGATTTGAATTATGTAAAGATTTCAATGGAGGGTGATACCGGCCGGGAAGTGGAACGGCATGTTCAATGAGCCTGGCAGGCTCAGACATACTGTTTAAGAACAAACTCCCACTTTATCTGAAAAGTCTTTGATCAGATCTCCTGGATACTCACTCACAATAGGATCACAATAAGTTCAAAAACTTCGACTAGCACAGAGCTGAACGGAAAGATGGTATCCTTAATCACAAACGTCCACAAAGAAGACCGAAAGCACGATGGATTGATGACATCGTTAAATATATTGGACCCGAATGGCAGAGGGAAGCTCAGGATCGCTTGATTTGAAAACACGCTGACGAAGACGAGGGTGGACACTGGGCTGAATGATTATTTTCTTTGAAATATTGTTTTTACGCAATAATAGTAACTTTTATTTCATGTGCTCAGTTTAAAAAATATTTTAAGATTATTATTTTTCTTTCAGGTTCTTGGGGCAAAAGAGAACCAGCATGGAACAATCTAAAAGGCCTCTGGGGTAAAAGAAGCATCTCCGAATAAAACCAACCCTTATTTTCAATTACTTTGTGAAACAGCATTTAATTTCACTCAAACTGTCAATAAAGGAAAATCTATTCATCTATTCAATCAAGTCCAGATTTTTAATTTTTAATTTTATTTACGTTTTCTGGGTAATTATAAAACATGTTGGTAAAAAAAAATATTTTTTTTCTCGTTTATACTTTTATTCTCCATTTTCTAACATAAACTTCAAACTAGAGTTATTTTTTCTTCTAATAGATTTTTATTAGATAGGTAACAAGAAGAATAAAGGGATTTGTTTTAATTAATTATTCTAATCGTGTCAAAAAAAATGTGTTATAGTTATAAATCTTATTAAACTAGAGTCACTTCGATTCATAATCCTAAATGTATAATTGATAAAATGTAATCTAATATAGTTTTAACTATGATTAAGTGAACTATGTTGTGAAATAAATCAAATAATAGCATCTCAAGATTATACTTTATTTTTGGTGTTTTAATCTTATACCTCCAACCATATTTCTTTTTTAGTAAACTAGGAATGGACAGGTGTGTTGTACGAGGCAGTCTGAAAAGTTTTCAGCCTCAACATGAAGGTGGGATTACTAGACAAAAATATTCTGGAAATATAATTGCGCGTGCGTCATTTGTCAGTCGATATTAGTATTTCTATAAAGATGGAAACAATTAAACGTCGAGTCGTCATTTAATCCTTGTATTTAAAAGGTAATATGGCTAGGCAAATTAAAGCCGAGATGGATGCACCATCATTTTCCACCGTGAAATTTTGGGCAGCTGAATTTAAACGTGGTCGTATCAATTTGATTGACGATGAACGTTCGGGGCTGCCAAAAACTGTAGTCGATACCGATAACACTGAAAAAGTTCACCAAAAAGGGCCAGATGACTGCCGAATTAAAGTTAGAGAGATAGCAGAGGCTGTGGATATCTCGAAAAAACGTGTTTGTCATATATTGACTGAATATTTGGATATTAAAAAGCTAATCGCGCGTTAGGTGCGGCGATTGCTCACTCAGAAGCCCCGTTTAAGGGGGTTTTATACACATTCAAATACGACAGCTTTCAAATAACACAACGACAGCACAATAATGATGTCTCCTTTCAAACAACACAATTTTTGTTTAATTTCCAAGACCTCTATTGCTATGTTAGCTTCTTTTAGTTCCTGCCGACTGCAGATTATTTTAGTTGTTTTTGCTAATTGTTCTAAAACGGCTACCCCAATAAAGAAATGTGACATCACATTTTGAGTCTATTAATATAATATAGGCAACCCAACAAACCTCCCAGTACTTCGGGGTATAAAGGATATCCAATTTAAAGAATGAACTGATTTAACGTTGAACGGATTCGAATAAACATTTTCGGAGCTCTGTTGAGGCAGTTTAAACGAAATAATTCGCAGTTTTGATGATGACTTGAATTCACACTTCTAAAACTCAGTCAAAAACAGTGGACTGCGACGGGTGAATCGACTCCGAAAAAGACGAAAACCGTTCCAGTGGCCGAGAAAGTGATGGCGACTGGAACCTAAATGGACTGGGTCAATCATGAAGTTGTGTTAATCGACTATCTTGAAAAGTGAAAAACAATAACATAGGCATACTACGCATCATTACTTGATAAGCTAAAGGCGGAAATTGCGGAAAAACGACCGCAATCAAAGAAAAAGGAAGTTTTGTCTCACATTTTAATAAGTGAGACCTTCACACCCACTGTATTCACCAGATCTGGCTCCCAGCGACTTTTTTCTCTTTTCTGGATTTAAAGTGTCGCTCGGAGGACAGAGATTTTCATCGAATGAGGAGCCTATCACATCCGTAAACGACTATTTTACAGCACAATATGTCAACTACTATTTGAGCGAATCAAAGAGATGGGTGCATCGCTGGGGAAAGTTTATAGAATTACAAAGAGACTATATTGAGAATTGAAACTGAATTTAACAAAAAAATACTTGTTTCTGTGTCAGGTTTGTTAACTTTACAGATCACTCTCCTCTTACCCAGTTAATACAGTTGAGTGATAGAATTTTGATAAATTCTGATAAAGAGAACACGTAAAAAATTCCCCTCAGTAACATTGTATTTCTATTGGATAAAGTCATCAGCGAAACAGATATAAACGTAAATGGAACAATGACAAAGAAATAAAAACAGATCGTGGGATATGCAGATGACCTAAACGCATTAACACGATCGAAAAAATTATTAATCGAAACGATATGATGAAATAAAGGTGAAAGTTAAAAGAGCCGACCTAGAAATAAATGTCGACCCAACAAAGATGATGAAAAAAAACCTACACAAGAAGAAAACAGAACTGGATAATTGGCGATGACAATATTAAACCTGTGAAGGTATTTACGTATCTGGCAAGCAAACTTGACGAAAACAACATCACAGGAGATATCAAAAATCCTATTATGACAAAGTTACTTATTTATTGCATTCTGTCCTAAGATCACAACTTATTCAAAGGAACACGAAAGTTAGGATCTATAAAAACACTCATTCGACCAGCACGCACTAATGGCTCACAAAGAAGTAGGCTGTAGTCACAAAGTAGGCTGTAGGACCACATGAAGAAGAATAAGAACATTGCAATTCAATTTTTAAACCTATGACTTTCGAAACTTTTAATACATACATCAAAATAGTTGGTGTTTCAGTTAATAATGTGGATTTTGTCGAAGAAATGGCGTTACTAATACAATTATTATTGTTTGTTTTGTAAACATATGACATCAAAAGCCAGCAAAAAACATAGTTTTTCATAGCTTTGAATACGTCAAATTATTTACCAGAAGAAGACGTGCGGGAAACTTTAGTAAGCCTCTTTCATTTGAAAAAAAGGATATCTATTATTGGTTGAAGCTTATAGTGAACAGACTATAACCTTGTGAAACTTGTGAACGATGGTTTAAAAGCTTTGAAAGTGGTGATTTTCATATAAAAGACAAGGAGAATTCAGGACAGCCGAAAAAAGATGTGAATATGCAAATTTACAAGCATTATTGAATGAAGATTCAGCTTATGCGTTACAACAATTGGCAGAAGCATTGAATGTTGTTCAATCCACCATTTCCGAACATCTACATGCATTGGGAAATACCTAGAAAGAAGGAAAATGGGTATAGAAAGAAAGAGACATTGAAAGGCAAAAGTGAAGCGCAAAAAATCATGGGTAGACCCAGACCAGCCTTCAACATCACAACCAGTGCGCAATATGCATGGAAAGAAGGCTTTGCTGTGTATTTGGTGGGATAGTAGGGGAGCTGTGTATTACGAACTGCAAAAACCTGGTGAAACGATAACTGGCGATCGATACCGACAACAAACCAAAGACCTGATTAAGTAATTTTTCAACATGACAATGCTCGGCCCCATGTTGCCAAAAACTATTTGGATTATTAAAGTAATTTATTTTGTTATAGAAATAAACACTCAAATTTTGCAAAAAAATCGACATTATTAACCGAAATACCTATTGATCTTTGGGACAAGACACAAAACATTAACTGCAAATCAATTTTTGAATATTATCTAAAATTTTTATCAGAAATATTGTTTTTTATAAGTCAAACATAGAATAATAAAGAATATTAAATCAATTTTAAAGATGAGGCTATTTATGACTACCTTGCACCTTCGGCAAATACTCAATATTAAATTATGAATCAATATCAATCATTATACTCTTTTTTATTCCATTCGGTTAAAAGGCACTCAAACAGTTGTTGTCACGTATTAAACATAACATTATACCTTGATAACTGTGTACCTAATATGTCTCACAAATGGTCGATAGGGTGTAGATCTAGTGAATGCGTAGGTTAGGTATATATATGCGTAGGTCATGACAAAAATCTCAGCTTTGGGATATTCGAATTATGTAGTACCATACTAGCCGAATGAGAACTTGCTTTGTCCCGTATCAGTCAAAATTGCGAACCAAGTCATTGTACAAATGGTACCACAACGGAATGATATCGCGATCGTCAGTTGCATTTAAACATTGTTCAAGGCCGAGATCAGTTCTTCCACCGATAAAATCTCAAATCATTGCACTACCACCATGCCATCTATCAACTTCCTAAACTTTTATCAAGCGTTCTGGGGTTCCAGATCGTCCCTATTCCTGTTCTACGTGTATCTAAAGCCAGTCCAAATCGAAACTCATCAAAGAACAAAACAGGGGTCCAGTCGAGCCTACGCCAGTTTGTGTGTCCTTCAGCCCACTGAAATCTATTGATGCTGAATAACACAGGCATTCTCACAACTAAGCCTGGCCTCACGGAATCTATTCTCGATGGTTCCTGATACTAAATACACTGAATGTGTGGTTTGTAGGTAATTTGCCAATTGCGATGCTGTAACATTGCTATTCCACAAATCCTTTAACCGAAAAGAACAACTAGTTTGTTTACATCAGCAAGTTTTGTTTGCCGATGTCAAGTGTGTGTTGCAATTTAACGATGAATATACATACTGAGCAAAT
The DNA here is from genome assembly GCA_031761425.1 of Cosmopolites sordidus. Classification (NCBI taxonomy): domain Eukaryota; kingdom Metazoa; phylum Arthropoda; class Insecta; order Coleoptera; family Curculionidae; genus Cosmopolites; species Cosmopolites sordidus. Next base: position 105,766 of record JARFXV010000499.1, read on the forward strand.
AGCCTGCCTTTAATTTTTTTTGGTGTGTGCCAAATCGTTGAAAATGTTGCAGAAGACCTACGGTGAATCGTACATATCAAAAACATAGGCATATGGATGGTAGAAAACGTTCAAAGAGTGTTGAGAAGTGGTAGTTCATTTGCCTCGTTCTGTTCGACCTTCAAAGTCTACGACGAAACATCGACAACATAAAGAAACTAGTGCTCGAAAATCTTCATATGAATCTTCGAGATTTGTCTCAAGAGGTTAATATCTTTTTAAGTCCGTTCAGAATATTAGAACTGATATTTTGGGCGTGAAACGCGTTTCCGCACGACTGGTTCTGAAAATCCTCAATTTTGTGCAAGAGTTTTTGTCCAAAAACTCAACGAACGCCATCCACCAACCGCGGTACAGCCTTATATGGCCCCGTGTAAGTTTTTGCTGTTCCTCGATTAACAGCCATCCTCGAAACAGTCCTTGTAAACTGCGACACAAAACATCATGAACTTGCCAGATGCACCTGACAAAAATGTTTTCAAAGAAACTGAAAATAAATTATATTAATAATATAACTGATACAGGAAACACAATATGATAAAAATTAGCAATACACTGATAATGACTAAAATAATGAATAGTGTGAATAATGTTATAACAAATTGGATTTTGTTATAAGCAACCAGTTATACACGGTTGGATATGACTGGTCAAGATCATTAGCCGGTTGACTGATGTCAATTGCGCAAGTGTTCGACAGCAAATCCATAACAAAACGCTATGGATCGAATGTTTTCGGAAAGAGTTTGTATATCAGCTGTTTGTAAGTGAATTCTGACACACTTTCAAGATTAAATGGGTTTTGTAGCCATGTGCAGGTTATCATGGGCGCAATTGCATCGGTACTGCAATGGCATTGCGGATTTTGTAGTCTGATTAATCCTACGGAGAAATTAAAATGTATTAGATGCGGCACCGCGAGGCAAGCTCCCTCGAACAAAGACCTGTCGGATAGATCTAGTTGTTTTGGGGGAAGCCAAAATAAAAATTGCACAGTTATTAGGCGATACAAGGCTTTGAATCGTCCCACAATAGACCTAGATAGGTAGGTTAAAAATAACTATTTCTTGTAGCTTTCATTGTTAAAAAATCAATACCTTGTGTAATTTTTAGTAATGCAGGCATAAACAAATGCTCAGCTATCGTAAAAAATACATTAATTGATACTCTTATACTTATTAGAGAAAGAGACAAACAGAAAGCCCTTATAAAGCACAAATTCACCTTTAAAAAGTCAGTTAGTTGTCCTACATTGAATCTGCATATATCATGTACAAAATGTAAAGTGTCGTTTTATCAGTCCACTGTGTCGTTATGTATTTTGTGTGATGGGAAACAGGAAAGAATGAACATTAGTGAGAGTCTCTGCAAGATCTGTTCCCTTGGACGTTTCGAAAGAAAAAACTACGAAATCTTAAATCATGAATGGTGTAGGTGCCAGCATCGCCCATCTAGCTTACTGTCACTTTCGAACATAAGAAGCTTAAGCTGTTCAGTGGCTCAAACTTTTGACTGTGATAAAATCGTGGACGGTATGCAAGTAAGTGACATACGAACAACTGCTAGTGGTATCAATGGAGAATCTCCTGCGAGGAATTTTATGTGGTCGGCAAGAAGTGAAATTCCTTCAACTACATGGACTTGCAAGAGATGTACGTTGTTAAATAGCCCGAAAACGGCAGTTTGTGAGGCATGCGAAACACCATTTACTCCTGATTTTAATAGTAACATTAGTCCAAGCGTGATAATCAAGGTAAATATTGATATTTATGCCTTCTTTCGTTGATTTATTTTACTTTGGCTTTGTGTTTTTCCTTTTATAAACATTCTCAAATAAATTGCATTTGTTTTTGTTCTGATTCTATTGTTTTAACATTTAATTTCAATGTTGCATGACCAGATTATTTAACTTGAAAGTTACCATTACCAGTTTACCTTTGTGTGTTAATCTTATTGATTGACAATTGATATTGATTGACAGTAGGGTTTTTTAATGGCACTTTTTATGAACAATTTGTGTAAGAATATACAGTATGCGAAAAAAAGTATTTCCCCAGGTTCATCACAAATCATTGCGAAAATGTGAAAAAATATATTTGTAAATAGAATAAGACAAAACAAAATCAACAACAAAAGGCTAACAATTTATTTGAAAATATCAATCAAATTAACAATAACTTTTGAAACCCTAAAAAACGATTTGCACACCAACAAGTACCGGTAGCAATTTTTATAAAAATCAATTTCCACTGTTATCTAAATTATTTAATAGTAGCTGTACCCGGCCACAGGTTGTTGTGGCTCAGTCTGGTTAAATAATTGAATCGAAATCTATGAAAATTCAATTTAACAATGCAATGGAAATCATTGAAAATGCTAAATGAAAGCAGCTGTCAAGAAGCACGTTGTCTGGCATGAGCAATGTTTAGTACTGCGTGTGTTGCCGTTGCGTTCAACAGATGGCACTCCCATTGCCGTAAAATATTTAGTGTGTTGCTTTTACATCCAACAGATGGCGCTGTTTAAAAAAAAACAGTTTTTTTGAAAAATCTGCAATTTACAAAGTGCGCCTTGAATACGAGGAAAAAAAAACATTAAGATGTCAAAAATACCACGAACTTTAATTAAAATAACAATTTTTTGAAATTTACTTCAATAGATGTTGAAAGGGTTCACATTTACCTCAATACACTGTCGCAGGCTCTTTGTTAAGTGACGCCACATATTTGAGAAGATATTTTCTTTATTTCTAATACCATTGGCCGCTTGTTGAATTTTTTGTAAAAGTTCGTCTCGTGTATTGATTTCATCATGGTAAACTAAAGACGTCATATGACCCCACAAATAAAAGTCTAGCAGATTAATGTCTGAGCTACGAGATGGTCAAGGAAACTCACCATCATGCCCAATCCATTGTTGGTTCACGTTGATTCAAATGATTTCGCACTGCAACCGTAAAATGCGGCGCCCCTTCTTGCATGAATCACTTGTCTTGTCTTAAGTTTAGAGGTATACAGTCCAATAGGTCTAATAAATTATTTTCTAAAATCTGCACATACTGATGTCCATTCAGTCTTTGCGGAAACTCAAATAGGCCGATTAAAAAATTGTCGATAATGCCGCACCAAATGTTAATTGAGAATTCGTGGTAAATGTCACTCTCTTGGTAGGTATGGATTTTCCACGACGTAATGATTATTTCGCCAGTTAAAAATTCCACATTAAAAGTTGTCGCGTCAGTAAACAATATCTTTTTCAGATTTTGACAAAATTCTGATCTAGCCGGCAAATCTTGTGGCAATAAATTTTGAACAGGCGAAAAATGGGAAACAATTTTTCTTAATGGAAAACCCTTAAAACGATAGATTTGCTAATTCTTGCAGATGCCTCCACACGCCTAGCGCTTAGTTCAGGATGTTCCACGATACTAACCAAAATGTCCTCTTGTTCTACCGTTATACGATTCGGTCGTTCACCATGATTGCTTTAATAAAACGAACCTGTTTCGCCTAACTGATTGAAAGTTCTTGGTTGGGTAGAGCTCTTTACACCTTGCAGCGTGACTATTGTAATTTACTTGTGCATAAACGAGAACATATCCCTTAAATTGCGGTTAGGAAACTGATTAAGTCTGGACAGTTTTTACAATTTATTTAATACCAACTCAAGATTGGAGAAACTTGTTTCCACCTACGTTTAACAGGAGAGATAGAAAACAATGACAGTTGTCATCGAGACGTAATAATTTGTACACAACATTCAAGCCACACTTTGTGAATTGCATATTTTTCAGCCTGTCGACAAGATGTGCAGTGGAATATTCGAACACGAATATCTCGCAAACGGGGTGAGATATCGATATTGATCAAGGGTACCTTTTGTACATAGAAATGATGACTATTCTCTATTTTTAAGTCAAAATATTCCCAGCTATTTAGGAACTAGGCTCAAGCTAGTACCAAATTCGGATTTGTCGCATTTGAAAACCCAATTACCCCGATTTTGAACATGATATCTATAAAACCGTTTTTAAATTATCTCAATTTTTCGAAAATTTAGTTTCACTTTCCACACCCTGTATTTTTTTATTAACTAACATTTTCCAACACATTTATTGACTAAATCCTCCTATTTTGATCTCTACTATCATCAGTTACTCTATGGCGGATAAGTTATGGGACACCTTGTTTAATAGGTATATAAAAACACGCTCGCATTCGAATGGTGGAGAACTTTCGGAGATTTAAGATTTTGAACAAGCGAACATTTATATTCATTTTTTTCATTGGGCAACACCATATTTAATATTGGGCCATATTTGATAAAGTATATTATGAATTTGTTAAAAGCTATTCATATAATTTTTTTTAATAATGATTTTAGACAAAAAAATTCTAACATGATAAAATAATATTTTCATTTATTTAAAAGCATTTTTAAAAATTATGCAAATGCATGCATTACTGTGGGTATAAAAGTAGTTTACCCCTATTACGGCGTGTCATTACCTGCGAATGATTCAGTTACTGCGGATAATCCAATGACTATGCCGGCCGCGGTGGTCTGGTGAGTTAGTCGCCTTGAAATCCAAAGGTAGCTGGTTCGATTCCAGCGCTCGGATGGGTGTTTTTTTCTTTAATTCTTCTGTCCGTCCGTTCTGTACTTCTTACCCTTCACACACTTATATACACCCACACATCCATACCTAGAGATGTCCGACTCCCAGATTCGGATCTTTTAAAAGAGCCGAATGAACCGGTTCCTAAAATTACGATACACAGATCTCGGATCCCAGACGGTTCTCGGTTCTGTTAGATCTTAGATAAGGACAAGAACAGAAAAGTTATGTTTTATAACGCAGAGAATATGTCTTGTATCTTGTGGTATTTGTTGCCTGCGTTTGCCCGCACCTATCGCATAGAAAAAGATAGTAGTAGTCGGGTCGGGTCGGACGGATCTCGGGTCTTTTTTAGATCCGTTGATCTGTGAACCGTGAGAGAAAAGATACGTGGGGACAGGATCCGTGGATCCATAATGCAAAATAAACCGTTCCAAGTCACCGTACTGCGGCTTAAAATTTGCAATCTTATTGTTTTATGTACCTAAATATATAAATATATAGAATAATTATTATATTATATAAGCTAATACATTTCATATTTGAAATTGGAGCTGTTCCTTTCTAAGGAATTCTTCAAATCCTTTTAGTGTGGAGTTTATATATATATATATATATATATATATATATATATATATATATATATATATATATATATATATATATATATATATATATATATAATATACATTAAAATATATTACATAGATTAAATTTAAAACACAAAAAGGTATAAATTATGAAATAAACTATAAAAATATGAAAAAAACATATAGATACAATATATATAAAATAAAGTTCAACATCAGGTAAGACACATCACAATAAGTACATCAAATTTTAAAATTAATTTTTAAAAATTAAAATTTTTAAACAATTACATATTTACATGTGAAAATATGATTTCATTTATCTTTTTAGTTTTCAATTGACTTCTTTTTTCTGTCGCAATTTGACCAGTTTTACTGAAAATTCTTTCGCATGGCACTGAATTAGACATAAGACATTTTATGGACAAATTCATGTAGTCTTGGATAAATATTTTTTTTCTTTGAAACCACCATATTAAGGGGTCCTCGTGTCGATCGATTAAGGGCTCGTTTAAATACTTTTCTATTTCATTAATAACTGCTGACGCAGGATTTCTGGAACTTTTTACATCTTTTACTTTATTTTTAAAAATTTTCCATATGAGATAGTGAATTATTACTTTTTGATGTCACTGATGTACCGAAACTTCTTAATAATTCATACGAAAAATAATTCATAAACGAGCATGTTGATATTCTCAGAAAGTAAAATGTTATGCTATATACTACTGCCAATCGTAAAGTATTTGTTTATCTGACTATGCAACTAAGTTATGCAACCAGTTATTCAAGAACAGATTTGTGGGATCCGAGAATCGGCTCAGGGATCCGGATCTTTGAATTGATTCGGAATCGGTGATCCGACTCTCCAAAAAGATCCATATTTCCCATCACTATCCATACCTAAATGTCTATGATTGTTTCTAAGCAAGAGTGTAAAATCCGAAAAGGAATTACCCCACAGTCACGCCAGTTAAAGGCTGGGTAAGGCCGGATGCCTTCTGAGAAGTGTTCTACGTTGGTCACTCGCCAGTCGGTAGGCTTCCTGATGAGTTATGGGTATGCACATAACCAAGGGTTGATAGCCTGAGGGGGGTTCTGGCCTGGGTTTGTCGGTAGATGATGATCGTGGTTCGGAACCCACGTTAAGCTGTAGGTCCAGTCGCTAAATAGCTTTAGATGCTGATGCGGCTCTAACCGTAAATCCTTTCCCAATGACTACAAAACTTCGGAATCTAGTTAAAAACTGAATTAAACTTACTAGAAAGATAATAATTTATTTACTTCAATAACTTTAATTAAAATTAAACACAGCAAGTTTTAAGGTATTAATAACTGAGCAGAATATTCGTATATTATTTAATAGTATATCCTATATCTTACTTATTATTGCTTTCTTGTAATTTATTTAATTAAATATCTTAAATTTATAAAAATATATGCGATAAAGTAATACAGCAAGTCTTAAAATATTAATAATTAACCAGAATATTCATATATTTTAAAATAGCATATCTTATATTCTAGTTCTTATTGCCTTGTAATTCTGTTTCTTCTTTTTGAAGTTCAGCAATTTTTTTTATTTCACCCCTCTTTTTTTGTAATAGTTCTTTAGATTTTTGTTTATCCTTTTTGAATACTTTACTGTAATCAATAGCGTTAGCGTCCAGATGATGTAATCCACATATTTTGAATTCGTTCTCTATTTTTTTTTTAATTCAAACTCTCGAATGTTTTTTTCAGTACATCAGCAACTTGGCTTTTTTATACTAATTGTAACAAGAATCTTCACACACTGCTTGAAAAGATCTTTGATAAGCTGCTCCAATATATATTCGGGTAGCACAAAGAGGAATGGAAAGATGTATGCTTGGCATTACAAGACGAGACAGAAAGCCCTGCGCATGGATCAGGGAACAAACAAAAGTGTGTGACATCATTGGAACAGTGAAGCAATTGAAATGGAGATGGGCAGGCAATATAGCGAGGCGATGGGACGACAGATGGACCAGGGCAATCCTGGTCTGAAAGTTCGATGGACTGATGACATCGTCAAGCCCGAGGGGCAGAGGAAAGCCCAGGATCATGAAAGTTGGAAGCATGCTGAAGAGGCCTTCATCCTGCAGTGGATCGACACGGGCTGATGATGATGATGATGATTTTTCTATAGTATTTTACTGGACATAACTGTTGAATAGTTGGGTAGAAAAGAGACTTTTCTGCCAGATAGCGTATATAACTCATAACCCAAAAATGATTTTGGGGGGTTTTGAAACCAGACAACTCAAGTTATTTCTTAAAGTTCCTGTACCAAACCCATTTTGAAAAAAAAAACATGAATAATTTTACTTTTGATGAATTTTCTGATATGCATTTATGATTGGATCAAACTGAGGGAAACGGTGAAAAGGCAAAGCGAATTTATTTTTTAAAATATTCCGGGTAGACGAACATTTTATCGAGTGGATCGTTATGAGTGCATCATAATGCTGGAAGACTACGACGAGCTAGGATTGTTAATATAGAGGAACAAATCTTTGAGACAAATTGAGTAGAAAAAATACCACAATATGTTCCAGACGATTGATTAAGGGCAATTGTACGTAAAATTTCGTATCAATCTAATCTATGGGTATTACATAAACATTAGTTACGACCATATCATATTAAATCAGTGCAGGCACTGCACGAGGAGACTCTATTATAAGATTCAGATTCTCCACATTATATCTTCAAAAATGCGCTGAGTTTTTTTTTCTTGAATATAGATTTATCAACAGACGCATCTATGTTTACAAAAAACGGCTTGTGTGGTCAGAAGATCATCGACATTCTTTTATACAAGTACCATCATCATCGATTTTCAATAAATGTGTGAGCGGATGTTGTTTAAATTATTGGAACCCATTGAAATACCTATAGGGTAAATGGCTAACCATACCAAAAGGTTCTTTAAGAAGACTTTCCGCAACTTTTTCAAAATGCACTACTAAATATTAGATGACAAATGTGGTATCTACAGGATATGAGCACGCTCTTTAGCACTTTTTAGAGACTTCCTGTTCTAATACGTAATATGGTCTCACACTTTCAATAACGAGAGGTAAATACGCAGTATGTCTGAAAAATATCGGGACTTTTTAAATGAAAAAAAAAACCATTAGTTATTTTGTCAAAATATTTTTTTTATTCAAAATCTTTGAATATAAAACTACAGGAAAGAACATGTGATTCTTGAGTGGGACCAGAATGGTAACTGCATATGGCCGACTACTGTTTCCGGTCTGGCAGTGGTGTAGGTCAGTATAAATACAAGAAACTGATAAAAGTTTACAATTGTTTAAAACAATAAATTTTTGTATAATTATAGTTACTGTATTTAATTAATGAAGACTTACTAGATACGGTAGAGAATGTCAACTACTATTTAATTCTCAATTTTAAATTTAAATTAAAATAGTTTTAGAAGAGGATTAATATAATCAGCTGATAGTGATGATTTCCGTCCTGCGAAAATGAAAAAATTTAAATTAATTAAAAAAAAATCTATTTTTTCAAAGAGTAAAGTGTCTTTTACGTGGCCATACGACAAAAATTTATTAAGAAATTGAAATTTTTCTGTCATAATATATCATTTACAAAAATTGGTTAGGTAATCAGCAGTGGCGGCTCGTGGGTTTCTAAAGTGAGAGGGTGTAGAAGAAAATAGTGCTGCTGAATATTTTTTTTTGCTTTCCCCTTTCTCCTTTTTACTTTTGGTGCTATTAAAACCCTATACAGGAGATGAACATGTGGTGTTTTGCTCTGAAAAATTGTTTACTGTGATAAATGCTTGAGGGGCGCCGCCTCTGGTAATCAGTTGCATCTTGCATCGAGTTCATATTTAAATTAGACATACATATCCATAAATTAAATAAAAAGCCGTAATATTCTCTAAATTATTTAAATAACAGTGTTAGTTTATATATGTGAAATAAGTGTAAATAAGTTTTAATTTTTTATTGTTTTATTTACGTTTCGGTTTTACAACGAACCATCATCAGAATACTTCTAAAATAAAAATTACTTTTAAAAAAAAAAAATACAAACTTACATTTAAAAACCAACCAATATCAATTAAACAATTAATTTTTTGAATTTTTTAACTAATATGTGTCAATTTTTTATAAAATTTTTAAATGACATATTTGACTTTTGACATATTTAACAATTCTTCCACCTTTTTTGTTTTTTATTATAACGTAATTGTTTTGGATTTTTTATGTGAAATGATATTAGATGCAAAAATAAAAAATTATGAAAATTTATTATTTAATAATGTTATTATATATACAACTTAAATTATCTGTATCATTTCTGAAATTAATGGTATTATTTGTTTTATTTATATATAAATCATTTCTTTTATATTTCTTTTTTATATTGTTTTTCAAAATCTAGGATTTTTATGTTGTTAAAATTAAAGTTATGTTCATTGTATATAGCATGCTTTGAAAGTGCAGTGATGTTTGGTTCTAAGTTTCTAATGCTTTTTTTGTGTTCATTAATTCTGTTTTTTTAAATATTGTTTCGTTTGGCCAATATATAAGCTTGGGCAGTTTAAGCAATCTATTTTGTAAATTAAAATATATATATATATATATATATATATATATATATATATATATATATATATATATATTTATATATATATATATATATATATATATATATATATATATATATATATATATATATATATATATATATATATATATATATATATATATATATATATATATATGTGTGTGTGTGTATATATGTGTATATATATATATATATATATATATATATATATATATATATATATATATATATATATATATATATATATATATATATATATATGTGTGTGTGTGTGTATATATGTGTATATATATATATATATATATATATATATATATATATATATATATATATGTATATATATATATATATATATATATATATATATATATATATATATATATATATATATATATATATATATATATTAGGTGCGTATAGACCCGGCTGGACGCAAAGCATCCTGACTCAATTTCGAGTATTCTTTCTTTCTGATCCTCCACACCTCTCTCATCCTTTCTCCGTGGATTCTCTTTCTCTATATTTCAACCGCGATGGTTGTAGGTTGAAATACCTTAGTGTTTAAAAAAGATTGTTAATTCCTGGTTGGGCCGGTATCGTTCAAGAACGTTATTTAGATACACACGTTTTAAACCATAGTCATTAATTGTAAGTTTATATATTTATTGTTATGTGAATTTATATTTTAACATGTTGGTGTTCTATACTATTTCATTGTTTATTAAATAATAAAGGAAAAAAATAATTTTAGAGTCTCCTGATGAAGTCATCAAAACAATGACGAAATATTGAGACGATTAAACACTTGTTTTACTGCTGACCGCAAGCCCGAAAATAACCAATTTCCCCAAGAAAAAAATTATATTATATATATATATAATATATTATATTATATATATATATATATATATATATATATATATATATATATATATATATATATATATATATATATATATATATATATATATATATATATATATATATATATATATATATATATATATATATATATATATATATATATATATATATATATATATATATATATATATAGATATATATGTATGTATGTATGTATTTAGTTGTTCAGTGGTTATTGTCCCTTAAACAAAATTAACTTTCTAACTAACTTTATGATTTTCTAATCCAGTAATATTATAAGTAATATAATATCATGTTTTCAAATTATTGATTGATTTGTCCGTTTCTTTGTGATAGTTAAGTTTTTAAAAAAGGAATAAAACAATTTTTTACTCTGTTATCTATCACTTTTATTCATGTTTTCATTTCAAAATATCTCTGTTTTTCACAAATTGGGTAACTCAAACCACCCTGGGATTTATGTTATATTAAAGAATTTAAGAAATCTTTGTTATTCCCAAATAGTTGTGAAACGCCGTGCTCACATTGCTGCTTCCGTCCCAGTTTAAATGAAACAAAACCTGCAAACGAAAACTAAAAAATAATTTGAATTTTTAAGATCCAGTGTCTTAGAAAAGTAAACTAAAAAAGTTCTAAAAAAAGATAATCACTTGAATATAATTTTATTATTTTACCTGATATCAATTTGACTACGCCTATGCATACCAGGCGATATGTCGGCTTCATAACCTTAAAATGTAATTCTAACAAAATAGCGTTTTTTATGTCTAAATAATTGACAAATTTAGCATTAAAAACACTTATCTATGTAATGTTACTCCTGAATTTATATTTTTTTCGTTTCGGGGAACAAATACAAGACGCACACTAACACACGCACAACTAACAATATTTTTGTGCGTTTACCTTACTTCCTATATTAGTGTTTCTATTGTCAATATAATAAGTATTAACATGTATTTACTCTAGAACACACAAAAAGAGTATTCTAGTACACTTATTCGGTACTTATAAATGATTAAAGCAAACTAAAACTGCTCAAATCTACTATTAAACTTCTAAGCTGTTGATACCAACTACCAAAATTCCAAAGCAATGCAATATATGCAAGGCTCGTTCCTGTTAGTTTTATTTTCAAAGTTTAAAATACACCCCTTCCGCATCAATAATCCGCTGGGCACGTTCAATCAATGCTAGCATAGAGTTTTTATGTCGTTTTTTGGAATCGCCTCCATTACTCGTCACCGCTTCTTGGACTTGTGTAACACTGCCATAAAATGTTCCTTTCATGGCCAGTTTGAGTTGTTGTAACAGAAAATAGTCACACGGGCATAAATCAGGCGAATACGGAGGATGTTGAACCATACAGACTTGTTTTTTCGCCAAAAATTCACGAACAGTGACGGTTCTGTGAGACGGTGCAACACCAAACGATATTCGGTCCTCGCTCGAACGATTCTCTTGCACAAACTCTCCATTACACCCAGATTATATTCACCGGTGACTGACGTTTTTGTTTTTTTTTGGGCAGCCTGGCTTTGTGTCGTCTTCCAAAGCATCAAGACCGTTCTGGAATCGCGTATACCACTCGAACACACGTGTACGGGATAAGCAATCACCACCATACACTTTTTCAGCAATTTAAATGTTTCTCTACAAGTTTAACCAAACTTAAAAACAAAATTTAATATTAGCTCCTTATTCCATCGAGTTTTTGTGACGAGATGATAAAAAGTACTGCCACTTTAAGCTCTATAACTTGACAATCTGTTGATTGATTGTAATGGTGGGCTTCTCATTTTATAGAGGAGATATACAGCTTTCAGATTATATACTGTTTTAATAGATGGCGTCAATAGTTTTCTTTGAATTTAAAAACTTTCGATATTTTTCCGACATACTGTGTATACAGACATTATTCGGCCACGCCGTCTCGACTAATTACGAATGGGCGATGCACTTTTATAATTCCGCCATACAAATAAACTTTCCTAATATGAACTGTCCGATTCCGATTAAAAAGTTTTAAATTTTACTGGCAGTGCGCTTCATTTCACTTGTCTTGACCTTGCCTCATTACGAAGGGTCAACATTTACACCCAATAAAAAATTGTACCACACCCGACGAGTGTTCGACTAACACTACTGTTTTTCAATTTTACCGCAGTTTGCATTCAATATTGTGGTTTTCGTCGAGTACAGAATATTAAACAGGTAAAAAAATACTTTTTGATTTATCCGATTTATTTTCTGGATGTATTAATTGTTTCAAATGATGTTTTATGACTTCAAATAAAACTTAAAAACGCTTTAAGTCACTTGTTTACGGTTTTTTGTCCGCTTTTCTAACTACGCATGTCCAAAAGTTTGGAATATTTACAAATAACATATCTATGCCTATGATACTCTAAAAATTGTGATTGATATTTATTTTAGACCCCTTTTTAAATGAGAATAACAAAAGCATTGTTTTGCTGATAACACAGATTGTTCGATTTTCGCATATTCCGTTGATACTGGTATTTACACATTATTTCATTTATTTTGTATAGTTGACTATATGTATCGAAAATTGATATAAAATTCCAAGCGACAAATGATGTAAAGGATGGCCCCAGAAGTGGTAGAAAACGATGTACAACAGCTGTACAAGACCGGCAGATAACAATCAGAGCTAGAAGAAATCGTTTGGAATCCACAAGTGGTATATCAAGGGAGCTTATTAGGCTTGAAGGGGTAAATGTTTCACGACAAACGATAACACATGACTGAAAGCGGTAAATTTGCATTGCAGAAGACCTTTGCGTGTTTCCAAACTAATCTTTCATCAAAAAAATGTAAGATTGCAATGAGTTCAAGAAATGGTGGATCATAGTCCTAACTGGAATAACGTGATGTTCTCCGATGAGACAAGAATTGGCTTGATTTCTGATTCACGAAGAACATTAGCTTGAAGAGCTCCAGGTCGACAAGCCCGACTTGAAACAGCTCAACCACATATTCCATTTGAAGGTAGGAGCGTGATGATTTAGGGTGGTATTATGAGGGGTACAATCTACTGGTCCTGGAGAAAAGAGTCATTGGTGCTGTGTACATCGAGGAAGCTTTAAATTCTGTTGTGCGTCTGTTCCGAGGCTCATCGAACAGTAGCAGTACAAATTTTTTTGAAGAAGAGGTTTAGTTTTTTTACGAAAAAAAAATTGTTAAAATAAAAATTTGTTCGTTTGCTATACATTAATCAATGCACACCTCCCTGTTAACGAAGATAATAAATCTAATCCTGAAAAAGTAAATAAGTATTGGGAAATTCTGGAAAAGACTATCTCTAAAATTGCTTCTAACCATGTAAAAATCCTATTGGGTGATTACAACGCCCAACTAGGGAAAGAAAGAAAGTACAGGAAAACAGTCGGCAGTTTTCCCGCTTATAAATGGACTAACCATAATGGTAGAAGATTGGTTGAACTATGTTCGCAGTTTAATCTCAAAATAATGTCAACCCATTTTAAGAGAAGAATATAACAAAACAAAAAACCTGGAGGTGCCCAAACACGTACAATGGTGAATTTCAAATTGACCTTGTTGCCATTTCGTACCCCAATTATACAGAGATTTTGAATGTTCAAGTCAGGAAAGGAGCTAACATAGACACGGATCACTACTTGACTAGAATCAAACTTAGCTTAAAACCTCGAAAACTTATTCAAAAAAGACTACTAATCCCAAAGTTCGACCCTACGAAGATAAAACCAAGGCTAACAGAAGAGCTTGATAAACAACCAGCACAGAACTGGCAAGAATTGAAACAAAAAAATATTAAAACAGCCTTAAAGATGGTCCCTTTACAAAAACGTAGAAAACATCCTTGGTGAGATAAGTTTGCGAGCAAGCAGTATTAAGCCGAAGTAAAGCATTCAAAGATTGGAACAGTCAAAAAAATAGCAATAAATTATAAAAAGGAATAAGACAATTTTTTCCTTTCTTGGACAACAACAAACAAACACTACTTTAAAACTTTGAGAATGTAAAGTCGTTTTACGAAACCATAGTCACAAATTTTGTTAAAAAATAAAAGTGATAGATAACAAAATAAAAAATTGTTTTATTCCTTTTTAAAAAATGAACTATCACAAAGTAACGGACAAATCAATAAATAATAAATTATAACATCTTTTTGGAAGTAAGAAAAGAAACATCGAAGCTAATTAGACAAACTAAAAGAAAATATGAAAACAATCAACTTAATGAAATAGAAAAAGATTTCCAAAAAAATAACACCCGAAACTTTTACAAAACATTTAAAACTAAATTAACAGGCTATCAACCCCAAAGTCTTTGCTTCCAAAGGAAAACGGAAAATTCGCTCTATATAACTAAAACAATTGCAAAGAAGACTATAGTTTCGTAAAACGATTTTACATTCTCAAACACTACTTTAAAAGTTTTAAAGTAGTGTTTGAGAATGTAAAATCGTTTTACGGAACTAATGAAGTAATAGTAAGGATTTACGTCTAACAAAGATTTATAAGTTTTTGTATCTATATCTTCAATATATTAGAATATTTGACTCCGTACAACTCCTCAGACCTCTGGAATATTTCTATTATTCCATCCGCCCTCATGATTAGCATCGCAGTGCTCTTGGTGCTCATCATACCATGGTGCATTTTCCACAGTATCTTTTTTTTCTGTCCAACTTACAACAATTATTGAAACAGTACCAAGAGATGAAAAGCCACGTTTTTCCCAAGACCCATCACCAGACACCATTCAGTTCATTAGCGGGATGTCCTTTTCAATTTCTGATTTGATGTTTATTTCTTCTCTCACTACTTTCTTGAAAATGACGTTGGCAGCGGCCTCTGCTACAATGTATATATTATTGATGATGGTGTAATAAGTACTATTACAAATACCATGCCCGAGATCCATCATTCCGCAAAAGTTGTTTATGCCTTGAAAACCAACTCCAAGCATGTTCATTGATTAATTTCAAAGGCTTTTTCAACAAACGGAGAAGATATAATTAAAGTTTTTTTACAGTCACAATTCACTGATAGTTTAAATCCTAACCCACGTTGTCCATTTTTACTAAACTTTACTGCGCCATTACAGTCTTTATATTTCAATAATTGTTGTAATGTAATAAATACTGTGGTAAACCGAGTAATGCAATAATTGAAAATGGGGTCTACATTCACTTCTAATTCCTCAGTATTTTGTTTTTTTTTTTGCCGACGTGCTCGTATATTCCGTTGTATTTTCAATGGTATGCTGATTACCTTTCGACGACCTTTTCTTAGCTTTCAAACCAGGTCTCCTGTCACTAAATTTGCTCTGTTTTTTTATACATTTTTTGGTAAATATATCAAAAATATATTTTCAAAAAAAAAATAATAGCTGAGAGGACTGTAAAACCTAAAATACCGTCAGTATCGTCACACAAATTTAACAGTATATTCTCCAAAGACTATACTTTCGAAATATTAAAAAAAAACGATTTTTTGAAAATTCTAAACCACCACCACCTTAATAATCAAATTATTGGACATTACTTTTACCCATCTTTCTGCCAAGGAACGGATTCGGCTCCAGAAGAACTTTTGGTTTTGGAGGCCAACTTAATAATCAAAGTATTGGCCCTCGTTAGCTATTACTTCCCATCTTTCTATAAAGAATGGATTCCGCGCCCAAAGAAATTTTGGTTTATTGAGGCCAACCATCATCAAGCCAAATTTTCCTTTCTTCGTAAGAATGTAAGGGTTAGTCTGAAAGTCCGCGCTGCTTCGGTTAAAATAAGTGGTAGTCTGAAGGGGCTAAGTCCGGTGAATAGGGCGGGTGGGGTAGGACTCCCGAACCTAGCCGCAAAACTCCGATAAAACGTCTAGTTTCCGAGATATGGGCAATTAAATGCTTCTGTCAATTGTTTCAATGTATGAGTTGAGTTTTTATCCAATAATGCTTGTAAATCTGCATTTTCAAATTTTTTCGGTGGTCGTGGATGCTCCTTGTCTGTCATCGTGGATGCTCCTACATAATTCAAGCTATGAAAAGGTATATTTTTTTTCAAAATGACAATTAATAACGAACTGGCTTTGATGTCATATAGTTAGCCTCAAAAACTCCATAGACGTCTTTAGTCTACAATAACAAATGTATTAGTAACGCCATCTTTTAGCAAAATCGACAATATTAACCCAAAAAAACATCTTTTATTAAATCAAAAATCCTTTTTGATAATAAATTATAAAACTGTTTTACAGTTCGTTGCGAAATTTCTTATCGTGAAGCACGAATAGCACTTCTAAAATATTCCATATTTGTAAATTATCTTGATTCACTATAAACTCGTCTTAAGAGCATCCTCCAAACATTTTCAGTGATATTCAAATCTGGGAAGACAGCCGGCCAGTCCAATTTTGAAATGTAATTTTGCTCCAATCAATCCCTTATAGCTTCCCTCGTATTAAAAAATAATTTAATAATAATAATATAAGTAATAATTTAATAATAAATAAAAATAACTGCTATTTACCGTCTCCATAAATTTTTTTCTTCCTTCCTGAGATCATGAAAATAAAAAGAAAACCCAAAAATTCAGCCCCATCCTAATTGAAATTTTTTATGCGGGTATTTTTTTTTCACTGCTTACCCCATGACACGATCTTTTTAGCGGAAACCATTGGGGTTAATTTGCGGCAAGTATTTAACTTTTTAGTATTTTGAAACTTTTTTAATAATCTTTGGACATTTCTAATTTTTGCTTGCAGTTTAACCTCTTCAGTTTTTCCTTGCAGTCTTTTTTTTTCTTCTTGGCAGAGACCTGCTCTGCCTCGCAGTTTATGATTTTTTGATTCATTATTTTTTCTTCTCTGTGGCTTGTTCGCCTAAAAAGGATCTTCATCTCCCCTAACTTTCATAACCTCTAACTTAGTTATAGAGGCATTCCGCCTTTTGTTTTATTGATTTTTTGCATGTTTAATTCTTGCCCACTCTTCTATTTGTGGCTTTCCCTTTCCAATGTGTTACCCCCATCTCCGGCAGATGCTTTCCCGCTCTCCTTGCCATCGTTTTTTCTTGAACCCTCTGTGGTCTTTCCCAATATCGGTCGAACACAATTCTAATTGTTCCTCACATTTGTTAAATAAAAATTATTGTTTCAATAGTAATTTCAAAATATTGCACGTTCAAAATGAAAGAGAGTTTTTTTTAGAAATAAACCCATTAAAATATACATAAACCTCTCCTCAATAATGAATAATTATCTTTTATTAAATTTGTACAGACAATGATTCTCGGCTGATGTCCGAAATATTGTTTTTAGTAAGTAAGTAAAAATGTCAGTGTGGCTCCACAGCCCCCTTATTCAGCAGACTTGAGTCCTTGAGGAGACAATATTATAAAAAAATCAGTCTCTTTACATTATTTACAGTTTTTCCATTTATTGTATAAAATAAAAATATTTTAGTTTATATGGCCTTTTTTTTCTTACTTTAACAGGTAGATAACTGGGCCGATAATGAGGCCCTTCGGAACTCCAATCAGAAACCAACCTATCGCAGATCCTTCTCAGAATTGCCTCCCTCATCGAACCCGGTTCCCAACCTTAGCCGCAGAAGTCTCAACAGCGACCTTCTCCAGTTGCACATGCCCAAATCGAGCAACTCTATGACTGACATTCAGTCAACTCAGTTGCAACATTCGCATTTATTCGGTGGTTTAAGCAGAGATCTCACTATGTCTAGAGGTAACGGGATCCTACGCGTTTAACCAGTCGAGTAAGAGTGGTGTATTTTTTCTTCAGGTAGAAATTTAAATAGAAGCACAAGTGATATACATGAAGGAACAATAAATGGTACTTTGTATACGTATATTGGCATAATGGATCCCGAGAAGGAAAAATCGCACTTTTACGAAAATCAAAGTATAATCAACGCGCATAGGAGAGCACCAGGAGAATTTGATATAAAACAGCATGATAAGATGTAAGTACGGCCAAAAGTATTAAACACCCTATAAAAGGTTTATAAAATCTATAAAAGCTAATTGCATTCAAAAAACTTAAATTATTTATCACTTGAGGAATTATAGTTTCCATTAGAAAGCGACAAACTGTGTTTAATATAGCAAATAAATATTTTGATAATGTTGCCCTTCGGCTGCAATATACCAAATATAGAAACATACTTAATTCTGTAAATAAGCTTGTTAAACAATTAATATTAGAAATAAGATAAATAATTTGATTGCCAATCTAATCCTAAGAAAATTTGGACTGTAATTAATAAAACTTCTAATAATATAGTTATGTTGATAATAATAATATTGCCCAATAATGGTTCATTTCTGTCTCTGCAGACAAGCCATAGTTTACCAGCATTGTGGAATATTAAAAGCGCTGATTATTGCAATAAAATTAAGAAAAATAAACGGTACGAACAATTGCTTTGTAATATTATATATATATATATATATATATATATATATATATATATATATATATATATATATATATATATATATATATATATATATTATATAGGTTATATAGGTTATCATCATCATCAGCCCGTATCGATCCACTGCAGGATGAAGGCCTCTTCAGCATGCTTCCAACCTTCACGGTCCTGGGCTTTCCTCTGCCACTCGGGTCCGATATACTTAACGATGTCATCAATCCATCGTGCTTTCGGTCTTCTTCGCGGACGTTTGCGATCAAGCGGTATCCACTCCAGGATTGCCTTGGTCCATCTGTCGTCCCATCGCCTCGCTATATGGCCTGCCCATCTCCATTTCAACTGTTTTACTCTTCCAATGATGTCACAGACTTTTGTTTGTTCCCTGATCCATGCACAGGACTTTCTGTCTCGTCTTGTCATGCCAAGAATGCATCTTTCCATTCCCCTCTGTGCCACTCGAAGTTTTTGAATTGATTGCGATGTGAGTGTCCAGGTTTCACTTCCGTATGTCATAACGGGTAGAGCGCACTGATCGAATAATTTTCTTTTCAGGCAAAGTGGGAGTCTGCTCTTAAACACTATGTTGAGCCTACCAAATGCCTGCCAGCCACATTTAACTCGCCGTTCCACCTCCCGGGCGGTATTCCCCTCCATTGAAATCCTCTGCCCAAGATATATAAAGCTGTCCACAATCTCTAAATCCTTTCCTAAAACTGAAATTCTTCTGTCCTGAGCGAAGTTATTGAACATAACCTGACTTTTTTTCAGGTTTATTTTCAAGCCAAATGGTTCTCCAGCCCTTTGCAGTTCTTGTATGCGTCTTTGCAACTCCTCTGGGTCTTGTGAAATGAGAATAATATCATCTGCAAATCTAAGATGGTTTAAGTTTGCACCATTGATCTTTACACCATCCTGTTCCCAATCCAGTTTACGGAATACTTCTTCAAGGGCCAGCCGAGAAAAGAATAGGCGATATTGCGTCACCTTGTCGTACACCTCGTTCTATATTAATTCCCACTTCAAGATCATCAAGATGAATTGTGGCTGTAGCTCCATCATATATCGATTCTAATAGGTTTACATAGGCTCTCTCTACACCTTGGCTAAGCAGTGCATCCATTATCGCATGCTTTGAGATGGAATCAAATGCTTTTTCGTAGTCGATAAAAGCCAAGCACAGTGGCATGGTGTATTCGTTGTGCCTTTCTATGACCTGCTGTACAACCTGGATGTGATCCATTGTACTGAATCCTGCTTGTTCTCTTGGTTGTGCGTCATTCAGTTTTTTTAATATTCTTTTAGAAATTATCTTAGTGAAAACTTTGTACATCACTGATAGGAGGCTTATTGGACGGTAGTTCTTTAAATCTTCCTGTGCTCCTTTTTTGTGTAAAAGGATCACTTCTGCATTTTTCCATAAGTCAGGTACTTTTTGTTCTTTGAGGCATTTTGAGTATAATTTTGCCAGTGTTTTATGTAACGTCCGACCACCAGCTTTTAGCATTTCGACAGTTACACTATCCTTTCCTGGAGCCTTGCCGTTCTTCATCAATTCTATAGCCTTTGTTACTTCCTCCACTAGGATATCTGGCATTATATATTGTTCTTCCGTGGGTATTGCTGTCCCTGACTGGCTCTGATCTTCATATAACTGGGAATAAAACCTTCTGACAATCTCTAACATTTCGGTACGCGCCCTGCACACTGTGCCATCCTCACGCTTTAAAGCATATATTTGCGTTCTTTTGTTTCTCAGCTTCTGTTTAGCTTTGTTAATTCCTTTGTTTTCTTCCAGGATTTTTTGCACTAGCTGCATATTGAATCGGCGCGTGTCCTCTCTGATACGTTTTCTTATAGTTTTGCAGAGCTCAGTGTACTCGACGCCGCCAAAAGGACTACCTGCATTTCTCATTGCTCGCCGTTTCTTCATTAAATCAATGGTCTCACTGTAGATTTTTGTTTGTTTGAGACATATTTCTTCTAGTGCTATTGAAGCAGCCGTTTGAAGTACATTGTTGGCGATTTCTTCATATTGAACTGATATTTCCACCTCCTCTGGATCTTGTAACGCAGCAAACCGGTTTGACAAAGCAATCTCAAAATCGCTTCCTCTCTCCAGCAGTTTTCCAGAATCCACCTTGCCCTTCTTTGATCTTACCATTCTATCGCGCTCTTTTCGACAGTCAATCCGAACCCTTACTCGTACCATTCGGTGGTCATTTCCAACATTAAAATTGTTAAGGACAGTACAATTGGTAAATATTGTTTTATCATTGGTCATGATGTAGTCAATTTCGCTTGTGAGCCCAGATGGACTTTTCCATGTCCATTTTATGCTGATATTTTTCTTATAGAATGAATTCATAATATATAGTTCTTGTCCTTCAGCAAAATCAACTAATCTGTCACCTCTATTGTCTCGCTCACCAGTTCCATATGGGCCAGTTGCATTTTCGTCTGTTCTTGTTGTTCCAATTCTGGCATTAAAATCACCCATCAGGATTTTGTACCTACATTTCTCCTTGTATAAAAGCTGGGCCACATCATCATAAAATTCCTCAATTTCCTCATCTTTATGGCTTATAGTTGGTGCATAAGCTTGGACGATTTAAAGCGTAAACTTTTTATTCAGCTGAATGACGCATTGGGCTAATCGGTCGGATGTACTTTCAAATTTTACCACACTGTCCTTCAGCTTTCGATTGATGAGGAATCCAATTCCGCCACATCGGCCATTTTCCGTACCTCGAGTGTAGAGTACGTGTCCAGTTGGTTGCAGTTTGATTAACTCTTCACCCTTTCTTCGTGTTTCACAGAGCCCAATAATATCCCAATGTATGTTGTCAAGTTCGATTAACAGTTCTTGCAATCGGGCCTCTGTTTTCATAGTCCGTATATTTAACGTTGCAATGTCAAAAGTCCAATGGCAGCCTGATCTAACCCGGTGATTCTTAGCACCCTCTGCCTTGGGGCAGGTCTTCCCGCTGCCGTAGGTAGTTGCCCCTTGGCCTCCGGGGATTGAGGGCCGTGTTTGAGAGTGTACTGTCATATTTCAACATATTGAAATACCATGTTGAAGGTATGGACCGTAATGTGCCACGCTGGTCCAATGCGGGTTGGCAGATTTTGGATCATGTTAGTCTGAGGCCTCCGCCTTGACCTGTCCGCCAGGGGTGACCCTCCCAGGAGCATAGACTCCAAACGGCATAGCTCAAAGCTTCATTGCCCTACTCAAACCCCTTTACCACGTCAAGGTCTGATCCACAAAGGGGATATATATATATATATATATATATATATATATATATATATATATATATATATATATATATATATATATATATATATATATATATATAGCTAAGGAAGTTCACCCCTGCTCCACTTCGTAATTTGCCATTCCTTCATCCGCCATCCAGAGCGCCAACAAGCGTCTCCCAAAACCGGTTTCATCATCATTAGGTGGGCTCAAGTTGGACACCTAAAGAGCGGATGAAGGAACAACTAAAACCATGCCCATATAAATTGGCCATGTCGAATGGAGGCTGCAATCATATGCAACCACGCCATCCTGCGGTAAACGGTCGTAGCAGTGAGATTGTGCGAAACCGTTCGTGATCCGTCTGACCTCGGGTAAGTACCATCGAAAAATTGTGAACTGGGCCCGTGGAGAAAAGTATTAAAAAGCTAAATAAATTCACCCTTGCTCTACGTCGTGCTTTGCCATTCCTTCATCAGCCATCCAGAGCGCCAGCAAGCGTCTCCCAAGACCGGTTTCTGGTCTTAAGCCGTCATCAGTTGGGCTCAAGCTGGACACCTGAAGAGCGAATGAAGGACGACTAAAGCCATTACCATATAAATTGGCCATGTCGAATTTCGACTCCATGTTCGACTATTTGTCTAGTTAGCCTACTCGGATTCATCCGTTTTATGTGTCCGTAAAACTTAAGTCTTCTTTTTCTCATATCACTATTTATATATATATATATATATATATATATATATATATATATATATAGGCATTTTTTGTTGTAAATATTTTGTGTAAGTCTCAATGCCGTTTCTATTTTTTGACATCTACCCTTATTGGCCGCTTTTTCCAATCCATTTTCCATGATTATTTCACCCAAATATTTGAATTGAGAGACTCGTCTGATATCACCATATTTTGTTTTTAGAAATGGTGTTCTTAGTCTGTTGCAAGTTATGTATTATGTCTTTTCAAAGGAAATTTGGAGTCCTACCTTTTCTGCTGTTTCTTTTAGGATTTCAATCTGTTTCTGTGCCATTAATACATCTTGAGCCAAAATTGCTAAATCACCAGCAAACGCCAGACAATCAATTTTGATGTTGGTTCTCCCCAGTTTAATGGGCTGGTCAATATTCATAGCCGCTTTTTTTTCACGCCACTCCTGTATTACTTTTTCTAGAACACAGTTAAATAAGAGTGGAGGGAGTCCATCCCCTTGTCTCACTCCAGTGTTAATTTCGAAGGGCTCTGAGATGTCACTCATGAATTTAACTTTTGACCTTGTGTTAGTTAATGTTGCTTTAATAATTGCCAGCGTTTTCAGATCTAGTCCTTGTTCTTTTAAGATTCGGAATAGAGATTCGTCGACAATAGAATCATATGCTTTTTTGAAATCCACAAATGTACAGACGAGATTTTTATTGTACAGTTTTTGATGTCTTAGGATCAACTTTGGATTCAGGATCTGTTCAGGGCAGGATCTGCCCGGTCGAAAACCTGCTTGATATTCACCAATTTTAGGTTCTAACTGTCGCTGTGCTCTGTCTAGTAGACATTGAGATAGAATCTTGTAATAAACTGGGAGAAAAGATATCCCTCTATAGTTGTTAACTCCTTTCTTGTGTAGTGGATGGATTAGAGCATTCCAATCTTCCGGAATCCGTTCGGTTCGCCAAACTTCTTGTAGAATTTTGGTTATTTCGTTGATTGTACCTGGACCAGCGGATTTGAAAAGTTCGGCAGTGATTCCATCTTTACTAGAAGCTTTGTTATTGTTAAGCCGCTTGATTTACCTAATTATTTCATCTTCAATCGGTGGTAATGAATCTGGGTTTGTTTGTTTAGGGTTTAGTGTTGGTAATTTGTTTAAAGGCTCAGGACAGTTTAGTATTTGTTCACAATATTTCGCAAGTTCTTTGCAATTGTCTTAGTTATTTAGAGCTAATTGTCCGTTTTCCTTTTGGAAGCAAATACTTTGGGGTTGATAGCCTGTTAATTTAGTTTTAAATGATTTGTAAAAGTTTCGCGTGTTATTTTTTTGGAAATCTTTTTCTATTTCATTAAGTTGATTGTTTTCATATTTTCTTTTAGTTTGTCCAATTAGCTTCGATGTTTTCTTTCTTACTTCCAAAACGATGTTATAGTTTATTGCTATTTTTTGACTGTTCCAATCTTTGAATGCTTTACTTGGGCTTAATACTGCTTGCTTGCAAACTTCATCCCACCACGAATGTTTTCTACGTTTTTGTAAAGGGGCCAACTTTAAGGCTGTTTTAATATTTTTTTGTTTCAATTCTTGCCAGTTCTGTGCTTGTTGTTTATCAAGCTCTTCGAGTTTTCGAGGGTTTAAGCTAAGTTTGAATCTAGTCAAGTAGTGATCCGTGTGTATGTTAGCTCCTTTCCTGACTTGAACATTCAAAATCTCTTTATAATTGGGGTACGAAATGGTAACATGGTCAATTTGAAATTCACTTATGTACGTGTTTGGGCACGTCCAGGTCTTTTGTTTTTTATTTTCTTCTTAAAATGGGTTGACATTACTCTCCATTAATGATATGTCACTCTCTTCGGTATATTCTTCGTCACTCATATTTGCCAAGTCGTAATAAAGTAAAATAATTAAAACTCTTTCAAATATATACGTAAAATTTGTTCAAATCAACACGTTTAACTCATTGACGAGTTCCTGGTTATGTGCGCTTACGCTCACCGAGAAAAAATGTCTCTATTTTATACGCCTGCGCCAAATCATTGGTTAGAAGATAATCCGTAAATCATACAGATGGTTTTCGGACACGTTTGAAACTCAGTTGGAAAGTATCAGTTTCGTTTGGAATCGGTTTGGAACGGTTTTTTGTTACTGCGCCAAATCCAGAAACTGTTTCTGACGCTGGTTGGAACGAAACTAATGTGGGATAAATTAACTGGGCGCAAAACGACAGTCTCTACGACTCCGCGTAGCTTCTCTACATTTGCACAGATCCACGATGCAACGCATTATTTGCAAATATTTACATTTCCCCCCCTACAAAATAGTTATTGTGCGAGATGAACCCCGATTATCTAGCTAAACGAGTTGAGGACATTAGAAATTAGTTTTAGGAGCTTCAATAACATATGATTTTCTGATGAATCGAATTCCCACATCAAAGGTCGCGTGAATAAACAAAATTGCAGATATTGGGCTCTCGACAATCCGCTGGAACTGCACCAGAACCCATTACACTTGCCTATGTTGTCGTTGGGGCTGCTATATTAAGCGAAGGAATTATAGGCTCCTACTTTTTTTGAGGATTTTGAGGTGTGGTCGCGCTCAGACAGTTAATTCCTATCGTTATTGCTATATGATCCAGACTTTTTTGACTCCGGAAATGCAAAATCGATGGCTATAAGCGCAACTCATTTTTCAACAAGACGAGGTGACATCAACTGGCCACCGAGGAGTCCAAATTTATCACCTGCTGATATTTTCCTATGGGGCTACTTAAAAAGTAAGGTTTTCAACCCATTACCACCCAACTTCCAAGAGCGATGCGCCAGCAAGTGGTTGAAAATTTCAGTTCCAGGCTAAAAGAATCGGATGCTGTGCATTTATGGGGTTGTTTTTCATAAATAAAAATTTAAAACCTACTCTGTAGTTTAACAGCAATTAAAGTTCGAATTAATTCTGATGTTTTATTTTTTAATTATCAAAAACGAAAAACACGACACCCTTTATTTAATATTTAATTTAGAATATATAATATTTCTAAATTAATTTTCGACTGTATATGTCCAATATATTTCAGCTGTACATGATGATTCATTTATCTTGAGAACAATAAAACCTCAAGCATATCTAATTTAAGTGATAACAATTATAAATGTCTATTAAGCTGGGTCCACACCAATAAAATTTTGCGTGTGTGTTGAATTTACCGGAACAATTTGTTTGAATTATCTGATGGAAAACAGATTGTTCGTGTGCATGCCGTGCGGCGACAATATTTGTGTGTTAGAACGTCTACATTGCCGCGCAGGCACACCACATACAGCCCGCACAACGCAAATTTGTATTGATGTGGACCCAGCTTGAAGGAAATGTAACCTTATATTTAATATATTTTTTTAGCATGAGCATGTTGCAAAAGAATAATCCTTTGAGTTCTTCTTGGACAACTAATGAGAGAAGGTGGACTTGCAGGCAATGTTCGTTTGCTTACAATGACATTAACGCTGAAATATGTGATATATGTAAGAATTTGAGGTCACCTCCTTCGTTAAATCAACCTACAACCATAACGGTCACTGAAGATCGGACTGCATCAACGGCAGTTTTGTAAGTAGACTTTTTATGAAACATTGGAATATTTTTTTTCTTTCCACTGGAATACGTTTCTGCCTTGACCGTTTCCAAGTCTAGACGATATTTCAGTATCATTATTAGGCCAATAAACTTGTGGTTTATCTTTCTCATCTCAAATTACTTGACATGAACTAATGAATGTTCCAGTTTGTTTCGGTGTAAATAATGGTCCAATAGCAGTTGCAGAACATTAAAATAAGGTACCTTGATAACTACAAGTGATAATCCGGTAATCGTTGTACCATTCGCGATACATGTCTCAACTCTTAAAATGAACACAAAAATAACAAAATTCATGCAAAATATTGAAATAATCATGATAGTACAATGTCCTGTCAACAAAAATAATCTCTTGGCTAAAACGTTTTTATTATCGGAAACAGGCAAATTGTGACGTGCCAATCATCGTTTTAGATCGCGGACAATATGCTCCTGGACTTTTGAACATTTCAGTTTAGTACCAGGCACATCATTTTCTGTTAATTCCATTTTGAAAATGTACTTTTAACGTTACTTTAAATAGCAGAATAAAAATGTTTGTACCCCCTACCCGTTCTGCCTCTAGAAGTATTTTTTTATACCTTCCGAGGGAAAAAAAGGGAATAAAAAAAATATTTTTTTATGTATTCAAACAAATTTTAACTGAACAAACGACCAACAGACGAAAGTAAATACTACAAAAAATCATCATTACATATTAGTTTTTCAACTACAGGTTAATATAAATAAATCAATATACATGCATACATTTATATTTTTTGAAATATTTACAACTCAACATTCTTAAAATTTATTTATTGATATATAATTTTACTCAAAAAAATAATACTTACATAAATATATCCTCAAACCGTGATACACCATCTTTACAATGGAAAATAAATATACACAGCTTTTTAAAGTGGGAGGACGTGGAAGAAAATAGTGCTGCTGAAGATTTTTTTCTTGCTTTCCCCTTCCTCCTTTTTACTTTTCGTGATATTGAAACCCTATATAAGAGGTGAACCAGGAAAAATTAAAATTTTGTATTGTTAATACTTACAAGGGCATTGAAGGCTGGGTTGTAGCTTGTTGCGCAGATAAAAGAAGGGAATAAATAGGTACTTACCGTTTCCCGAAGAGTAAACTGTTCAAACAGTTTATTGTGTAATGATATGGCAAAAAAAATTAATTTACTGGGATGGCTTAACTAGAATTGCTCTATCTGGGCGGCTAGTTGGGTTCATGAGTTTGACGAGCATGGTGGTGGTCCAAAACATTGCAGCTTTAACTACCTGGAAATAAAAGTACCCTGGGCACTCCGAATCCATAAAACTATTACCTGTTTACTATCTATTACTTTAGATTTATCAGATCGATACAAATCATATTAGTTATATTAGCCATTATAGCAATCAACATAAATTCAAATAGAAACTCTCTAAATAATTCAAACCATGATACAATTATCGTCCCATAATCAAATATCAAACTGGGTGCTGTTCCTGACACTGAGGGGCAGACACGCAACAGTGCCAGCTTCGGCTATGAACGGGGTATCAAGGGAAAACCGCACGAGATACCCACTCAAAGAGCTAAACAAAACATAATGGATATCCAACCACACCCTACGGTGTAACCTCTAGTACTGAGTTGTGCAATGGGTACAAAGGGCAAACACACAATGTACCCGCTCCAGATGAACGAGAAAAGCAAAACAGCATTTACCCACTTCATAGTATTTCTCAATATTTATTAAATTACAAATCATACATTTACAACAATGATAATTTTATTAATCACTAATAAAATTATCATTCTGGGTACTGTTCCTGACGCTGAGGGGCAAACACGCAACAGTGCCAGCTTCGGTTATGAAAGGGGTATCAAGAGAAAACCACGAGCACGAGATACTCACTCAAAGAACTAAACAAAACATAATGGATATCCAACCACACCCTACGGTGTAACCTCTAGTACTGAGTTGTGCAATGGGTACAAAGGGCAAACACGCGATGTACCCGCTCCAGATACTAGAAAAGCAAAACAGCATTTACCCACTTCATAGTATTGAAGGGAAACTCGCCCGACAATACCATGGATCTCGCTCTCAGTTAAATTATAAGTCATATCGATATGCTGATGCCACTACTCGAACAATGTTTGGATATTCACTTAAATAGAAATCATTTCATATTGATGAAAACATTAAACAAGAAACACTGCTTTAAATATTATTTAAAATGAACAGTAACAGATTTAATTAATTTAATTATACTTGAATATTTGATAACGATCAGAACAATATTCTGTGAGAAAAAGAAATAGAAGTACTCTTTAAATACTTATCGAAACTGTTAAAATACTAGAAAACAAGTGTTCAGTGAAAAACTCACTTACATAGTAATTATTGAATAACAATGAAAACATCAAATAGAAATAATGATGATAATAGAGCTTTATATACATTTCAAAACTAATATAAATCGATAGAAACCAAAATGTTCAGTGACAAACTCACAACTAATAAAAGTTAATAAATAACAAAGTGTGCAGTGATACACTCACAACTAATAAAAGTTAATAGATAACAAAGTGTTCAGTGATACACTCACCCTTGGACTTTTTCGGAAACGACACGACACTATACTTGTTCACAGTATAAATGAAAATGTTTTTAACTATTGAAATGAAGCCACTCTCAATATTTAACATATCTAAAGCATTTAGTCTGTTTTCCCCCATTGAATTTCTTCGGTATACTCACTAGTATTCTCAATGCTTTAGTGATTTCTTTAAAAGCTGTATCCAGTCCCCTATTCAGAATAAAACAGTCTTTAAACAGCCTTTAATGTCTTCATATTGACAAACCTCGGGCCTTGAACAAAAAAAATCCAATTCGATCTTCAAATCTTCTTTTTCTGTTATCGGAAAATTTTCACATATAATTTACTCTCAAATTTTCGAGTAAAACTTGCTCTATTTTTACATTATTTTTAAACTTGACTCAAATTCAACACGGGCTTGGGAGGACCTTTAGTTTTTAATTCAACTATCTCTCTTAAATTAACCATTAACTGTTTTAAATCAGACACCTTCACCAGGTTCTTGTATGCAATTAAAAGTTAATTATTTTTATTTACAAAGTACTACTCAGTACGTACTACACACGTAGCAAATCCCAAATCAAAACAACTATTTGCGGAGCGAACGAAATACGCGACGCGAGACATCAAACCCGTCAAATCAGCGTTTAAAACTAATTACCGATACAGGAGGGAATCTAGGTCCAAATCGCATGTTTTAAAAAGCAGTTAAACCCCCGAATTCTGGCAACCCACAAAACATGTAACACCAACGACGATATAAGATAACGTGGCCTACGATCACTGGAGGTAAACGTCATCCGACCAACAATTTTATCCGCATTATTTAGTGTGATGCGTCGACAGACGTTCTTCTACATTTCGAGATTTTTAGTCTTAATAATATCTTAAAATGAGTTAAAGGAAAGAAACTAAACTGAAATAAAATATGGTATTTTGTTCTGAAAAATTGTTTACTGTTATAAATGCTGGAGGGGCGGCGCCCCAACCCCCACTCTCACGAGCCGTCACTGTTATAAATATAAACTAACAGTGAAGAATATTAGACTCCAGAAATTTGTTTATAAACAAATCTTGACAAATGACGATGGTGTCATAATTTAAAAAAAAAAATAATGTTACATCGGCGCGGGCAACTTTGTCCCCCGGTAAAAATTCACCCTGCTCTGTTTTCCCAAATGCGCCATAAGAAGTATAACTTCAAAAAAACGTTAATTACAAAAGACTATATAATTTTCAACTTAACAGGCGAAACTTTTGAAGTCACCTTTCTTTTTGATCGTAATAATTATCCATATCTACCTGGTCTGTAAATTTGAAACCATAATTTGCCCATAGATGGCCTTAGCTGTCAATATAGTTACCGTTTAACCGCGTCATTGGCGCCATTTCCTTGTTGACATCTGACAAAGATTTTCAACTCACAATAATACAAGTTTCAAAACACAGCATAGTTAGTAATAGCGTTGAAGATATCGAATTTTGTCCCTGGAAACTGCTGCAGAATTGCATTGAATGCTTGTCGAAGCTTACGGTGCCCATGCTCCTAAAATTATAATGTTTTGAGTGGTTTAAAAAATTCAAAATTGGCAATTTTAACGCGAGAAACGAATAACCCAACAACTGGCAGGCAGCACAATTAAATGTGACACCAGAAGCCGTCTCTATACGTTTGAAAGTCATGAGAAAGATCCAGAAGATGGGAAACTGGGTTGCACATAAACTGAATGAAAGACAACGGTAAAACCAAAAAACCACTTGCGAAATGCTGTTCGCCAGGTACAAAAGAAAGTCATTTCTCCATCGAATTGTGACTGACGAGGAAAAGTGGATATATTTTGAGATTCCTAAGCGTAAAAGATCATGGGAAACTCCAGGCAAACCATCGACATCGACTGTAAGGCGAAATCGCTATGGACGGAAGACAGTGTTCTGTGTTTGGTGGGATCAGAAGGGTGTGATCTATTATGAGCTGTTAAAACCTGGTGAAACCGTTAGTACTAAACGCCACCGGCAACAAATGATCGATTTGAATCAAACTTGCGTGAAAAACGACCAGAATATCAAAAAAGGCAACATAGTGGACTGGACAAAAAAAACGATTGCATGCGGTTTACTCACCGGATTTAGCTCCGTCCGATTACTACTTATTTGCATCGATAGGACACGCATTTCCTTAACAGCGCTTCACTTCTTACAAAAATGGCTCGATTTCTGGTTTGCCTCAAAACAGAAACAGTTTTTTTGACGTGGCATCCACAAATTGTCAGACAGGTGGGAAAAATTTTTAGCTATCGACAGGCAATACTTATAATAAAATATTTTTTATCATTTTCATACAATAAACGTGTATTTTCTATACAAAAATTCCAGTTTTGTATTTACATACCTGGAAATTCTGCAGAAACCAGGTACCTCATACAGTAAATATGGAGGATGAGATTAAACATTTCAGCCAAGACAAGGAAGTGAAATGTATTTAAATAGTTGTTGTTTCAGGCCGGCCACTTGGAGTGATTGTGAAGAATTTCAAGTTCCTATCGCAACACTTGATCAAGGTCTAGAGGACGATTTTCAACTATTACCAGGTATTTCGTAATTATTTACTATTAGGTTTATGCGTATATTTTAATTTATTAATAGTTCTTAGATATCTTTTTAAAATGGCAAATTGATTTTATGACCAAAATCGGATGGAAGATAGTCTGAAGTGTATGCTAGATGTGATAGTATTAGGTACTTTGACGGTAATTTATGAAAAAAGTAATACAGACGATCTTCGAACAAATCTTCTTCACTCACTATATATTTGCCCCACCTATCGGGCAACTGTCGAATCCTTGACCGAAAAAAAATGGATGGTTTTGATGTGATAAAGTTACTGAAGTTTTTTCTACTTTCTCAAGAGATATGAAGTGGCTATCAGCCAGGTAATCTTGCAAGGATCACAAGAGCTGACAATCCGAAGGAGCCAAGTCTGGCGGATGCGATAAAATCTCCCAGACCGGCTCGGTGATCGTTTCTAAAGTCCTTTTGAACATCTGGAATAAAGCAGCATCAAATTGGGTTGTGTTTTTCATTACTTGACATTCTATGAATAATTGACCTGCTGTTGAGCATCCCCTTCTAAACTCTGACTAATATTCGCCCAGTTTACCCAATTCTTACAAATCGGGCATAGTATCGCCTGCTACCACTTATTTGTGTGTTCAAAATGTTGAGATGAATGGCTTGGGTTAATTCTTTGCCTCGAACCTTCAGTAGTTCTAAATGTACATTGTGTATCTGAGGGGAACTTTATTCTTTTTTGTGAAACGATACGAGAACAAAAAAAATTAAAAGGATTTTTTTTTAATAAACATATATAATATAGAAATAGATATACATATCTCCCTAATATTAACTGGGATGGCTTAACTAGAATTACTCTAACTGGACGGCTAGTTGGGTACATGAGTTTGACGAGCATGGCGGTGGCTTCCAAACATTGCAGCTTTAACTACCTGGAAATAAAAGTAACCCTGAACACTCCGAATCTATCAAACTATTATCTGTTTACTGTCTGTTACTTTAGATTCATCAGATCGATACAAATCAGCTCTTATCATGAAGCTATTCACATACTCAACGAGATATACTCGTTAGCACATCAGTTATACTAGCAATAATATCAATCAACATCAATTCAAATAGAAATTCTGAACATAACTCAAACCATGATACTATTATCGGCCAATAATCAAATATCAAACTGGGTACTGTTCCTGAATTGAGGGGCAAACACGCAACAGTGCCAGCTTTGGGTATGAACGGGGTATCAAGGGCAAACCATACACCCTACGGTGTAACCTCTAGTACTGAGTTGTGCAATGGGTACAAAGGGCAAACTCGCGATGTACCCGCTCCAGAGACTAGAAAAGCAAAACAGCATTTACCCACTTCATAGTATTGAAAGGAAAACCGCGCGACAATACCATGGAGATCTTTCAATATTTATTAAATTACAGATCATATATTTTCAATAATGATCTCTCAATATTTATTAAATTACAGATCTTACATTTTGAACAATGATAATTTTATCAATCAATAATAAAATTATAATTCTGGGTATTTTTCCTGACACTGAGGGGCAAACACGCAACAGTACCAGCTTCGGGTATAAACGGGGTATCAAGGGAAAATGTTAATTGTTTTAAATGCTATTTAAGATGAACGGTGACAGATTTAATTCACTTATACTTTAATATTTGATAATGATCAGAACAGTAAAAGAAATAGAAGCAATCTTTAAATACTTATAAAACTACTGAAACACTAGAAGACAAAGCGTTCAGTGAAAAGCTCACTTACATAGTAATCATTAATGTCAGTGAAAACATCAAATAGAAATAATAGAGCTTTAGATACATCTCAAAACTAATATAAATCGATAGAAACCAAAGTGTTCAGTGACAAACTCATATCTAATAAACGTTAATAGATAACAAAGTGTTCAGTGGTACACTCACAACTTATAAAAGTTAATATATACAAAGTGTTCAATGATTCACTCACAACTAATAAAAGTTAATAGATAACAAAGTGTTCAGTGGGACACTCATCTTTGGAATTATTCGGGAACGACACAACACTTCACTCGTTCACAGTATAAATGAAAATGTTGGTTTCAAATACTGAAAGTGAAGCCATCTCTAAAGATGCTCCACCATAATCAAGCATCTGGTGGTTAACTACCCTTAAGTGTTATCGAAGCTTTTAGATAGAATAAGCGAACTTATATTGAGTATAAACACAACACATCCAACCAATACAATGAAATGTAGTCGGCATCTGAATCAATGTGATAAAAACCGTCTTTACCAAAGAAAAAGGCGATAAAACTATCGTTTTGCCTGAGATGGGACAAGAGACTGGAAGATCTAAATTAAGCAAACATATTTCTTACATTTGTATGCTAAAAGACCTTCTAAACAAACGACAGGCCTATCGTTTTATTTGAGATGAAACCGATGTCTTAAAAATATATACTAAACAAAAATATTACATTTGAATGTCATTAAACTTTCCTCCACCTCCTCTTCTTCCTTTCTTCCTCAGTGTTCTTCTCTTTTTTGCTCTTGAAATTATCCGTATAATAACCATTTATTATCTGACAACATATTTTGTGTGTTTTGCAGGTATCGATTCTACCGAAGAACAAAAATGGACATGTAAAAAGTGCACGCTGATCAATCGCGGCTGTTCGTTAATATGCGAGGCATGTTACGGTTCGAAACTGAAATCGTTGAGTCTGAATCAGGACAGAACGTTAAAGAAAGGTGAATTTTGGACATGCTCCAAGTGTACGCTGAAAAACTCGCTCACCTCGGCGGTGTGCAAGGCGTGCAAGATGCAGAGGATCGCGTTGGAGGTGCCGATGGAGCCGAGAAGTCCGTCGCCGATGCATTCCAGGAAGGGAGCCACGGGAGCCGAAAAGAAAGTGCCTCCTCCTCCGATAAAGAATAAAATTAATTTGCGCAGCGACATTGATTTGGGTGAGTTTGACACGAGGGCGATCTGAATAGTTCATTATACGAGGCGTGTAAGTAAAGTAATAAGATTGGTGGCGTAGCGTTCGAGCTGACAACATTGTTGACTTTCCTTTAGGAGGGGAGACAAGTCAATATTTGATGCGTCTTCAGTACGAGTTTGACCTCCCTAGAGTTCCTTGGTGGTTCGTAGCAATTGTTTTCGTGAAATAGATATTACTAGTTGCAATCTGACAACAATTTCTAGTAACGATGCGCTAGCAACTCTTCCAGAAAATGAGACAAGACCCTTAACTTCTTGCAGTTGAAGGACTTCTGCTGCTAGGTTCTTCAATCGAGTCGAGGTCTTTTCAGAATACTTTAAATCACCTGAAAACCATTGACAAAACGCTGTATCAGTAGACCTGTTAAGGTTTTGCAGAAGAATCCATTGCACTGTGCTCAAGTCTGGAACAAAAGTTGATGGCGCACCGTTGCTTGAAATTGGTGTCAACAAAGTAATTGCTATGGACTACCAAGTGGTTCTAGGAAGGTCACACTAAAACTGAAGACACATCAGATGATAGTATATATCCCTTCTGAAGGGTACTTCAACAGAGTTCCCAGATCGAGCGCTACGCCACCAGTCTCATTACTATATTTACCCACCTGGTTGGTTGAAGACATAAACTAATAAGGAAACCGGTAATTATTGTTTTCGGTACAGCTTCGGTCCCGAATACTTCGAAACCGTGCCAGATCTGGACCTGCATGATTTGCACCTTCGAAAATACTAAATCTCAATTTATCTGTGATATGTGCCAGAAATTGCGGGCAGATCTCAATTCAGCACCCCCCGAAGACCCACCACGACTTACCCAGGAAGAACTAAGCAACAAACATTGGAATTATATAGTCAGGTAAGATATATTATTATTCACGTCTGGGCCTTAGTGGACCACGCGAAGTACAGTTAGAGGCGTTTGTTGTTGTTAGTCTTTCTTTGCGCCCATACTGATTTCATTCTTTCGCTATGAGCTTTTTTCCTTTCGTCAGACCAAGTTGTTCCAGTCTTCCTACATTTTCTCTCTGGCCAACCTCTCAAACGTTATCCTTGTGTCTGAAACAGCCTCTATCCTGAATTTCACTTTGTGTAATATTTGCTGATCTTAGGCCCTCTTTAATTGCAGCAATCCATTTAATTATTTCTACTTTAGCTCTACTCCTATTTTCATAAAATTCAACTATTTGTCTAGTTAGCCTACTCGGATTCATCCGTTTTATGTGTCCGTAAAACATCGTTTCTTTCCTTCTTTTCAATCTCTTCGATGTCTCTGTTTCTATTCAAAAGGAGCGTTTCTGCCCCATATAGACATTCTGGCTTAATAACAGTGTTGTGATATTCACTAATTTCAGATTCTAACTGTCCTTGTGACATTGAGATAGAATCTTGTAACAAACTGGGAGAAGAGATATCCCTGTGTAGTTGTTTACCTCCGTTCTATCTCCTTTCTTGTGTAGTGGATGGATTAGAGCATATTTCCAATCTTCCGGAATCCGTTCGGTTCGCCAAACTTCCTATATATATATATATATATATATATATATATATATATATATATATATATATATATATATATATAAACTTTACTGCTTAATCTTAGCTGTTTTGCCTTAGAGTGACACAAGAGTTTTCCTCTATATATCTACTCTTCAATATTCTTCTTGGAGTCTGCTGGTCATTTTCTGTTTAATCTTATATTAATAATGGTTTATAATAATAGGCTATTCTATATTGGAAAGTTCGCGGAGCGAAAATGATAAAGCAAGTTTAAAAAAAGCGTGTGTGTACTTATGTACGCACGTAAGAAGTTATACTTTTTGGGCGTAATTAATAATTTTTTTTATGCATTCAAACAAATTTTAACTGATCAAACGACCAATAGAGGCAAGTAAATATTACAAATAAACAAGTCTTGACAAACGACGCAGGTGTCATACTTTTAAAAAGAAAATAACAAATTATCTGTTACATTGGCGCGCGCAACTTTGCTCCCCGCTAAAAATTCATTCTGATCTGTTTCCCAAACGCGCTATAAGAAGTATAACTTCAAAATTACTTTATTCTTCCGTATATTCTCCCTTAAGGTAGTTCCTGCGTGGTATAGTATAGTCAGAACATTTACTATTGTAGGAAATGCGAAACCTCTGCAACCAGATATTCACGTAATAATAAATATTTTTGGTTATGATGGTCTATTAACATTGCTCTGAGCACACACACACACACACAGACATATATATATATATATATATATATATATATATATATATATATATATATATATATATATATATATATATATATATATAAAGGTTAAAGGGGTTTAAGTAGGACCATGAAGCTTTGAGCTATGCCGTCTGGAGCGTAAGTTTCTGGGAGAGTCACCCCTGACGGACAGAACGAGGCAGAGGCCTCAGACTAACATGATCCAAAATCTGCCAACTCGCATTGGACCAACGTGGCAGATTACGGTCCATGCCTTCAACATGACAGTACAACTTCAAACACGGCCCTCATTCCCCGAAGGCCAAGGGGCAACTACCTACGGCAGCGGGAAGATCTGCCCCAAGGCAGAGGGTACTAAGAATCACCAGGTTAGATCAGACTGCCATTGTAATTTTGACATTGCTACGCTTAATATAGGGACAATGAAAACGGAGACCCGACTGCAAGAACTGTTAATCGAACTTGACAACATACATTGGGATAATATTGGGCTCTGTGAAACACGAAGAAAGGGCGAAGAGTTAATCAAATTAGAACTAACTGGTCACGTACTCTACACCCGAGGTACGAAGAATGGACGACGTTGTGGAATTGGATTCCTCATCAATCGAAAGCTGAAAGACAGTGTAGTCAAATTTGAAAGTATATCCGACAGATTAGCCCAATGCGTCATTCAGCTGAATAAAAAGTTTAAGCTTCAAATCGTCCAAGCTTATGCACCAACTATAAGCCATAGAGATGGGGAAATTGAGGAATTTTATGATGATGTGGCCCAACTTTTAAACAAAGAGAAGTGTAGGTATAAAATCCTGATGGGTGACTTTAATGCCAGAATCGGAGAAACAAGAACTGGTGAAAATGCAACTGGCCCATATGGAAATGGTGAGCGGGACAATAGAGATGACTGGCTGGTTGACTTTGCTGAAGAACAAGAACTCTATATTTTGAATTCGTTTTGCAAGAAAAAGATCAACAGAAAATGGACATGGAAAAGTCCATGTGGACACCCAAGTGAAATTGATTACATCATGTCAAACGATAAAGCAATATTTTGCAATTGTACTGTCCTTACCCATTTTAATGTGGGAAGTGACCATCGAATGGTACGAGCAAAGCTTAGGATAAACTGCCGAAAAGAGCGCGAAAGAATGATAGGATCAAAAAGGGGCAAATTGGATTCTGGGCGGCTGCTGGAGAGGGGCAGAGATTTTGAAATTGTTTTGTCGAATCGCTTGGCTGTGTTACAAGGTCCGGAGGAGATGGAAATTACAGACCAATATGAAGAAATCGTCAACAATGTGCTTAAAACGGCGGCTTCAATAGCATCAGGAGATAAATGTTTTAAAGAGTCAAAAATTTCCAATGAGACCATTACTTTAATAAATGCCGGACAATGAAGAATGCAGACAGTCCTTTTGGCAGGGTCGAGTACATTGAGCTTTGCAAAACTATAAGAAAACGTATTCGAGAGGAAACGCGCCGATTCAACATGCAGCTTGTGCAAAAAACTCTGGAACAAAACAGGGGAATTAACAAAGCTAATGATGCTAAGAAGAAGCTAAGATGCCAAGAGCATTTGGCAGGCTCAACATAGTGTTTAAGAGCAAACTACGACTTTGCCTGAAAAGAAAAGTCTTTGATCAGTGTGTCCTGCCCGTGATGACATACGATAGTGAGATCTGGACACTCACATCACAGTCAGTTCAAAAACTTCCAGTAGCACAGAGGGGAATGGAAAGATGTATGCTTGGCATTACTAGAAGGGATAGGAAGACCTGCACATGGATCAGAGAACAAACGAAAATGAGTGACATCATTGGAAGAATAAAGCAATTGAAATGGAAGTGGGAAGGCCATGTAGCAAAGCGATGGAACGAAAGATGGACCAGGGCGATCCTGGACTGGATACCGCTTAATCGCAAACGTCCACGGAGAAGACTGAAAACACGATGGACTGATGACATTATTAAATATATTGGACCTGAATGGCAGAGGAGAGCTCAGAACCGCGAGAGTTGGAAGGATGCTGAAGAGGCCTTCATCCTGCAGTGGATTGATACAGGTTGATGATGATGATATTATACTTAATGTTAATTTAAAAAATGCCAAACCAATTACATCATAAAGGATAATTTATAAAAGAAAAAAAAATATCTAAAAAATCAAATTATGTTTCTGCCATGCAGAAAGTAAAAGAAAAAAAAGCTAAATCAATAGAAAAAAATTAAAGTGTCTATTCTAACCTCGGAGAAGTTTTATGCTTAGAAAATTTAGAAAAAG
The DNA here is from genome assembly GCA_031761425.1 of Cosmopolites sordidus. Lineage (NCBI taxonomy): Eukaryota > Metazoa > Arthropoda > Insecta > Coleoptera > Curculionidae > Cosmopolites > Cosmopolites sordidus. The sequence goes on from JARFXV010000499.1 coordinate 145,243, forward strand.
AAAAAATTTTAAATCTCAATTCCAAACTGTTGGATGCAAAAATTCGATTGCTGGAGTTGGATGCAAAAATTGGATTGCTGGAGTTGGATGCAAAAATTGTACTTGTATTACTCAAGTTATGACAAGTAAAGTGCATGAAGGAGATAAAAAAGTACAGCTTTCTGATGTAAATTCTAAAGCTGTTCTCGGTAAGTTTGTATTAATATAAATTTCTCTTTAATCTCCCAATTAACTTAATCTCTCTTTACTCTACTCGAGACAGCTGTACGAACAGCATTGCCAATTCACTGTGAACCATAAAAATAACGCGTTGAGATTGTAAAATTACTAATTTTTTAAATTGTTATATCTGGTAAACACAACGGCAAAGTGCTACTTTTTTTTTATTTATTTCAAATACATTTCTCTTTATTATCCCGTTTTTTTTTTTAATTATGTCGAGAGATTTTTTTAATACAACAGAAAATAGTTGGGTGCAAAGGAAGTTTGACATGCTTCAAATGGAGATTGACCCTGAACATTGCAAAGTTTGTTATTAAATATCTCGTGTTCGAAACGGTCAATAAATCTTAAACTTCAGGATTTATTAGTAAACGTTATTTTTAATCTGTGTAAAAAAAATGAGCAAAATCTGTCGAAAGGGGGTTTCACTCTGGAACTACCTTACCATCTCTGAAGTGATTTTCGGGAAGTCCCTCAAAATACTCATCTACGGCTGCTAAGACTTCTTCATTTGATGAAAATCGCTTGCAACGTAGGAATTTTTTGAAGTTTGGGAACAGATGAAAGTCAGAGGGGGCCAGATCGCGTAAATATGGTGGATGCTCCAACAATTCGTAGTGTAACTACTTCAATTTGGTTATTACTAGAACACCTCTATGAGCTGGTGCATTGTCTTGATGAAAAATGATTTTTTCTTCGCTAAACCAGGTCTTTTCTCACTAATTTTTACATCGAATTGATCCAAAAAATTTGAGTAATGCTGTTCTGTTATTGTTGTGTCAGTTTGAAGGTAGTTAATTAACAAAATTTTGGTCGATTTTGGCCACTTTGGCTGCTTCGGAGCTGAACAACCGAACTCAGTCCATTCGGTGGTAAAAAAAAATAGTGATAAACCCAAGTCGCATCCATAGTTAAAAACCGACGTTTAAACTCCATTTTATTTTCCAAATGTTAGAATGTTTTACTCGAAGACGTTTTTGATCACAGTTTAACAAATGCGCCACCCATCTTGGACACAGCTTTCACAAGCCCATTTCCTTTGTTACAATATGAAACACCGAAGAACACATCAGTCTGTCAGTCTGTCATCCCCAACCATATCATGTATAGAATTAATTATTTGTTCAGTAGTTGCATTTATTGGACGTCCAGAACGAGAATCATCATCCAGGCTTGTACGACCACGTTGAAACTCACCTGCCCACTTACAAACCATTGTTTTTGAAAGAGCAGACTGCCCTAATACATGTACCATTTCACTATGAATTTCCATTGCATTTAAACCTTTTTTACAAAGAATTTAATCACTCCATGATTTTCAATATTTTCCACTTTAAAAAATTACACTGATACGTTTACTTTAAGCTGCTGTTTTTATACGAATGCATTTACAGGTCGACTTGAAACTTCACGTATGTTCGTATGAAGGATGAAACTTCAAAATGTTGTGTAGATTATGTAGTTCTTTTCCAAGTTAATATTCTTAGACTAGATGCTTCACGGGACCGAAGTGTTACAACATCGCAATTAGCAAATCGGTGTGTGTGTGCCCCACCTCAAGTATATGCGTACCTCAGTCAAGGGTCTGCATTCCTGACGCTAGTTCCATTCAGGTACTGCAGGAAATGGGAGTCTTTATATATATTTTCATCACAGAAAGACAGTTTTGAAGAAGTCGACAAAACAATTTACAATGGATTGATAATTTACCACGCGATAGGTGTGAAAGAATAATCGAAAATCATAAAGTCTATTGACTTCCCAGTTTATCATGATGCTTTATAGTGATGTTCCTGATCACGATCAGATAATATCAAGGCCTGCAGGTATCTGGCCAAAGATTATTATGTTGGAAATATTCCTCCGAACTGCCCTGGACTAAGGCCGTTGGAGTTATATATAATAAAGGCCATCTGACGAAAGACATCAAAAAGCTTCGTATGCCGAAATTGATACAAAATAACCACCACTAAAGATTGTCATGCAAATGCGCCAATTATAATTTTAAATATACCATTTCAGATACTGCAAGTTAAAAAAACAGAGCTATGTTGATGATGATTTTCCACCGATGCCATCAAGTTTGTACTACAATCCAAACGACAACAAAGATGCCTACACGATAAAATGGCGACGTTTGAAAGACATCATCGTTGAAGAGAAAGAGTGTGATCTCCCTTGGGCTGTGTTCAGAACTCCACAACCATCAGATATTTCTCAAGGTATCTTTACTGAAGAATCGGGTTTATTTCTGGGAGTAGCGAATATTTTTCTGTTGCAGGTGTTCTGGGAAACTGTTGGTTATTGAGTGCCTTAGCTGTTTTATCAGAGAGGGAGGAACTCCTTCGCGCTATCCTTATCACTAGAAACCACTGCCCGCAAGGCGCTTACCAAGTGCGTCTGTGCAAAGACGGAGTATGGACGACAGTATTAGTAGACGATTATTTTCCTTGCGATAAGCGAGGACATTTACTTTATTCGCAGGTTAGTACTCTCATTAGGTTATCTGAAACACTTCTGCGTATTTATCCTCATTCCATTTCAAACTTCCTAGCATGTCTGGCTTTTCTTTCACTTCCACTGTCTATGTTGATTATTCAAAGTGTCAATTCCTCATTGAAACAGCACTATATATATATATATATATATATATATATATATATATATATATATATATATATATATATATATATATATATATATATATATATATATATATATCAGGGTAAACATGCGGCAAAAATGCAAGGGGTTATTCCTTGTCCTGTTCTAAGAATATTTTGTCCTATGATGATTTTTGAAAAACCCCTTTGTTTCGAAGATACAGGGCGAGCAAAATTATACAACGACAACCATATTCGATATTTGTTGAAATCATTAATGTAAATAAAAGTAGGGTGTACGTCAATGAGTTTATCAAGTACAAAACATTTTTTTTTCGATCTCGATCACTTGGAACGGCTGTTTTATCTAGTAAGGGGATTTCATCGGTCGCATTTGTTTACATAGATTGAGTGACGTTTGGCTGTTTGACGTGTCTTAAATAGTGGTACAAAGACTTACTGGCGAGGTGTATCGCAACTTTCTGGAAGCAACGCTGCCTGAGTTTCTGGAAGCTGTACCATTGGCAACAAGGCATGGAATATGGGTTATGCACGATGGTGCACCACCACATTTCAGTTTGGTTGCTCGTGATTTTTTAACAGCAACATACGGATTTCGCTGGATTTGTCGAAGTGGGCCACACGCATGGCCTGCTGGATCTCCGGACTTAAACCCTCTGGATTATTTCTTCTGGGGATACCTGAAGTCATTAGTTTACGCTACTCCATTGAAGAATTTGGATGATTTGCGAAATCGGATAATTGCTGAGTGTAACTCAATTAGAAACGACCCTGGTGTGTTTGAAAGAGTTCGGCAGTCAAAGACGAGAAGATTGAATGCTTGTATTAAGGCCGGAGGAAGTCATTTGGAACATTTATTGTAGATTGAGCAACTTTACATGTACTTTTTGATAATAAAATGTTATTAATGTTGTAAATTTTGTTCACTCTGTATCTTCGAAACAAAGGGGTTTTTCAAAAATCATCATACAACAAAATATTCTTAGAATAAGTCAAGGAATAACCCAACTGTAGGGTTCCACAATCTCATATGAAACACAAAACAACCTGCGTTTCCGCCTAAATGAGCATTTCCCTAGTCAAGCAATCAGCAAAATGCTCCAATGAATAAAATAATAAATAAACAATAAATAATAAAAGTAATATAGAGTGGCGTGAAAAAAAGTCGGCCCTGAATATTGATCAGCCCATTAAACTGGGGAGAACCAACATCAAAATTGATTGTCTGGCATTTGCTGATGATCTAGCAATTTTAGCTCAAAATATATTAACGACACAAAAACAGATTGAAATCCTAAAAAAAGCAGAAAATGTAGGACTCCAAATTTCCTTTGAAAATACACAATACATGACCTGCAACAGACTAAGAACACCACTTCTAAAAACAAAATATGGTAACATCTGACAAATCTCTCAATTCAAATATTTGGGTGAAATAATCATGGAAAACAGGTTGGAAAAACCGGCCAATAAGGGTAGATGTCAAAAAATGGAAACTGCATTGAGACTTACACAAAATATTTACAACAAAAAATGCATATCTAAAAACACAAAACTGAGACATTAAAACACAGTTATTAAGCCAGAATATCTATATGGAGCAGAAACGCTCATTTTGAATAGAAAGAAAGGCATCGAGGAGATTGAAAAGAAGGAAAAAAGATCTTAGGCCCCAAAGAAATAAATAGTACAACATACCGACTTCGAGAAAACAAAGAAATCAAACAATACACAGATATACATAGCGATATGAGAAAAAGAAGACTTAAGTTTTAGGGACCCATAAAACGGATGAATCTCAGTAGGCTAACTGGACAAATAGTCGCATTTTATGAAAATAGGAGTAGAGCTAAAGTAGAAAGAATTAAACGGATTGCTGCAATTAAAGAAGATCTAAGATCAGCAAATATTACACAAAGTGAAATTCAGGATTGAGGCTGTTTCAGGCACAAGGTTAACGTTTGAGAGGTTGGCCTGAGAGAAAAATGTAGGAAGACTGGAACAGCTTGGTCTGACGAAAGAAAAAAAAGCTCATAGCGAAAGAATGAAATCAGTATGGACGCAAAGGAAGGCTAACAACAACAAACGCCTCTAACTGTACTTCGCATGTTCCACCAGGCCCCATACCTGAATAATAATAATAACATATATATATATATATATATATATATATATATATATATATATATATATATATATATATATATATATACAGGATAATATTTTTTGGCAAAAAGGCATTATGGACTTTATGGAAAAGGCATTATCACTACGTCGGCAAATACCTGTAAATAATAATAGTAATTCCCTAATAGAAATGTATAAAGGGTATTCCATTAAGAGGTTTCGAATGTTGGTAACGAATAAAAGAAACGTTTCATAACATACCTGAAAGATATTTATGGTAGTGCGAAGCTGGATAGTGTACAATTATACGTGGAATACATCTGTCAAATGACCGCCACGACTTCTCTGGCAGCTCACAATTCTTTTGTTGAAATAAATGTTTTTTGTTGAATAAACAAAATTGTCGCATCTGGAGCAATGAAAATCCTAGAGAAATCCACGAAATCCCGATGCATGCTCAACGTGTCACAGTTTGGTGCGGTTTTTGGACTGAGGGTATCATTGGACCGTATTTTTTTGAAGATGAGATGAACGAGCTGTTACAATAAACGGAGAACGATATCGAACGATGATTGATGTTCTTTTATGGAATATTATGGGAGAATATGTGGTTCCAACAAGATGGTGCGACATGTCATGCAGCACATGAAACATTGACTTTATTGCGTACACAGTTTGGAGGGAGGCTGATCTCCCAGAATGGGGACGTAAATTGGCCACCAAGGTCATGCGACTTGACGCCGCTAGACTATTTTTTGTGGGGCTATGTGAAGAGCAAAGCTTACGAAAATAATCCGCAAACCGTTCAACAGTTGAAAGAAGAAATTAGGCGAATAATTCGTGACATAACTCCGCAAATGTGTTCAGCAGTAATCGAGAATTTCAACAAAAGAATTGTGAGCTGCCAGAGAAGTCGTGGCGGTCATTTGACAGATGTTGTATTCCACGTATAATTGTACACTATCCAGCTTCGCACTGCCATAAATAACTTTCAGGTATGTTATGAAACGTTTCTTTTATTCGTTACCAACATTCGAAACCTCTTAATGGAATACCCTTAATTTACATAAACTATTTGCATTTCTCTTTCTCTTAAACAAATTCGTACGAACCTTCCCCACAACCTGATGGATGGCAATGTTGGGTATACCTATTCAAGGTTGTGGCTTTAGCGTATATGTTCGGTATTAAATCGCTAAATTATTTGCTATAAAATGTTGTAAAGATTTTACTACTACCCAATGTTTTACAGTGTCAAAGCCTTTTTAATGTCAAGAGATTGGCCCCGATGTTTATGGTTTCTCAGAGCCAATCCATTAGAAAAAAAATTCATAAAAAAACTAAAATTTATAAGTACATCAAACTCATCAGCTGTATCAACTCCTACCTGCTAATTTTAGAGATATCTGTATCTCATTTAATGCACATTTTTACCACAAGATCAATTAACTCCTTGCCAAAAAATAACAAGTTCATTTTCTGGTGTAGGCTAAAAGAAAGCAGCTTTGGGTACCACTAATCGAAAAAGCGGTAGCTAAAATACACGGCTGTTATGAAGCTTTGGTGTCCGGTAGGTCCCTAGAAGGCTTGGCTACGCTTACCGGTGCTCCTTGCGAATCTATACCTTTACAAGTTTCCTTGTTCCCCTCCAACGAGGAAGAACTGGACACTGATCTTATTTGGGCACAGTAAGAGCGTTTCAAACCACACCTCGGGCAGTTAAAGTTATGATCATGATGTTTTAGACTGTTATCCTCGCGTCAGGCCATGTTCCTGATGGGTGTGTCTTGTGGAGGCGGAAACATGAAGGTGGACGAGGCAGAATACAATTCTAAGGGACTAAGACCTCGACATGCTTACTCGCTATTAGATGTTCGAGACATGGAGGGCCAACGGCTCCTAAAACTGAGAAATCCTTGGGGTATATACACGAGACGTTATCCAAATTTATTTTTTAAACCATTTTAACATGTTTTAGGTCATTTTGTTTGGAAAGGAGACTGGTCAGATAACTCCACGTTGTGGACGAGGTATTTAAAAGAAGAGTTGATGCCTGACGGTCCTCAGGACGGTACCTTCTGGATCTCCTTCAACGACGTTCTTAAATACTTCGACTGCATCGACATCTGTAAAGTTCGCAGCGGTTGGAACGAAATCAGACTAAACGGGATATTACCACCTTTAGCTAGCCAACAGCACCTTTCTTGTATACTTTTGACCATTCTGGAGCCTACAGAAGTGGAATTTACGTTGTTTCAAGTACTGTGTCATCTCATATTCGTTAAACTATCTTTTTGATCGTTGGATGTTTCTAGAAAGGGCAACGAAAGTCGGAGAAATCCCAGAGAGCTCAGCTAGATTTGTGCGTGGTGCTTTTTAAAGCAAGACAGGGAACTACGATAGGAAGTCTGGTGGATCACAGCAAAAGGCAAGTGAGGGGTTTCATCGGTTGCAGTAAGATGTTGGAGCCAGGCGAGTATGTAGTGGTACCTCTCGCTTTCAACCACTGGCATACTGGGTTGGACGATAGCGCTGCTTATCCCAAGTAAGACTAAGACACCGTCATCTTGAACTCAAGCTGGTTGAAAATTTCTGATTTTTTTTCAGATATGTTTTGGCCATTCACAGTTCGAAAAAACTTCTAGCTGAACACATAAATCCTCCAAATAATATTTTAGCCGATTCCATAGTATCCCTCACGTTAGCAAGAGGTCAACGACATGAGGGTAGGGAAGGCATGACCGCCTATTACCTGACCAAAGGTTGGGCCGGTTTAGTGGTTATGGTGGAGAACAGGCACGAGAATAAATGGATACATGTTAAATGCGATTGTCAGGAGAGTTATAACGTCGTATCTACGCGGGGAACTTTGAAAACGGTGGATTCAGTGCCACCTTTGACCAGACAGGTTAGTAAAGTAACAGTATAAACACATAACAGTTTTTTTATTTAGATTACCATTAAAAACTTGTTTGTTGTTTGGTGGAAAAAGTTGAATGCATCAGTGAGTCTTGGTCAGTTGATGATATTATTGGATTGATGCAAAAGTTCATACTGTTTTTTTTTTTGAGAGAAATAGAAGAAACTATTTACTAAAAATTGCGTTTGATCAAAATGGTATGTCTGTTCGACAGACAACCTTTCTCCATCTCTCTGTTAGCTGCATGATCCTGCGATCATAGAAGTTCTGACGTTTCTAGCGAAAAAATTATCCAGGTGATTTTTCACGTCTTCCAAGGAAGTACTACAAGGAAGTTTTTGCCATGTAAGTTGTTTTAGAGCGATCTACATGAATGGTAGGGTCGATGGACCAAAACATCCCAGTCAAGTTATAAAAGTTTGTGTCGACCAGCAAAGACACGTGAGGCCTACAGTTGTCTCGATACAAAGCTGTGACCTTTCTGTTGGCTAATTTAGGTCGCTTTTGGTTTAATGCTGGCTTCCTCGGTATCCTAGCATCCTAAATCATAAGGCAACAACCAAATCATCTTAGTTAAGCCTTCATGATCGAGGATTAGATTAGATTCTCCAACTGTTGGCTCTTTCAAGTACCTCCATATTGGTCTGGTAGTCTTGCCATTTTATGCTCAAGATTTTCCGAAGGCATCCTTCACGAAATTTTTAAAATATAACTATAGTTTTTTTCGATTTTCACTGAATTATATTAATATGACATGTTACTCCAACTCAGTCTTTCTTCAGATGTTCAGTATAAACTAAATAAACTAGATTTCTACCTATTAGAGTACCCCTAAAAATTATTTATTGTTTTATGACCTTGGAATTACCTGTAATTTATTTTATTAGGTCTGGCTCAATCATGGCCACAACTCTTTACTGTCCTTTTTCATAGATGCAAATGGTGGTTATATTAAAAAGTGTACAAATAAGTTTCCACCGTTTGACAAAAGATGGCTCCACCAGAAGGTTATGTTGAAATTGTCAGATGTAAAACGTAATATCGTAAGTTTGGTTATCTCACTGGTAACAACATAACCTTAAGGTATTAGTGACTCCGTATCAGCATCATATATATAGGCCTGTTCTAGCAACGATTTGAAACGGTTTCAAATCGCCCGAACTTTGCGCAGGCGAATGTTTCGGTCATCTGCACAAACTCCAGACGGTTTGGTCTGGACCGTTTGAAATCGTTGCTAGAACAAACCTATAATTTTTTCGGGCGAAAATATCAAGTTTTGTGCCTAATAAGCTTTATTTGAGGGAACTTTTGGTTTGCTTCTTTAATTTGAAGAAATCTGCATCTGATAGGCATTGATTGCTTGCAGAAGCATGTGGTAGGGCTGTTTTAAGTGAGAGAAGTTGTCATGAGTGGTTTCAAAAGTTTAAAAACGGTAAATTTGACGTGAAAGACAAAGAACGCAGTGGAAGGTCGAAAGTGTACGAAGACATGGAATTGGAAGTATTATTGGACGAAGATTCGTCCCAAAATTCCCCCATTTTACCACAAAATTCGGTAAAAATAAGTTCCACTTACATTAGAAGTGACTCAACAAATAATTTCACATTGTTTAAAATCCTTGGGAATGGTTCAAAAACAAGAAAATTGAGTTCCATATGAACTGAAGCCGAGAGATGTTGAACGCCGATTTTGAATGAGTGAAATGGTGCTTGCCAGGTATAAAAAAAGGTATCGTATGAGTAGTGATGAAAAATGAATCCACTACGATAACCCAAAGAAGAGAAAATCATGGGGACCACCTGTCCCTGCTTCAATATCGATAGTCGAACCGAATATTCATGGAAAAAAACTCATGCTGTGTATTTAGTGGAATCAGCTTGGTGTCCTGAATTATGAGTTGCTCAAACCGAGCGAAACTATTACTGGAGCCCTCTAAATTGATTTTAAATAAATAAACAAAGATTAATATCTAAAAATTTCCACTATATTTAAAATTGTATGTAAGACAATTGTTTTGACACACTGCCTTTTTCAAATACAAACTATGCTATATATAGTGACTGGCCTTAAGCCATCATCAGCTGGGCTCAAGCTGAATGCCTGGAGAGCTGATGAAGGGAACGACCAAAGCCATTACTATATAAATCAGCCATGTCGAATGGCGGCTGCCATCACATGCAACTCTGTCATCCTGTGGTGAACGACCGCGACAGACAAACTGTGCGAGACCATTCCTGGCCCTCTCACCTCGGGTAAGTACCAGGTCTGTTCAAAAATAATGATGAAGTGGGCTCGTGGAGGAAGATATTAAAAACAAAGAAAAATACACCCGCACTCCACGTTGGTGCTTTGTTCGTTCCCCCATCCGTCATCCAAAGCGCCAGCAAGCGTCTCCCAGGACCGGTTTCTGGCCTTAAGCCGTCGTCAGCTGGACTCAAGCTGAATGCCTGGATGTTTTAGTCAGTAGAAACAATAAAAATTGGTTAGATATTGATATTTTTAGAAAAAACACCACCACTTCGAGATACATTCTTAACTATTTGAATAATAGCTTCCAAAATAAGATGGCCAGTTAAAATTTTATGATAAATAGATTAATCAATTTTCCTTTAAAGAACATTGTAGATAAATTAATTAGAAAACATAAGTTTCGAAAATTATTGAAAGAATCTTCGACTTTTCAGAAGGATTAGAACAAAAATAAATTCATTGTAATACCGTTTGATGTACAATTAACACGAGAGCTAGACAACATTTTGAAAAAAGGGGACATTAAGGCTGCGTATAAACCCTATAAGAAATTAAGAGAAAGCCTGAGTAATACAAATGATCTGAAATCTGAGTAATCCTGAGCATCCAAAATTAAAAGTCAGGGATTTACGAAGTTAGTTGTCAAGATTGAGATCGAATGTATACCGGGCAAACTAAAAGATCCGTATTAACGAGATATATAACCAACTGTTTTTTTTTATTTAAAAAGTTCCGTTATTAGTTCGACATACTCTATATAGTGGAAATTTATATATAGTTTGTTTATTTAAAATGAATTTCCTTCAAGTATTGGCTCAGTTACAAAGAGTCAGAACAAAACATCAACACTTTACTCGTGTGAAGTACATAACACTTTGGTTTGGCGATGCAGTACCATCTAGGCGGAAAATTTTGCTATTAACATCCATTTATTGTTCTAGGTGATTATTGTTTTAACTCAGCTGGAGGGCAGTGGAGGATTCTCGATAGCGCACAGACTAACCCATCGCCTGGCCAACTCCCACTCGTTGTACGACTGGGGACCAACCGGAGCTTGCCACGTTCCAGAGCTAGATCACCAAACAAATGGATTACATTCCCCTCGATTGTTTTAAACCAAAGTTTTCTCACCCCACACCAAAAACGATTAATTCAAGTTAGAATTTTTATTTAATTGCCCATTTCTTATTCAAGGATTATAACTGCTTCTAACAATACGCCGTTATTAGATGTTTTGTTAGTCACTCTGTTACATCGAAACTTCGGTAACGCTTTCACCCACGTATTATTTAGCTCAATTTTGTAGAGTTTATGATTTTTGTTAAGGAATACTCATTTCGTTACTGTTTTTTTTTTACAAATACTTTTATAGACAATGGAGTTTAAGGCTGAAATTTATGCCTTGTGTTACTAGGCACATAAAATATTGTTCATTCAATATGCAGGGTATCGGCGTAAATATTCATACCATCCTGGTATGGATATTTCAATATATACCAGGCATATACAGAGTGTAGGGAAATAACTTTCGTAAATTTAACCAAAACATTTTTTACATTATTTTGAATAAAAAGTACTCTCTTAGGGTATTATTTCAAACCATTTTTTTTTCATTTCGACATTTAATACGTTAACAATGAGCGCTAAATTTTGAATCTTTATTCCTGGACCAGGGTAGTTTTTTGTTAAATCTTGGTAAAAGGAAGTTTCATAATATATTTTTTTGACAAATTAAGTTACTGTAAATGGGTTTTAACAAAAAAAATACATGAATACATGTGCACCAAATTGTATATGTGGTCTGATTAAATATATATATATATATATATATATATATATATATATATATATATATATATATATATATATATATATATATATATATATATATATATATATATATATATATATATATATATATATATATATATATATAGTAACCATGTTAGCATCATCAGGAGATGATTTACTCTCAGACTAAATCATGTCCTGGTGATGCTAACATGGTGAGCGAAACGTGCGTCGAGAGCTTTAAAAAAAGTGATTTGGTGTTGAGTGGTAAATCTCTTTGAGTTTAGTTCAACAAGAATTTTCCGGTAGCATTTGATCCCGCGGCGTACTGGAGAACTATAGGAAAGCTTTTTAGTTGGAAATATCAATAAACCCCTTGGCTGCTGTATTGTATTCCACTATGGTTGATGGTTTCGAAACATTACCAATTTTTGTTGGAACTTCAACCATTTCTGAGACAGCTTTCGTTGTCAGAAATATAACATCGCTGTTATCTTTCCATTTTCCTACTACAACTTTCGTGTTGCTTTTTTGCATCTTAATATCGCCCTTTTACAATTTGGCACTTGTTACTAATAATAATGTTCAGCTCTAAAGGCCTAGTGGCCCTTGGCTTCGAGTTCTTTCACTCTTCTTTTCCATCTTTTTCGGTCCAAAGCATCATTCTTCCAATCCCTCACTCCTACTTTTCTCAAATCATTCAGCACCTCATCCAGGCATTTCTTCCTCAGTCGTCTTCTTCTCTTTCCCCCTTCGCTCGCTCTCTCAGAATTCCTTTAACCCATCTTTCGACGGACATCCTCGCTATGTACCCCAACCATCTAGTTCGCTGCGCTCTCACCACCTGAACAATATTTGGCTTTTTGTACAGTTCTTCTATTTATTTGTTTGTTCTTATAAATTCATTCTGAACTTTAATTCTGAAAAATTCTCTTTAATATTTTACGTTCCCAGACTTCCAGCTTACTTTCTTCCTTCTTCGTCATCGTCCATATCTCGCACACAGAGGTAACCGTGGATCTTAGTTTTGATTGGTACATTCTTACTTTTGCTGCTCTTGTTATATTTTTTGCCCTGAAAACTTTTGAAAACATTTCTACGGCTTTGCTTCCTTTCGCTAGTCGTTTCTCTATTTCCTTTTCTTCATCCCCTTCGCACGTTACTGTTACGCCTAGATATTCTGTTTGTTCAGTTCTGTTCTGATTTACTGTTCTCCTGGCAGTCACCTCCACATTGTCACCTCCTCAGTGTCTCATTGCTTGGAACACATTTTCCCTTCTAATGGAGTCATATGGTTGTCGATAATCTATGAACAGCAAATATAAGCTCAAATTTTGTCCATAAGTATTCTGTTGGATCTGTTTCATGTTGAATATCTGGTCCGTTATTGATCTTCCTGCCCTGAACCCTCCTTGATATTACCCTACTTGTTTGTTATATTTTTCTAGTCGATCTTTAATCATCTTGGCCATTACTTTGTAGGTCACGTCTTGCAGTGCAATTCCTAGCTAATTATTGTACTCCTCCTTAGCTCCTTTTTTTGTGAAGGGGTATTATCAGCACTTTATTCCATTTCTCTGGCATATATTTTCTTCTTCCCAAATTCTGTTCATTAACTCCCCATGTTCTTGCCACCAAAGTATCACCACCGTGTTTCAAGATTTCTACTGTTATACTGTTTTCTCCAGCATTTTTGTTATGTCTTAACTGCTTTATACAAACTACTTGTTACTATATTTGGATTAAGTTTCCGGTTTTGATGCAGGGTACCAACTACTAAATGCGTCTGGCTATTATTCAGCTCATGCTATAGAAGTTGTCGATAAAAAGGGTTCTACCCTTTGACACTGTATTTGTGTCTCTTGCCTGATATATATTGAAGAAAACTTAATCTTCCCTGAAATGGTACTATTGTTTCATCAATGCATATTTTTTCATTTGGATTGCAAATATGTTGAAATTTTTGATGTAACATTTTTAGAAGTGGAGCAGTCTTGCCTCATGCCTCAAACCGATTTCTACTTATGTCGTTTAACTCTGGTACTTCACTCTTATACAGCATCTTTTTCCTGTAATAATCTCTTAAGCCCCATCCAAATTATAAAGCCAGAAAATTGCATAAGTTCATTTGCATTAGTATTATAAAACTTATATAAAACAAATTGTTCACTGATTAATCCTTCACATATACTCTTTATTGTTTATTATTCGGCATAACTATTCGTTTTAAAGTAAATTTTGAACTTCGTCGTCGAAAAATAAGAGGAAAAAAATCGATCGGATTGTGGCCTGTGAGACTATTGATTACCTGATGTTGAAATCCAGGTCTTGCAGAAAATACAAATTCATTAAGTTTATCAGATAATAGACACATCAGGTTACATAACTATTTCGTAGAGAAAAAAGAGAATAATCGGAATTGTTAAATCAGGTCTATTGTTAGGCCCAGGTGTAGGCTCTGCTTTTCGTTTACATTTTCATTTCGTTTTTCTTTTTCGTTCAACATACAGTGGGAGACAAAAGTATTCTCTAGTTTATTCCACAGATTTTCTATAGGATTCAGGTCAGGTGACTGAGGAGGGGTGTTTAATTGATCTGGCACGTTATAAGCTATCCGCTGTTTTACTACATAAGCTGTATGTTTCGGATCATTGTCTTGTTGAAAATAGAAACCGTTGGCAATATTCAGCTTTTCAGCACTTTGTCGTAGATTGTTTTTTAAAATATTTAAATAAACTGTTTTGTTCATTATTCCATCAATCAAGACAAGATTTCCAACGCCTCCTGCAGTCGTACATCCCCACACTAGGATACTTCCACCCCCATGCTTAACTGTTTGATGGTAAATTCTTTAACTCAAGTTCTGTGTTTTGGTCCACACAAGAGATCGCCCATCCGAATGAAAAATATTGTATTTACTTTCGTCTGAAAATATTTCTATCTCCCAAAACTCATTAGTTTTATCAACATATTGGTTTGCGAACTGTAAACGCTTTTTTTTGGCTTGACTTTGTTAATGTACAGTTTCTTTCTGGCAACCCTTGCTCTATAACCAGCACGATGCAGAACTCTCCGTACGGTTTTAGTTATTATCATGTTCTCTAATCATTGAGATAATTTCCGTTCGTTTCTTATTTTGAAAATTGTCGCTATTGTTAAACCTTTTAATAACACTACGAACAGTGTAATGACTTTTTCTCACTACGTTCGCAATTTCGAATATGATTTACCGTCACGATGCAGATTGACTTATTTTTCTTTTAGTCACTGTAGTTTCCTGTCCTTTACGACCCATTTTATTTAAAATTATTTATTGTCTATATACTTCCGACCAATGCACATATCAGAAGGCTACGCGATAGCAATATTTGACCACCATAAATACTTTTCCAGGTAAAAACAAGTTTTTATCAGCGTCTTGCTTTGAGATAATTTATAAACATTTAATGGTGCCAATACTTTTGTCCATTCAATTTTTGCCATTATATTCAATTTAAATTTATGTTATCTATTCCATTTGAGATTAACAGTTCTTTTTCTGTGAAAAATCTAGATTTTGATTAGAAGTATAAAATAATCATTTGACTAATTTTTTTACGTTTATCTTTTAAAAATATAAATTTTTATTATAAAAACAATATGGTGTGCCAATACTTATGTCCACCACTTTATGTTTATTATATACTACGAAATAACTTATGTACAAAGTATCTATACGTAAATATTCTTTCTTATGTACACAACTAATAAATTGCATAAACTCGGACAGTATAAGAAAAAACAATATTTATAGCCGACGAAATGACACAACATAAATCCTAACCTAAAATTAAAAATTTAAATTTTCGTGGCTAATGTTCGATCACAGATGTTTTGGAGTTTATGTAGACATATTTCCACACTTGAAGTTAAAAATCTATAAAAAAAAAACTAAAGTTCATCGAAAAGGTAAAAAAGAGAGTAATTATGATTTTTTTAATAAATACTATAACAAAAAAAACCAACCCGAGACAAATTTTTGTTTCCTAGGGACCAGACGAACTAGATGACATTTAAAAACCATGTAGCTGCGTCCCTGTGAAACCCACATGACTTGAAATATTACAAGCCACTGTCCCTAAATAGTAGGGTCACACGGTCAGTGTAGAAACCAGGGTGTGCACCAGTATGGTCCTTAACGTGTTAATGGCAAAGTTAAATTACTAGTTTTCATCATATCTTAAGCCCAGCACGGTTTCTAACCTAACTTCCGGAATTGATTTAAAAAAAGGTCCTGGTACATTTTTTGTTTTGGTCTTTTCTCCGTAAAGGAGAGGCATATTGTTAAATTTGCGTACAGAATACAATTTTGGTTTTAAATGAAATTTAAATCGCACGCACGGAAATAATTATTGTCGGTTGCTTCATCCATTTTTTTGTACAATACATCCATCCAATACATCCATTTTGATGTATTGTTTTAACCATATTCATTAATTTATATTCGCTAAATAATAACCATTTATCATTTTCCAAATACGCTTTTACACATATTTGCTTAAAATGATAATTCCTATCATAGTTTTTCGATTGGTGATTTAATAATATATTTATTAAATGAATTTTTCTTTGTGGAAACCCTTGGGATTTTGACTCATTGGTTGAAATTTACGACACTTATTTCCTTTACTCCCTGTATTGGGTATAAAAGGCCTCGTGTCTTACATTATTTAAGGCTCTAGCCATAAAAAATGTTAAAATTAACAATACTGCTCCACCAAAACTTCTTTATACACATTTTTAGTGTTGCCGAATCATTTACTATTGCAGAGATTAAGTGTAAAGATTCAGACAGTGTTCGAGTTTCGAATTTCGACAAATCGGGAAAAAGAACTCAATCTATATGATCTCAAAAATATTGACCATTAATCTGCTATCCCAGGACCATAAAGCTGCCCTTCTATATTTAAATATTCTTCCTCGAACATTTTTGCCAGAGCGTACCTCTTTCGCTGCATCTGTCAAAGACATCTCAGCGTGCTAGACAAAAATTGTATGACTGGACGTCAATACCCATCTCCAAAACTTTTATAATTTGAAGAATATTAATCAGACCATCGTTAACAGCGCACACAGCAATCAGTCGCTATATTCAAGACTTTTTTGCTACTTGAATAAGACTTTGGAGCCAATTTCCAAATAGTAGCATGGAAGTTTTCATTCTCCTCTCAAGCAACAATTGTATAGAAACTCTGCTAAGCTCGGGTCCTCATAAATCGGTCGTCTCTATGATGTATTGCTCCGACAAAAAAATCTGCCCATATTCTAAATGGTTGAAAGTTTGTTTACTGGTAATAATGGTTGAATTGATGTTTACTGGTAAATCTTTTCGATTTTGGTGCTTCACACCAAATGTACCAATAAAAGCTAGTTCCAAAGCAGTATTGTAGCAGAATGCTGATTTAAGTTTAACAGGGACTTTTATACCCACTCTTTATTGTTTTTAGTATTAGTTTATTAGAGTTATTAGGAAAAAGGGATCAGTTAAGAAAGAATTAATGTTAAGTATCTGTAAGTAAATTTTCATCATCGCGGTATTTATCTTTTGTTTATATTATTTTCTGATGGGGGGACTAAATTTCTGTGATCTGTCATAACATATATCATCACCACATTATCAGTGTTGAAAGTTGAATGACCCAATATTTTGTTTATTTTTTATTTTTGGTCCACCCTGTAAAAACTGTTCTTAAATCAAGGACTAATTTGTTTTGTTGGAGGGGAATTAAAAAAAAATCTGGAAAATTACATA
Source organism: Cosmopolites sordidus (assembly GCA_031761425.1). Lineage (NCBI taxonomy): Eukaryota > Metazoa > Arthropoda > Insecta > Coleoptera > Curculionidae > Cosmopolites > Cosmopolites sordidus. The sequence goes on from JARFXV010000499.1 coordinate 162,968, forward strand.
TTTACAGTAATGTTATAGTTTATATTGTTAAGTCTTTGTTCAAAAAGGCCCTAATCAGGTTTGGATTTGCAGTGAAGTGAATATAAATGTTTAAAACACCTAAAATAATTTGCAATTTTTCAAGTACATTCGATTTCCATCATATTTCCCATTGAATAGGCTGTTTAGATAGAATTTTTTGTGTATCAAATATGCTGTAAGAAAATAAAGTGAAGCTTTAAATATAAATCATGTTTTTTTCAGACATATCCTATTGTAGATATAATCCTAATTTGGTCTTTCTTCCAAGTAATTCAACAAGGTATCCCATTTAGAGGCTCCTGTTATAGTTATTTGCCGTATAATACCTATAGGTACCTAAAATGTGGGTCTCTTATGAATACTTTGCTTGAAAATACTTTTTCTATTTTGGTATATTAAAAAAAATTGACTACCGCAAAAAATGCGCTTTGAAATTAACAGTAAAACTCTTCTAAAATATGTTAAGTCTGTGTCAACAAAATAGTGCTGTATTGTATGACACTTAATTCTTCTTTTCGAAAATTTAGGTTTCAACATAGCGGCATGAATGTGACAATGACGAACGAGGTAGAATTTTACTATAACCCTTAGGGGAGTGAAGTAAAATCTTTGAACATTCAAACAGTAAAATAATAACTAATAATGTTTAGTTTTCTAAGTTACTGGGCCTTAGAATTCAGATTGATACATAAAACATGTTACTTTGCTCATTTAAAGAATCCATAAAATATAACTAATTATACAGAGTATTAACTTTTTTTACAATCAGTTAACAGTATTGTAACCCACTCTTTATTGTTTTTAGTATTAGTTTGTTAGAGATAAAATATAACTAATAATAGAGAGTGTTAACTTTTTTACAAACCTTTTGATACAATCATTTTGATTTGGATTTCATGTTATTAAACTAGTTCATATTTTTTCAAGGTTTTCCGAAAAAAACCAAGAACACAGTGGATTAATCATTAATCAACCAAAAAAAGAATACAGTGGATTAATTTTATTAGAGCCAGAGTTTATTCCAAACCGCAGTAGTTTTTTTATGTTCCCATCATTTTGCCGAGGATTGTTTTAATTGAATATCTAAGGTAAATGTGAGACTACTACCAAATGCTATTTTAACAATTGAAGTGGACCATTTAAAATATGTATTTGTTTTTTAAATTTAACATTTTGATATAAATCTTTCATAGCACTTACTCTTGAAAGTTAGTTTTTCTTGGTTGTTGTGGAAAATTAATTTATACTCCAGTTTATATCCCCCCTTTAGTTTATGTATTGGGTATTTACACTACAAGAATTAATTATATTTGTAAAAACGCTGTTGTAGATGAAAAAATTCGTAGTACGTATACAAAATTAATTTTGTTTAAGGGGCAATTAACACTGAACAACTAAATACAGAGGAAATATGTCTTTTAATATTAAATAATTTCAACAATTCATCAACTTGGTGCAAGATTCAACTGATTACCTAACCAATTTTTAGAAATGATATGATTTTATAACAGGAGATTCAATTTCATAATAACTTTTTCCCGTATTGGCCACTTTACTCTTTGAAAAAATTGATTTTTTTTAGTTAATTTAAATTTTTACATTGTCGCAGCACAATAATCAACACCATCAGCTGATTATATTACTCCTCTTCTAAAACTATTTTAATTTAAAATTAAAATTGAGAATTGAATAGTAGTCGACATTCTCTGCCATATCTAGTAAGTCTTCACTAATTTAATACAGTAACTATAATAATACAATAATTTATTTTAAACTATTCTGTAAACTTTTATCAGTTTCTTGTTTTTATTCATACTGCCCTACGCCACTGCCAAACCGGAAACAGCAGTCGGCCATATATAATTACCATTCTGGCCCCACTTGCAGAATCCATGTTCTTTCCTGTGGTTTTATCTTCCGTTGACACCTAATTCTTCTTTTCAAATTTTTAGGTTTCAACCTAAGGGCGTGAATGTCACAATGACAAGCGAAGTGGAATTTTGTTATAACCCTTAGGGGGTGAAGTAAAATAACTTATTTATTATGGTTGAAGTTATTTTTACTATTTTTTGTATATAAAAAAATAAAAACATATAATTTCACAAAAGTGGGAATAAAATTGTACTTTAAAATACTTCAGGCTGGTGACAACATATAATTGCAGTATTAATGACCTAATTCTTCCCCTCGAATATTTGGTTTTCAACATAGGGGCATGAATGTCACAATGGCAAGCGAAATATAATTTTTACTATAACCCTTAGGAGAGTAAAATAAAATAATAAGTTATTTATTTTAGTTGAAACGATTTTTATTATTTTTGTATATCAAAAAATAAGAACACATAATTCAGCAAAAGTGAACAAAAAACCCTTCTTCAAAATATTTCAAGTTTGTGACGAGAGAATTGCTGTCATGACAAGCGAAGAAGAATTTTATTGTAACAAGTGAAATAAAACAACAAGTTTAACATTTGGTGATTTCATTTTTAATTTCAACAAATGCCATAATAGCGTCTACATATCATCTAGAAAGTAACAAACTAAAATCATTTTACAATATATACATTTAACTCGATTTTCTTATCATTTTTTTTCTTATTCTGAGGAACAACACTGTACAGAGAATAAAATTGAAATGCCTCAATTGGGATCACAATAATAAAGCGCCTTATAGTTCATTGCTGCTGGGTTTTTCCTTTTTTTTTCAAATGTGGATAAAACTTAAAACTAGTTACAGGTTTAAAATTATTTAAAAAAAAAAATCAGTTCTAAGACAAACGGTTTGGTTATTTTTGTCAGGCAGGATTGGAAATTTTGACTGTATATTATAAACGATGCACCAAAGAATTAAGAATATTTACAACAATAACGATGATTTCAAGATTGTTATAAATATCCTAAGATCTGATATTAACTTATATAGCTTTTCTCTAATATATCGGGTGCAGGTGTGTAATTTTCCGTACATTTCCGTGAGCTGGTGATGAAGCAATGTTTACATAGAACAATATTCATTTATCTATTTTTCCTCAAAACATCTACAACCTATGTGTTTTTGTTTAAGAACGAGAATAAATAGGCTCTCTGAATGGATTAATATGACGAAATCACCCTGATCAATATCAGATTTTTTTGTTTCAACAAAAAACTGCCCCCAAATAAATACTACATTGTGTAAAAAAGTACCTGAAACTTCTCGTTTACATAGTCCGCGTGAAATATTTCTTAATTTTCTTTTCTGCAGTAAGATGGCATCACTGTGTCTAGTTACGATGTCCAATTAAAGCGCGATAGGTCAACTGGTTTGTTTACATAAGCTAATTTTGATTATGAACAGTATAAACCATGCAAAGAAGGTAGAGAAGTGGCAGTTAGACAGTTGGCTCAAGACCGGTTCCGTAAGAGCTCAATTTTGTCCAAAAAGAGGTCGCTAAAGACATGATATCCCGAACTTATACAGACCCCCGACCTTCATGAAACGTATCGCAACGGGCGACCAGACATGAGTTTACAAGTACGACATGCAAACAGGCCAACCGAATTCGGAAAGTCGCTCAAAAAGGAAGGTCAACAGTTTTCTTCGATTACCGTGGTGTCTCTGAATTTCTTCCAAAGGGGACAAAAGGCGAATATGGATTACTATTTAGGCGTTTGCCCGAGAATATCCGCCAAAAACAGGCAGATTTGTGGACTGACAATTCATCGATTTTACACCATCGTTGTGTTGAGTTTTTGGGCAAAAACTCAACGGACGTCATCGACCAAGCACTGTACTCGCCTGATATGACGCCGTGTGATTTTTTCCTGTTCCCGAAGCTAAAATTACCACTTCGAGGAAGGCGTTTTGAGTCAATTAAGGCCATACCTCAATCAGTGTACGAACAATGTATGGAGGATTAAGTCAAGTGGTCTACTGGGTCTATTTTGAAGGTGATAAAATAAATTTTGATGAACAAATGAGTTCTTTACGTTATATTTAACGATTCCGGGTACTTTTTACACAAAATATATGTTAAAAAATCAATGTTTTAACACCAATTTATGTGAACTAGAAACAAAGCATTCTTTTTCAGTCCTTATACAAAAAAAAGTCACATATATAACATTAAAAAAAGCCCATTTTAAGTACAGCCCGATATTTCCTTTCAAAATTCCCTCGAAATAAACTTTAATAAATTCCAACTTTTTTTAAGGCCCAAAATTGTCTAGAATGAGAAGTTGAGAGCAAAGTGCGTAATTCGAACCGATAAAACCTAAACGTTACTCTTTCTGAATGAGTAAGTGCATTCGGGGTCTTTAGAAACCCAACAATGTCCTTGTCATTTACAATGATATTAAAAAGAAAATAGTTAATATAAAATAAATAAAAAATTGTTGCACTAAAAAAATAAAATCAGTCACTATCTTGTCTTACAAATCACATTTCCTATCTACAATATTAAATCAAGTGTAGTTAAAGGTTTCTCTCTTAAATCACAAAAAATAAAAAACAAAATAGTTATGTGTATTTAGTTCTACACTATTAAGTTACCTTTTAAACTAAGACTTATTGTCGCCACCTAGAATAAAAAGGTTATATTTAAAATTCACATTCATGTTTAAAATTTTAAAAAAACAATAAAAGAAGAGAAATATTTCAAATCAGATTAAAAGAAAGTGTAGAAAAAACAAGATGATATACAAGTTGAACCGCCGAGAGTTTATCCGTGCGTCATAAAATGACGTCATTAATTTCCTATATCAAAGACATTGTCTTAATGTTCTTTTTCTTTGCCGAACTAGAGAAAAGGAGATAAAAAATTACTACGTATGTCTTCGGGTAAGAGCAATTTTTTCGGGTAACAGTGTTTTGAACATTTAAAATGTTCAAAAGAAAATCATGGTAATACCATTTGATGCCCAATTAACAAGAGGACTAGACAAAATTTTGAAATAAGTGGACATTAAGGTTATGTACAAACCATATAATAAATTAAGAGAAGATCTGGGTAATCCAAAGGATAAAGTAGAGCAACATGAAAAATCGGGGATTTACGGGGATTAGCTGTTAAGACTGTGATCGAAGGTATATTGGGCAAACAAAAAGATCAATATTGACAAGATATAAAGAACATATTGCCTACATTAGATATGGGAGAAATGAAAAATCTTGTGTTGCCCAACATGCAATCGAACATGACCACAGTATAGATATTAGTAATTTAAGACCAATTAAAAGTGTTAAAAATAATAGAGCTTTAGATGCATATGAAAGCATTCAAATAGAAAAATGTAAGAAAATCATGAACCGAGATAAAGGACCGATTCCTTTCAGTTAACTTTTTCAATTATTAATGCAAGGCTTAGTACACTTCACGGTTCATGATTTTTACACGCTTCGTTAGGTATGGTTTTTATATAAATAGAACATAGTTTAGTTTTAGAATTAGATTAAATCATCTCCTGATGATGCTAACATGGTTAGCGAAACGTGCGTCGAGCAGTTCAAAAAAGCATTTTGGTGTTTAGTGGTAAATCTCTTCAAGTTTCAAGTATTCAGTATTTAACACTATGTTTAAACGCAGTTTTTATATGGTTTATATAATTATATGAAATATTTGAAATTATATTTGTAATAAATGTGTAATGAAATTGTTTAAGGACCTGGAACGTTTTCATCATATAAAAATTGGCATCGACAATAATGATTATAGAGTAAGTAAAATGTGGTTTATTTTGACCAATAACATCCCTAAAATATTGTGATAACTTGAAATTGTTCGAAAAATTTTAACCTAGAAATTTCTTCGATCGATCTATGACATAAAACTTTACAATTTCGTGACACACACTCGAAATTTTGTGTTAAAATATCGATTTATAACAAGACGTTTTATAATTTAATGTTATAAATATATACAAATAAATGTATCATAAACCTAAATGTCCGTCTTTCTAGGCACCAATCACGTCCATTATGAAAATTACCACCAATTTGACTAGTAATTTTTCATTTGATTCATATAAATAAAAATTGATGACGCATGGGTAATCTTTCGACGGTTCAACTGTATCTAAGACTAATGCAGGATAGATTCAGAATAAAGAAAATCAAAGATGAAAAACGGAATAAAAACAATTGACAAAGACGAAAGTATAAACATCGTACATACATACACAGTGTCAGAACTTTGAAAGGTAATAGCGACAACACCAACTATGTTTGAAATGTAAATTTCACTCAGACTACTGTATTCAGTTCATTGTGTCAATTTATCATGGAAAAATACACGACCTTCACTTTGGGGGGAAAATAATCTTTTCCGGCGAAGCGCACTTCTATTACATCTTCATCCTTAGAAAGCCACTGTTTGGCCCGGGCTGAAGGGGTGATAGTACCTTATTTTTAAGATGATGGGAATCATGATACTGTTAACGGTGAACACTAGGAATGTGCTAACAGAATATCTTTAGTCTCAACTGATAAATGGTACTCAATGGTAAATAACTCAATTTTGGCTTGAATTATTTTCTGTGCTTAATCTCGGGTTTATAGAAAACCCGTGACCTTAAACGAAAGACTCGCTTCACTACTGAATTATTCAACGCGATATGTGTGAAGGATTAATCAAAAATTGTGTCTCTAGAATGCATTTCACCAGACGTAGATTTTTTGATTACTCGTAGTGATGGTTGTGTCTCTTTTTGAAGTGGCACTCTTATAGGACCTTTTATTATCCAGAACTATACCAATGAAAGTATGCCATGGATGAAACGGGAATACAAGCTAAACTTATAACCTGGAGGATGATGTTTAATTCTCCAGATGCTTTCAAGACGAATTTATAGTATAGAAGAAATTTATAGTGAAATATTTTTCTTGAGAAACGCCTCGAGTTTAACTTAAGGTGAATAAATGAAATTGATTATTAAATATGAAATTTATTTTACAGCAGGCTAGTTGCTAAGATTTTATTTTGAATTTCACGAAAAAAGCTTGCCACGTAGGAATTTTTTGAGGTTTGGGAACAGATGAAAGTCAGAGGGGGCCCGATTTGGTAAATATGGTGCATGCTCTCACAATTCACAGTGTAACTCCTTCAATTGCCATTGCAAGAACACCTCTGTGAGCCGGTGCATTGTCTTGATGAAAAATGATTTTTTCTTCGCTAAACCTGGGGTTTTCTCAGGGAGGTTGATTAGAAAGTTTTAATCAAAGTCGTTTTTGATCAGAATTTAACAAATGCGACGCCCATCTTGCACATAACTTTTACAAGCCCAATTCCTTTTTCAAAATATGAAACACTCATTCAGTGGAGATGTCCATAGTCTTAACAATTTCACTCAAAGTCAGTTGTCTATCATCCATAACAACATCATATATAGAATTGATTATTTGTTCAGTAGTTGCATTTATTGGATGTCCAGAACGAGGATTATCATCCAGGTTTGTACGATCACGTTGAAACTCACCTGCCCACTTACAAACCATTGTTGTTAAAGGAGCTGACTCCCCTAATATATACCATTTTACTATGAATTTCCATTGCCTTTAAAACTTTTTTTAAAAAGAATTTAATCACTGCACGATTTTCGATATTTTCCATTTTAAAAGATAACACTGATACATTTACTTTAAGCTGCTGTTGTACAAATGAATTGACAGATGAACTAGAAACTTCGCATATGTTCATATGAAGGATAAAACTTCAAAATGTAATAGATGATTTAGTTCTAATACTGCTTTATAGGTGTCGCTCCGCGAACTTTTCAACTGGCCTAGTAATAATAATTCACGTGGTAGCATAAACTACCATAAATGGAAGGAGGAAGATTAATTATAAATGTAAGTAATGACCATCAGAATCAAATAAGTAGCTTGAAAACATATGAAGCTATTGGAGTAATAGTAGTTTAACCTGCTAATGGGGATAAAATAAGTTTTTCTTAACAAAATTTTCTTACAATGAATGAAATTCTTACAGCTTTTTGATAAGCCAAGGTGCTGTAATTTATAAATCTATTTGTAAATCAGTAATTTAAAATCAGAGAGAATTTTATTCACTAGAGCGCCACATTGTGGATGCTAAATCTAAATTTATTGGAATTTTCTTGTTTTTGTGGGTTAGGCCACTATTACTCTCAAAGCCCCATATTTCCATTAAAGAATGATCAAATGCCTGATATATACCAGCATGTTTTTCACTCATGATAATAGGACAGCTCTTAATCGTAAACAAATGAAACGATAAAAAGAGAGAATTCAAACTGAAACGATTATTCAGGAGTGGAAAAGTACGTTTCTGCATAGTAGACACCCCCATGATCTTGACCATCAAGTCAGAGCGCGTCGTTTCCAGAGATTGAGGGCTCTGTGTGTGCAATTCAGGATCAAGTCGTCGGAACAAGGAATAAGAGTGTCAAATGACAAATGCAGTAAATATCAAAAAAGCCTGAGACTCTCCAATATATGCATGTGCATGTAGTAGAATCTCCCAGATGGACTATCTTCACCATCACAACCAGGTGACCAGTATATTCCATCAGGAGCTTGCAAGTCATAATAGCCTCATAGCAGAGCCTATTATAAATCCTATTATATATACAAACAATAATAACTGATAAAACCGCGCACTGTAATAGGCCAGACATATTGTTGGACAACAAGAACAAAAGAGCATCGATCTGAATAGACCTCACAGACACAAAATACAGACCTCAAAATTGAAAAAATAAAACAAATATGAAAGTTGAATCAGGTTCATACTGTGCCTTTGCTATTGGTCATTTTACCAACTGGCATCATACCAAAGAATCTGAAAAATAATTTTGGGAATAGAGAAAAATTTGTTCAGAATAATGCAGAGGGCGGTTATCCATAATGCCACCCACATCGCCCGAAAATTTTGGATTGATACAACAATAGATTGAAGTTGTTTTGGCTAAGGCCCGCAGTTCATTTTGAATCCAATCTGACTGGGGGGAAAGAAGAAATGGGATGTAATAATTCACGCACGCTACTTACTTGTGTCTTCAGTGGGTTGAGTTTTAGAATCATCACTTCTCTCTGCATCTTCACTTTTATCATTGTTGTTCGCCGTTTCCGGACAATCACCGGTCAAACGTAAAGCAACCTGTAGCAATCCATTATTCATTCGTACAGTTTAAGCGGTTAAGAAACCATACTCACCTCTAAATCTTTCAATATTTCTGTTTCTTTGGGATCGATAAGGGAGAATCGGTGGTGCACAGCGGTCAAATGGGCGAACGTCAAGTTTAGGTGGGCGTGTAATCCCAACATAACCACTTCTTTGAAATGGGCGGCGTACAAGTGCGCCACCACGTGAAATAACAAACGTACTATTTTTCTGACTATAGATTCAAAGGAGGAAGGAAATTCATTTGCTATAAAGACAAAAAGAAACGATCAAATCACGAAATATTTAGAGACAGAGTCAGCGTTTACCATATTTGGTAGGAAATATAGTTTCATCACTAATAGTTTTCTGTATAAAGGTCATTACATAATCTATATACTGAGGGGCTGCAACTTTAGTTTTCTTTCCTTTTTCATCAAACCACAAATACGTTCTGAAAAAAATAAAGACCTTATTTCCGAAACATTGCGTTGCCTATTTTGATAGAATCATCAAGAGTTTGATACGTGTAAGGCATAGAAAATACAAGACGTAACATGTTTAATAATATGATCAAAAAGAACGTTGACTTTTTAAATAAAATCGTCTCGTCTCTTTCAAACTAATTCCAGATTTCAAAAGTTTTTGTTCCACTTCTAATACTTTCTACGTCTCCAGTTCCACTTCTATTTACTTTAAAGCAGCTAACGAACTTTGTTAACGGACTTCTGTGGAGTAAAACAGCGTCCACGAAGTGGTTTCTTCAATCGTGGTAACAGAAGCGATATTTGTTTGATTTTTGACCAAATGTTTATTGAAAGTGACTGTTTACGATTTTTTGACGATTTGTTTAATTATTGCAGTGTGCAATGGTACGTTACATTGAAGCAGAAACGAGCCGCCAGTGCTTTGTAAACAGTACAACGGTAATCGAAGAAAACAGTTAACATAACTTTGATTTTTAGACTGGCTTTGAGGTGTTTTATAAGACTTTAGTTCATATATAGCATAACACTCGGTTGATTATTGAATTGTTTCAAAATCCGGATAAATTAAACATTTTTTTCAAACATAATTTTTATTGTATAAACGGAAAAGTTTGCAATTTTTTTTACTAAATTGTTTGTAAGGTCATAAAGCACACATTTACGCCATACATCCTCCCCTGCTTGAATGATCGCGTTAATTCTCGGTCTGAAGCACTTGCAGGTTCGTTTTAATACGTCTCGGTTCATATCGACGAATGCCGCTTTAATAGCGGCTCGCAATGATGCGACGTTTGGATGTCTGGACTTAGTGACTTTTTCAACCACGCTCAATACATAGAAGTCCAAACGATTTAAATCTGGGCTATTGGTAGGCCACAATTCTTTGGACTAAAACATGTCGACATTGTTCGAAACGAATTAGGACAGACGGCGCAGTTTCCATCCACGGCTTCACTACATTTGCTAGAAGACGCAAACAAACTTATTTTATAACATTTTCCCCTTTGTTAAAGAAATGCAGTGGTATCACATTACCCTCACTGAACACAACACTTATAACGTGAACATTCGCCAGAAATTTTGTTCTGGAAACAATGGGAACATCTTTGGGATCATGTGTGAGCCAGCGATCATTCCTTCGATTGATTATCGCATCAACAGTAAAAAAAAAATTCATCAGAAAAAAAACCTGAGGCGTCCGGCAGCATTGTTTCTTAAGGAACACAAAAGCAGATTGCCACGTTCAATTCGCTTTGCCTTGGCAGCTTCAGAAAGTATCTGTCTCACTTTAATTGTATTAGAATTGTAGCGGAGGTCCTGCTCGACGATTCAACGCATAGTTTTTTCACTCACACCGACAATCGATGACAATTTTCAGTGAGTGAGTTTTCCTTGTCGGTGTTGCAAAACCTTCGTTAGAATTGTCCGACCCAGTATATCATACACAATAAATCTCGGATACCCGTAGAACCGAATGATTTCTATCGCAGAGCGCCCAGCGCGAACACTTTCGATAATCGTGCCTTAATCCATATGATATTCCATCTACAATGTCCATCTACAAGGATGGATGTCTATGGATGTCTCCGATATGATGGATGTCTCCGATGTCTATGGATGTCTATGGATGTCTCCGATGATGATACCGATGTCTACATGGATGTTGGTAATGATTTCTTCATCGCTTGACATGAATGATTTTGCTGAACGAGCCTCATCTTCAACTGATTTTATATTATCACTAAACTTCTTTGTACCACTTTTGTTTTTTAAATATAATCCAAACTATCTTCTAAATAAATTTATCCATTTTATAAAATCGCTGACAAAATTTTTTAACAATTACAACAGACGCAATAATTTCCAATTCAACAGGAGAAATGATTTAAAACTTCGGCTTGATGGTGAGGACAGTCATAACAACTGAAAACCAAATGGTTGTATCGATGCGTAAAGTGCGCCCATTTTCAGTAAATATCACGCGCAAATTGCCTTACCTTTGATATAGTAGTACTTTCTTTTAGTCAACCGAAACTGAGTGAGTCAACAACAATAAATAACGTTTCCCTTTTTTGGTCAATTTAAATTTTGGAATTAGCCATAGCAAATCAGGCCAGCTATCAACTGGCAACACTACAATTTTGCCAAAAATTTGTCGTCCTGTATCAAGTTAAAGATGATCACCTAAGATGGCTATTCATTGACACACAGCATAAGACAATTTTAAACGTAAAAAATACCATAGAGCAGTAGTGCTTTCATTTTAACATTGAATTCCAGCTTATAGTAGAATTCTTCAGATGATTTAACCCTCAAGCATTTAAGCATTTTTTAAGCGCGAGCGTTTAACCCCCAAGAGAAGTACTGGGTATGGTATACCCAGGGTGAGGATTAAAAGTGTTCTTCCTTTACTAATGGTTATGCTGATAAGGGGTGAGGGGATGACTTTGAGCGGGGGGAAAATCACTATCCCCACTACAGATCCCCCACCATAGCCATCTTGCTAACTTACTTACTAACAAAAATATAAGCGACCATAGTCAGTCTATGGGTACACGCCACCCAGTGCTGTTGCACAAATAGTGTTTTTTTCAATCTTGACACCAGTTTGCGGTAAGTAAATCATAAATATTATATTTTCTATAGTATTTTTATTGAAAACTTTAGTTTTTAGTTTTTTTTTACATTTATTTGTTGGTTTCTTTCATTTTCTATTTAGCTCAAAATGAATACGCGTTCTTGTACTCGCTGTGCGTCTGAAGTAGAAGCGTTATATGAGACAGCTGATATTTTCGACGACAAAGAGAGTGAAAGCGATACCGAATCGGTGTTTGAAGAGCATCATAACGTGACTGATCAAGATGAAAGCGAAGAGGAGCAGGTAGAATCTGTTGAAAGTGGGTCATCAGGCAACGAGTCCGAACAAATAGCATTATTTTAAAACCAGTGAACTTTACCTAACTAAATAAATATATTTTTTAAAATAAAGCTAAATTATATAATAACTATCTGAAAGTACATTAAGTCCCCTTTTAAATGACGTTGGAAGAAAGTTTTTATCAATTAATTTCGCCTAGATATGATAGTTTGAACACCCGATTTTAACTTTTTTGCTAATTTTTTCTATGGTATTAGAAATACTATTATCTTTTGGAACATCTATATATATATATATATATATATATATATATATATATATATATATATATATATATATATATATATATATATATATATATATATATATATATATATATATATATATATATATATATATATATATATATATATATATATATATATATATATATATATATATATATATATATATATATATATATATATATATATATATATATATATATATATATATATATATATATATATATATATATATATATATATATATATATATATATATATATATATCTTTTCTATACTGATTGATTATATATATAGTCTTTTTCTATACTGATTGAAGTTTAAATTAAAAAAATAAATAAATTAGATAATTTAATCAAAAGATATTAATAATCAGACATACGAGACAAGACATGTGCTTCTGAATCGGAAAGTCGCTATAGTGTTTCTCTGGAGGGAGTTCGATTTATAACCAAAAATATATTCTGAACGCCAACATCAGGATGTTTCTTATTTACAGGGAATCTCTCTAAAATTCCGAAGGGGCTATTTAGAGAAATAATGGTTGCACGTCATCAATCTAGAGAAATCTATTTAAATCCATAAAAAAGAAAAAAATTATTTAAAGTTCGAAGAACTCTCTTTCCTTCTTCCTCTAATCCTATCAGAAGAGACTAAAAATATGATGAGCCAGTGGATATTCTGTGAATTCGCTGTAAAGATAACATTTAGGTTTGTGATTCTGGACAGTCTTTCGGATACAACTTTCTCCGTCGAATCTGTCATTTTTATGTTTTGATCGTTTTTCAGTTGTGCCTTCAAACTTTTTGAATTATTTTTACTGTATTTTTTGATGTTTTAGCTATTTTCCGGTTTAGTTTTTGTTTTTTTGTGAGTTCTATAGTAAAAAAACTGCGATTATAATTGCATAAAAAATGCCAAAACCGTTAATCAGTACAGGAACAGGAACGAGATAATGGGGCTCCTCTTTTTCCATTAAATGCTGTGAGAGAGGCATGTATTAATAACTTAGTAGGTCTCATGGTTAATTTTAGTTTTATTTAGCGAGTTTCAGCTGCTCTAAATATTGGTATTGATACCATTTAGTGCAATTTTGAAAAAGTTGAAGAATAACAAAATCTTAAAATCACCGAAGAAAAAGTGTCTACATCCAAAACAAGTAAATAATCTAAATCATTTTGATGTAGGATCAATTCGCAATCAAATCTATCAAATGTATGAAAAAAAAAGAGTTGATTTACATGGTAATGTTGTATTTTTATGAAATTTTATTAAACTATTTCAGAATAAACAGTTAATTTTGAAAGTATTCATAAAATACTAAAGAACATGCAGCTCTTTGGTGGAACTTCCAGATATTGCCTTTAAACAAATCCAATTTTTGAAGATGTATCACAATATCAAAGACGAATCTCTGTTTGATTTTGTATATTTGAATGAAATATGGATATTTCAAAACGAGACCTTGAGTCACTCATGGCAGTGAGATGATATCAAGAGTGTAAAAACCACAAAAGTTGATGGCAAAAGGTGAGTGCTATACCTAATACTTAGGAGCCATTAGTCATGTTGTCATGAATAGTTGTTTTAAGACGTGTTAATAATGATATGTTATTGCAGATATATTGTTCTTCATGCTGGGCGCAAGAATGGCTTTATTCCAGAGACTGAATTAGTCTTCTCCTCTAAAACAAAAAGCGATTACCATGGGGAAATGAATCAACATAACTTTCGTTTTTGGTTTGAAAACTAGCTGTTGAAAATCTTGGAGGAGCCATCAGTTATTGTCACAGATAATGTACCATTCACATTATACTGATGGATAAACCTACAACTAGTACATGGACAAAACCAAAAATGGTTTTGCAAATCGTTATTCGGTAGCAGTAATTAAAGGGACAGGTTTGTGTTTCATAATGTTCTTTTTAGGAACAAGCCTAAAAAAGAATATGTCACAGATCATATGGCTTAAGAGTATGGACACCAAGTGATACGTCTTCCCCTGTATCATTACATATTTAATCCTATAGAATTGATATGGGGGGTGGCCAAAAATTATTACAATCCTCATATAGGTTGAGAAGGAAGATTGATAATTGTTTGGATATGTGGAAACAAGCTTTATCAACAGTTACACTACAGATTTGGATGAACATCATCAGACATACAGAAGAAAATATTGAAAGGCGGCTAATAATTTACTTGAACAGCGATTCATATGCTGAAAGTTGTTTTAGTGATAGTGAATAATTAAACTTTGTGTGAATTAAATGAAAATCCGCTATGTTCCAAACAAATTTTTGGTATTTATTGGGTATTTTGGTGTTGATGTGGCAACGTTGGAACGTGTGTCATAGATTTTGATAACGTACAACTATTATTTGCCTGAATTAGCTATATATTCTGAACGCTAAACATTTGTGTTCCTCAAAGATTTTTTGGATTCCGGTGGTGCGATTCCAAAATTTCAAGAATGTGACTGGCATCGATTCTAGCGATGTAAAGTCGAAGAACAAATTTTATAACTAGCTAAAGCAGATTCTACCAGAAGTACGGTACTTGCGACAAGTTCGGACTTTCCATTGCGTTGTACATAGAACATTAAAAGAGCACTTACTCTACCCTTATCATGTACAAAAGGTACAAGCAAAAATATTGTGAATGATTTATTGGTTAAAACCAAAGCATTTCATTTTTTTTATATATTTTATCAACTGGCCAAGTTTCTTTCACAAGCAGTGGGATGGTGGGCATTTCAAACAGTTAATTTAATAAAACAATTAATCATGTGTTTCTTAATGTGACGTAAATCATTTAAAACGTTATAGTGTGAAAAATTAGCGATAAAAATATTGTTTTTTCTTGTAACAAACAAACCAAATTTATATGGAATAAATGACTATAAAAATATATTCTATTTTTAAATATTACCCTAAGACGCCAATGCAACACAAAAACGGAATTCTGATAGATCGATATAAACAAGACGAGAATAGACGTTACCATCGTTAAGAACATTCAAGTTGTCTTTCACGGAAATTGTTACATTTTCAATATATATTTTTAGGAAATGTTTTGTTCAAAAAACTGTAACGAATCATTCGTAAAATATATAAAAGTACCTTCCCTTACACCCTGTATATAAAATAGATTTAAGTTCTATGCTTTGACACTGTTTTAAACAATATTTATTCGGTAGGATAATTATAAATTAAACTGCAGCAATTCCTTCAAATTCCAGTTTAAATAGACTCACCTTTGTCCAGGACCAGTCATATCAGGACAGCTTGTAGCTGTACAAAATTCACTAACAGTTCCATAAACTAGATTTACATGATCAAATAGGGCCATTGCTGCAAATAAAAACATCACTTACGTCATCTGTATTTCCATTTTATTAAATTTTGCTCACTGTGAGATGCCAGCCATTCATTGTAATCCAAACCGGCTGGTAAATCAACTAAAAGTCTCATGTCCATTTCAGGCAGTTTCCTTTCCAGAACAGTTGCTTCAAGGTATAATTTTGAATCACCAGATGATGATGAATCGGTTCCTTCTTTCTCCTTACGTCTGGCTTTCCTAAAATAGGAATAATCAATAGATGTTAAACCCTAGTGTGCAAGGACACAAAAACCAGAATTATTCACCTGCAAAAACAAGTTGTCAAAGCTTTTTCATCAAAAACCAACACTTTATTACTCTCTATTTTAGATTTATTTGAAATTACTCTTGTCAGCCACATAGCTTTATATTTACACTGACATTCAACTTGTAAAATCTGCCGCAAAGGTTAAACTTGCCAACAGAAATTGAAGTTAATTAAAGGCCAAAGGAGAAATCCCATAAACTTAATGAGACTAGATGTTATTGGATTTGCTTGTTGCCAATTTGGAAACAGAATTTTTCCAATGTAGGTCTTTCTCTCTCCCACTAATTGCTTTTAAGGTAATTTTATAACGGAAAATAATGATAAAAGGAGGAATCAGAACAAAAACCTTGCAAGTTTGTTTGTTTATCAATGAGTCATTCAAGGACAACTTACAACTTGCACTGTACATTGTTAAGAATTTATGTAAAATTTATATTAAAAAAAATTATGGTTTAATTTAAGAAACTATAGTTTATGCTGAATATTTTTAATATTCAGTACTATTTTCAGGCTCATCAATAATATTAAAACTTATAGTTCAAAAAGGTCTTGGACTCTGTCCTAAATTAATTAAATATGTTAATAATATTGAAATGATAATGTAGAAACAAGGATTGCTTAATAATTCATACATATTTTGTTATTTTATTTCACAAAAACAACAGACTGTTAATAATAAATCACGGGAAAATATTTAAATAATAAAAAAAGTAACTTACCCAATAAACCAATCCACGGTATCGCGGAGATAATCTGGTAAGCGATCCAGTTTGGCTAATTATTTAGAACCTCCAAAATAAAATACTCTTCCACAAATGAAAATTAAGCCAAAAAGTGTAAAATTGATATTGGAAACTCAGCTGATCGCATTGAGCTATATAAACTAATCAAATAGTTGCACCGACCATTGCACTAAATATTCATAGGACTTGCTAATATTAACACAACAAACCTAGTTAATTGATCAACCTTTCCCAAATAACTTAAGCCCACATTTATTTACTTTTTGTCTAAGTCAAAAGTGAAGGAACGATTTTTCACATATTAAAACTCCATCACTTGACTGATCAGCAGTACCAATCGCAATCGCTTTCAAACAAATACAACATTTATGAATACTAAAGTTGAAAAAACGTTGGAAATGTCCTTTGTTATATATATGTTTATTTTCTGATATTTTTTATCTTTGCTGTTTATTCAATAATGTAAATAAGATTTGGATTGTTGTAATTCTCGGATATTGGTAGCATTGACTTTTCTATTAAAGTTTCGTCCACACCTCTATTTATAATTAATTAAACATATCTCATAAATTTTACTCTAAGAAAAGTTTGTATTTGAAAGTACATTAAAACATTGTTATATAATATATACAATAAAATTATTCTGCATATTATGTATTGTACATTATTATGTATATGTATTATGTCTTTGTATTATGTATTAAGATATGTATTCATGTAATATAATAATTATGAATAATTATTATATTATTATGTATTAAATTCGATTAAATGGAAACATTTCTTTGATTGTACATTTTATTGAATGTATGTTATACATTTTTGTAAATCAGGCTTTACATTAGGCTATTCTTAAGGAATGTCAGGATGACAGGAGTCAAATTCGATTTTGTATTGTTTAACCGAAGAAAACATATATGATTTCTTAATAAAATACATTAGAATTTTTTGAGTATTTTTTAATATGGGTAAACAATAAGTTATTACGAATATAGATTTACTTACACCCTAAAATGTTGAATCCGTTTCAGAAAATAATTGCCAAGGATTGAACTTATCAAGCACTAAATTAAAGAAATTAAGCAAACCTTCAAGTAAAGACTGTCAAGTTACTGAATTAATCTTGGACGATAACGAACTACAGAGGTTGGATAATATTGACTCCTTTAGTAAACTAGAAAAGGTATTGTGCAAATATAATCTCTTTTACATGTAAATAGTCTAATATTGATATATGCAGTTATCAGCTTGCCGTAACCAATTGCTTCGTATGTATGGAGTTTGTAGGCTTCACAGTTTGCAAACTCTTAATTTAAGTGATAATGGAATTCTTATGATAGAAGGGTTAAAGGAACTTACTTGTTTGAAACGGCTAAGTCTTTCTGGAAATAGCATCAAGGTGATATATTGTTTTTCTGATGGCTTATGTTTTAGGAATCTTGTTTTCAGACTATAGAACATTTAAATACTAACCTTGCTTTAGAACATTTGGATTTATCTGAAAATAGTATAACTCACATTGCTGATTTATCATTTTTAAAGAATCTTAAGGTAATGGTTGGTTTGATTTGAGATTCGATTGTTTGTAGTGTGTATGGCAATTTTAGGAGTTACATTTACATAAAAACAAAATAAATCATCTTGGTCAGTGTGATCGGTTCTTGCCAGTGAGTCTAACGACACTAACATTAGCTAACAATAACATAGTGGACTTGAATGAAATATCAAGACTTTCTCATCTTGTTCAACTAACCAAAATATCCATAGCTAATAATCCTTGTGTAAATATGACTGGCAATAATGTGTATCCTTTATGTAATTAATTGTTTATGCTTTTTTTATGTTAAGTCTTCTACTAAAATCTTTAGTGTGAACCACTAAACTTAAAAAGATTTACCCGTGATAAGTGGTGAACAAGTGATTTGATGTTCAGTGGTAAATCTCTTTGAGTTTAGTGCTGTTTTCATTTTCTTATATATTTTTCTTAATATATATCTAGTGGGTTTGATTACCGTCCTTTTATAATAAATTGGTGCCTACATGTCAATGTTATAGATGATTATGTTGTTGATGCCATTGAAAGGTATAGATTTCTTGAAAAACAAAGTTTAAAGTGTTGTTGAAGGTATATTTTTAGTTTAAGAGCAGAATGGCTTTATTCACAAGGGAGAGGGAGACATTTTAGAATTGGTGATCAGAAAGAACTGACTCAGTATCTAGCAACAGTTTGTCCGTTAACTGGGGAAACTTTAGAGACAGAAGAAGATAGAAAACTGAGACTGATATTGAGTAAAGCACAGCATCATCAGCAACAATTAAGAGAACAATCATCAAATGGTAAACTGTCTAGTTCCAGGTGATGCTGATTATACATTAATCAATTTGTAGCTTCACCACAACCATCACCTGTCACTAGAAAGAAAATCCAACAAAATAGAAACTCCCCTCGTTTTAACGGTAAGTAGCCGTTTGTTGTTTTAGGTTGGTAATATCGTATTTATTATAATATGTCGATTATAACATTTATTTGGTGTACCCTCAATTATTTTTTTATGTGGATACATGTAAGACTGACAGTTTTCATTTTAGCTTGATGGTATTTCATGAATTTATATTTTCCATAAGTTCCTGTCTAGTAGATTACCACTAGACAAACCTCATTCTAATGAATTTTTTGCCGCTTGTCGGATGAGAAGAACAATCCCATCTCAGTCTTGGACGTCCAACTTTATTTTTTTCCTTGTGTTTTCGCTACAAAGATTTGTTTTACTAATCTCCCTTTGTTCGTTTTGTGGATGCGTCCTAGCCAACTCAGTTGTCTCTCTTTTCCACACAGCCAGTTGTTCCATTACTGTGGTATTTCTCACCTTATCCCTTCTTGTAATTCCCTCTATTTTGGTTAGAAATCTCATTTCTGCAGCTGTAGTGCAATGTCTTGTGGATTATCTTGAATATAATCCACTATTCATCTCCAATAATAATTTATTGAAGAAAAGGATCTCTGCCTAATCTGGACAAAAATTGTTTCACTTTGAATTTTCTTTCCAACTTAAACTTGATGTGGTATATACATTCCTTTTCATTGCATCATGTTCAGTTGTTTTAAACACCCTTGTTTTGTGGACCATGAAGTTTTAAACTTTGTGGCTAATTTCTGAATGGAATCACGAGTCTGACCGATCCGTCTTTTATCTGGTGCCATTAGCTTTGCCCTGGACATTTCACATTTCCAGGTGGTTATCATTTCTCATGATGTGGCCAAGCTATTGCAAGATTCTCCCACAATGTTGATTAGGTTTAGGGATATAGTTACCCATATCTAGAGTCAATAGAGGTAATAATGAGGCACTGAAAATGTTGGACAAAAATAAGACAGTCTCTCATTAAATCAATACAATTCTAACTTTTTCTTAGTTAGAAAGTTTTATGAACTTAAGGTTCATAAAAATCGTCAAAAACATTTTTTTCCGGTCCTTAAAATTTCACGTCTGAGGTGTAAATCTGCCGTAAATTTAGAATACGTTTATTACTATTCAGTCGGTATCTGTGATTTCTACACTTGAATGCAAATTTTCTCTCAATATCTTTTGGAAAACATGTTGATCCATGATTCCTTCTATAAATTTAAATTTTCTAACGCCGGAAGAACTCATACAGCTCTACCGTCACCACACCTTATATTATTACGTTCTATTAATTTTTTCTTTAAGCCCATCGTGTTGCTAATAGAATTAAATCACCTGATCGTATGACATCAAGCTGTTACAACAGTTTAAACAGTGAAAACGACAGTAGTTCTATAATGTCGCAAAGTTTAGATCCGTCCATCCTTCTTCAAAGTATCGCACCTCAAAATACGCCGAAAAGCCTGGCCGAATCTGTTTATATAGCACCAGAAAAGTTCTACGGTAAAAATTTCAGGATTTTCTTGAGGGAGATACTTAACGAAGACTTTTTAGATGCAGAACCAGTTAACAGTCCTTTACAGGCAGTAACCAAAATGGTACCGGTACCTGAAAATTTGATGAGTCCAGATTACAGACCGTCTCCGTTGATCGAGAAAATCGGTAAGACGCAGATATCTCATATAACAAGTAGCACCCCGACAAGAACGAAATCAGCGGATATTCGCTCTCCGAAAACAAGTCGTGGCCCTTCAGCTCTTGTTCGCAGTCAAATTAACACCGATGTCTCAAGAAAAGGTGGAGGAACACCTTCTCCTCAACGACAGCGAAAAATACTTAGTTCAAATTTAAAGTGAGTTTTCGAACGTGAGATATGTGCCTTTGGAATAATCGCAAGATTTTGTTATAGCAGCAGAAATGACACCAATAAAAAATCGATACTGCACAAGTCACCTAGTAGTGAAGACGAATCTGAAATATGCGACTCAAAGTTGCAAATGATTCAACTTAAAGCTGAAGAAAGGAGGTAAGTTCTGAGAACTGTCTTTGTAAGATTCTTCTTTTTTCCTGTGGTGCTACGGTTTTTGATGTGCAGTAGTTCTTTTGTCCTGTCCATGTGTTTTTGGTTTATCTCTCTTTTTAGTACCCCCTATTCGTCCCTTTATGATTCAATATCATTGATCTTTGTATAATACCTTGAATTCGAAGTTCTACCGGATCCTCCAATGTCAATTATTATTCACAACATGAAAAATTCTTCTGAATGCTCTTTGTTCAAATAGTGCAAGTATCCCTGCTGTTTTATTTTTGGGGTTCCACATCTCGGCGATAAGTGACTTAAATAAGGACAAACAATAAGGAGTTACTGTGTTGTACAACACTCCTGATGTACTCCTGTCGTATAACCCGCCTTTGGTGTTGTTTTCGTTAAGTTTGCTTCCCAGATTCCTTCACAACTTCAATGTTGTCATCGCCGATAATCCAGTTCTGTTTTCTTCTTGTATTAGTCTTTATATATTTATTTCTACACCGTTTCTTTTGGTTTTCTTTATTTCATTATCAGTTTTTCTTATTTACTTTAGATATTTCTGATCTGTTTTTGGGCGTCCTCCAAACCTTGCCAGATATTCTCTCTAAGATTAGTTATATGCAAATATCATACAATACTTACTCATCAACTTGTAATTCTCCAGGATACAAAAAGACACAGACAATTGCAACAAAGAAAAAGTCCAACAAGCGGCGACTTGTATACAGAAAATGTGGAGAGGATACTACACGAGAAACAAAAACAAAGAGGTCCAGGAAATGTTTAGAGTGCTGCAAAGCCAGCGAGCTAACCAGTACATACAGAAACTGGCAACCGATATGGAGACGACGAAAGCAGCCTTGGAGAGCGAAAGGAAGATTCAGATGTTACAAACGGAGGCTATCTCTGCATTGTGGAAGAAAATATCCTCGTTGAATAGCGAGGGAAATACGTCCAGCAATGTCAGTATGACGAATTTGACGCAGAATAACGCTGAGGTGGTGAGAGAACTGGCTCAGACGTGTTCTATGCTACAAAATCAAGTAAGTACAACTTTTATTTGTGTAATTTAGTTTGTACTTGGTATTTCTTAAATTCTTCTTTGTTTTGTTTGTTTTCTCGTTATGGACATGCTTACTTTATCCTATCTTTATCTTTTCATTATGCTCTTTCTCTCTTTGTCATTCTCCTCCTGCAATGCTTTTTCTCATCCCCCCCTTCTTTCATCCTTTACATTAATGCTGTGCTCTAGTTCATCTTTCCTATTTTCTAGCCATTATTTTCTCTTTCTCTAGTTACTGTCTTCTCTTTTCTATCTCCAGCCTCATAGTTTTCTGACCTCTAACTCTGTCTTGTCCCTTTATTTCCAGCCTTATTTCGCTAGCTCCTCTTTTTACTTTTCTTTTTTTACTACTTTTCTCTGGTTGTTTCTTTTACTTTTTTGCCTTGTTCTTGTCTTTCTATAGCCTCCCTTTTCTCTTTTTATCTTTTTTTAGCTCCTATTTCTTTCATTTCTTAGTCTTTTCCTGCGTCCCCATCCCACTCACCTATCGTTCTTTCTTTTTGGGAATAAGATTTATTTTCTCCATTTTTTCTTTCAGATTCAGCAGTTGCAAAATTCTATGCAAGACATTGTAAAAGTAATGAGCGTTTTTAGTCAGAGCACTGTTCTCAATCAGCATTTGAAAGAGAACGGAATTGCTACACAAACTGAGATTGTTGCTGTCCATACACCGCAGGTAGGTCTACTTGTGGTTATTTTTATAATTTTTGTGAAGCTTGTAGTGACCTTGGTACATGTTATGTTTTGATGCAGGGTGATGCAGCTAAGGTATTTCCGTTCCAAAAACTGCAGCAGTCACGTCCATCTTCGTTGCCTTTACCGATTCACCAGCGGAAAAAAGACGCATTATCAGGTGTTCAGATACATCCTGACCTTAGACAGTTCGCTGGTAGTCTTGTGGATGGTGTTATCAAGACAGTTTCAGAAAATGTTGATGGGCAGGTGAGTTACTTTAATTTTGTTTACAATGAACCGAAATAAAATGAACAAAGTAAAAAGTGGCATCAATAAATAAACAGGCAAAGGGAGTTTTGCAAAAGGTTCCATGGCACTGAGCTAAAATCTGAAACAACACTTGATAGCGGACCGTTGCTCCAAATTGCTGTCACATGCATTAGAAAAATCCCTTTCACAAAAAAAATTGCTATGGATCACCAAGTGACTTGTACTGAAGAGGATCCACATGATGACCTGCTTCCCCTAAAGAGTGAAAGCCAACACTGTTACCAGATCGAGCGCTACGCCACCAGTCTCATTACTATATTTACACACCTCGTACTAGAAACTAAAATAACGGGTCTTTCAAATTGAGCGTTTTTAAAAATTCTTGAATAAAATATAGATGGCGTTGTGAATTGCCTAAGTCTAAGATAATATATAGGTATTCCAATCCAGTAAATGACGATGGGAAATGTATCAAGCGATGGCGTCATCTCAATCGTATCCAAGGCATCAATTTAAACTTTTTATGGCATCCCGACTTAACAGTTTAGGGTTCAAATCCTCACCATTGTTATATTTTTTTTTTGTTCAAAAATAGTATTAAAATTATTCTGTTTTCTGATAATTATTAAGTTGCAAGTTATTTTTTCAGTCTCTAATGTTATATAATTAGTAAAATAAAAAATCATACCCATTTGCTTTTAAGTGAAAAAGCGTGCAATAACATTAATTATAAAATTTATTCAGAAAATATAAAAAAGACAATGACATTAAAGGATCAATATATTTTAATAAATACAAAACAATAAATTGAATATATTGAGTTCCGAACGGTTTTAGTTGAAGTTCGCATGTATGCATTTTGAGAGATGTAAACCATATTCTTAGCTAAAGATATAACAGTATAACCCTGTAATCGTCGTTTACAGCTCTCGAAGTCATGTCATAAGTCTCATACATGTCGAAGTCTCCTACTTGCGAACTTCAACTAAAATCGTTCGGAAACGAATATACATATTCAATGTATTGCTTTTTGAAGTGAAAAGTTCTTTAGCCGCGTTGAGCAATTTTCGGTAGGAGCAAAACTTATGGGTTGGCGTCACCGACATGCTAGGGACGCGTTGCCCCAGACTGGCGACACTAATTGTGTTTTAAATGTGTTTGAATGTGTTTTAAATCAAATTGTGTTTTAGATAATCATTATTTTAATTGTTTAATTGTAGAATCAGTGTGCAGTACAAGAGTGGGTATTTAATATGCTTATATTTTTATGTACAACAATGAATAACAAAAACAAAGCATTTATTTTCGAATATTTCCAATATTGGTATCCATATATGCGTTCAAAAATTTAAAATTATTTATTTTTCTAATATTTATTCTCTGCAATACATAGTGCAATGGATATTTCATAGTGGCTTAGGAGTTATTAGCTTGGTAAAACATATCTAGTTGTTCGATTGTATTATTGTCGCGGATTTTAAAATTAAAAGTTCTATAAAGTTTAATTTCTCAAAGTTATTGTTTATTGGTTTAAATTATCAGAAATAAAATACGTCTTTTGTTATTTTTTACAAAATTATTATTTATAAACTTATTCAATTTTACCATTAGAACTTTACAATAAAGTATTGTAATATAATTAGTTTTTCTAAATGCCCATTTTCTATATTTGTTTAGATCCTCGATCCTACGTGGAAAAGAAATATTAATTTTTAAATTATACATTAAATAATTAATTTAAAAGTTTCAAGTTTTTACTTCTGGCGGCAGTTGATATTGATTCTTTAATGTTACTGTCTCTTTCATATTTTCTGAATAAATTATAATATTATAATTATAATATAAATTATAATAATTAGAATTATTGCTGGCTTTTTCAATTAAAAAACAAATGTGTAGGGTGAATGACGTACATTTTTTTTACTAATTATTTAACACAGAAAAAATAACTTACAACTTAAGAAGTATCAGAAATTAATAATAGAATAATTTTAATATAATTTTTTAACAAAAAATAATATAGCAATGCTGAGGATTTGAACCCCAAACTGTTAAGTCGGCAAAATTTCAAGAAATTGGTTTGGTGGAAGATAAAAGAACAATATACAGGGTGTTAGGTAAACATGCGGCAAAAATGCAAGGGGTTATTCCTTGTTCAATTCTAAGAATATTTTGACCTATGATGATTTTTGAAAAACCCTTTTGTTTCGAAGATACACGGCGAATAAAATTTGCGACAACCATATTCGATATTTGTTGAAATCATTAATGCAAATAAAAGTAGGGTGTATGTCAATAAGTTTATCAAGTACAAAATTTTTTTTCGATCTCGATCACTTGGAACGGCTGTTTTATCTAGTAAGTGGACTTCATCGGTCGCATTTGTTTACATAGATTGAGTGACGTTTGGCGGTTTGACGTGTCTTAAATAGTGAATGAAGTCCTCTATCATAATGTATACAAACGCCGAGATGACTGACATGCATTTCATCTATGGACTTACTGATGGCAATGCATTACAAGCTAGGCGATTGTACAGTGAACGATTTCCAGCCCCTGACCGAAAAATCTTCAAAAACATTCATCGACGTCTTCGTGAAACAGGCACATTGAAACCAACTGAAGGGTCAGGAAGATCACTGACTGTAAGAACGGTACAATTGGAACAGAATGTGCTGGACATGATAGCGGAAGAGCCTGGTAGTTCTACGCGAAAAATTGCAAATACTTTGAATGCGAGTCACTGGACAGTTTGGAAAATTCTTAAGGACAATTTGTTGTATCTATACCACATTCAACGCTATCAGGCACTACTACCTGTTGATTTTCCTCCATGTATTGCCTCATATCAATGGATATTGCAAACTTTACTTCGCATCCCTCTATTCCTGACACAAATTCTTTTGACCGATGAAGCCACTTTCGCAAGAAACGCAATAAGGAATTTTCATAATAACCATGTGTGGGCAGATCAAAATCCGCATAAGTTCTCACATCAGTTCTCGTTGAATGTTTGGGTTTGAATTGTAGGTGACTATCTAATTGGCCCGGTATTTCTATCACAAAGACTTACCGGCGAGGTGTATCGCAACTTTTTGGAAGCAACGCTGCCTGAGTTTCTGGAAGATGTACCATTGGCAACAAGGCATGAAATGTGGTTTATGCACGATGGTGTACCACCACATTTCAGTTTGGTTGCTCGTGATTTTTTAACAGCAACATAAGGATATCGCTGGATTGGTCGAAGTGGGCCACACGCATGGCCTGCTCGATCCCCGGACTTAAACCCCCAGGATTATTTCTTTTGGGGATATCTGAAGTCATTAGTTTACGCTAGTCCATTGAAGAATTTGAATGATTTGCGAAATCGGATAATTGCTGGGTGTAATTCAAATAGAAACGAGCCTGGTGTGTTTGAAAGAGTTCGGCAGTCAATGACGAGAAGATTGAATGCTTTTATCAAGGCTGGATGAAGTCATTTCGAACATTTATTGTAGATTGAGCAACTTTACATGTACTTTTTGATAATAAAATGTTGTTAATGTCGTAAATTTTGTTCACCCTGTATCTTCGAAACAAAGGGATTTTTCAAAAATCATCATACAACAAAATATTCTTAAAATAAGTCAAGGAATAACCCCTTTAATTTTTGCCGCATGTTTACCTAACACCTTGTATAATCGTAGTGGTCGTTCATAAGAGCGTATTGATTTGGTATGTGAAAGTATTGCTGAAGATTCAGAAATTTTCATTAGTCGACGTACACGACACTTTAGACTCAGAGAATTCATGGCATGGCCTATTTTACGAAATGATTTAGCTCTGAGGGCATATAAGGTTCAAATAACACAGGAACTAAAGCCATTGGATCAGTCAAAATGTTGTGCATTTGTTAATTGGATCAAAGAACAGACAGTTGATTTGTCTCAAAAACTTATATTTTCAGATGAAACACATTTTGAAATTGATAGCGATGTTAACAAACAAAATTGCCGCATTTGGGGTGAGGAAAATCCACGATTGATTCATGAGAAACCTTTACATTATAAGTAGAGTCACTATTTGACGTGCATTATGGTCAGGAGGTGTGTTTCGTGAGATGATAAGTGGATTTTTGTGGATTGAATTGATTAATATTGATCTGGAAGATATGTCGTTCTAACAGGATGGCGCTACACTCACTCTGCTAATGAACAAATTAATTTTTTTATAGAAAAATTTCCTGGACCAGTCATTGCAGCAGTGATGTTAACTGACCACCTAGATCATGTGATTTGACACTGTTAAACTATTTTCTTTGGGTTTACATGAAAAGCTAAATCTATAAGAAAAATTCACAATCGATTCCTGTTCAATAATTAAGAAAACCGCTCAATTTGAAAGACCCTTTATATCAAAGAAGACAGATAATAAACTGACATAAAACTATCGATGATTTTGTATGCTTGTTTCGTGTAAAGACAGTGAATGTATGCTCTATATTTTATTTATTTCGTTTCTTAGGAGTCGGAACCAAAAGAAGACGAACCAGTGCAAAGATCTGATTTTGGCAATGTCGATGGTGGAACTGGAGATGAATCTACGTAGTTTTAAGTGATAAAGTTTCAGCCTGAGTTTTAACCGGACATTTATAATGCAATTTTGACAATTTTGTACTAGATTTAAGTCTATTAAATTTTACACTGTTTTTCTTTCAGCCGATATACAAAGGACTGCAATGATATCGTTGTTTTAGAAACACCATGGTTATTTATTTGCTTACACTGAATAATTGTACCGCGATATTTTTCGAGACGCCTTTTACGAAATCTCTGTATATTTAAGTTTATTCACTCCAAACTTTAGTGGGGTGATTTGCAAGAAATGAAAATACAATAGGCACAAAAAGTATTTGCAACCCTAATTTTTAGAGGTTTATCACAACTCACGACGAAAATTTTTAAAAAACATATTTTTATTTGTGAATATATCAAAAAAATGACAACATAAGGTAACAATTTATTTGAAACTATCAATCAAACAAATACTATCTTTAACAATAACGTTTGCAACCTTAAAATAAATATTTGCACACCGCTAAGTACCTGTAGTAATTTTCGTAAAAATCAATTTCTATTGTCACCTAATTTATTTAATATTTTTTGTTGATTCCACTTTTTTGTAATATCTGTTGGTAAACTGTTTCATGCCTTAAAAATTACTTCTTTTAGATGCTCCTTGATCTTAATTGTGATTTCACGATTTTTTCTGTCTGGAATGTACTATAAATTTGCTGTTGTATTAAGGTCCGGTGAGTGGGGTGGTGTGCGCTGTCTTATAGATGCATAATAGAGGAGCCACTCCGGGATTATGCCAGCTGTATGTTTAGGGTCGTTATCCTGTTGAAAATAGAAAGTCCTTTCCAGCCGTAATTTTTGCAGCACTGTCTCCCAGGTGTCAAACTGCCTCATAGGACAGGACTGTCGCGATACCGTTTATAACGTAATTTTTTTCTACTCCATTCTAAGACATGTAGTGTAAGACATTCTAAACCATACCATAATGTGCCGTCGCCTTCACCATAATGTTAAAATGATGACTGGCTCAAAAAAATAATTTGCTCCCAAAAATCTATAGGCCATCTATATATTTTTTTAC
The DNA here is from genome assembly GCA_031761425.1 of Cosmopolites sordidus. Lineage (NCBI taxonomy): Eukaryota > Metazoa > Arthropoda > Insecta > Coleoptera > Curculionidae > Cosmopolites > Cosmopolites sordidus. Next base: position 192,228 of record JARFXV010000499.1, read on the forward strand.
GAACTTAGGTCTTTTTCGTTTATTAATTTCATTGAAGAAGGGACAGATAGTCTACTTCGAACATTTTTGGCACAGAGAACTTTATTGTCTGAGATGTGATCTTCCCCGAGAATGTCTTAAAGTCATTAGCAAGGTGTTGCCCGCTCTATGTAAGTTTTTAAGATGTCTTTGACAATTTTTCGTCGCTCTCTTACAGTGAGAGTTTTTCGGCACCACAGGAATCTTTTTTGATTTCGGAGCGATTTTCAAGATATAATTGAAACAGTCCAAAATAACATTTTGTATGTGATTGGTGAAGAATTGAAACAACTTTGTTTTTATGGCATGTATCACCCTGTTATATTTACATATTTAAAAAAAAATGGTTAATTTCCCCATGATTTGTAATAACTACCTAAAAATTAGGGTATTCTTTTGCCTACTGTATTTCTACTTATACCAAGACTGTTTTTATCTAAACGGAACCTGATATTATGGAAATATATTATTTATTTGTTATATATTATTGTGTGCTTTGGACGTCTTGTTGAAGTGATGATCGAGAGTCGATCGAGATGGATAAATCGTTGAGCGACTTGAACAGCACGTTATAATAGAAAATGCAATGTTGTAAAGCTTTAATCAAATATTGTATAGCAAATACGAAAATATAATTGACTTTGATTATCCCAGCTTTGTTTTATTTGCCTTTAACCTTGCCCTTGTGTCCTACCCTAAGTTTTGTCCCTAGTAGTGAATTAAGTTTGCTTTGTTTTACTTGTGAAGAGAGATTCCAAAAATATAATCGAATATATATAATTCGAAGTTAGCGGGCATGCCTTATACCAAACGGTGCACGAATTTAATATTCCATCCCACCGGATACTGGACTCCGACAAGGTGATCCTTTGTTAATAAGTAACACTTTTCAATCTAGTACTGTAGACAATCAGACGGGCAGAAATTTATAGAGGTAGAATAATGGATAAAAGCATACAACCACGAGGTTTGCTATTTATGTATCTGGAATAATAAATAAAAAATATTTATCATTGAAAATGGTTTTATTGTTTTTCAAAATATTCTCCGCGATGATCGATACACTTTTGCATACGTTTGAACCAATTCTCGTAGCACTCTTTCCATTTCGATTGGAACCGTGAAGTTTACTGAGTGTTACATTAATAATTGAAAAAGTTGACTGAACGGGACAGGTCCTTTATCTCGGTTCATGATTTTCTTACATTTTTCTATTTGGATGCTTTCATATGCATCCAAAGCCCTATTATTATTAACACTTTTAATTAGCCTTAAATTACTAATATCTATACTGTGGCCGTGTTCGATTGCATGTTGGGCAACACAAGATTTTTCATTTCTCCCATATCTAATGTGGGCAATATGTTCTTTATACCTTGCCAATATGGATCTTTTTGTTTGCCCAATATACCTTCGATCACAGTCTTGACAACTAATTTCGTAAATCCCCGACTTTTCATGTTGCTCTACTTTTTCCTTTGGATTACCCAGAATTTCCCTTAATTTATTATTTTTTGTTTTTTTTTTGGTTTGTACACAACCTTAATGTCCACTTTTTCCAAAATGTTGTCTAGCACTCTTGTTAATTATACCTCACTAATTAATTTTAATTCTTTGTTATACGATAAAGGACCTATCCCGTTCAGTCAACTTTTTCGCCGCTTCGTATTGTTCTTGGGTCTCTGATGCGAAGCCTATACCCATCTATTCCGAATTCTTGTAATTCAATTATTTTTTTAATATAAATTTCAACAATTTCACTGTATTCTTTTAGCGAATTGTTATCCATAATAAAACCTGCATATCTACACCACATAACAACCAAACCCAAATACAAAGATCACGAAAAAAAAATGGCATCTAAACAAAATGATGCGGAGTGTGATACTTGCTCCACCCTGTACAATGAAAAGAGCAATAATGACACAATAATATATAATTGATAGAATCTTTTAGGAAAATACTTTGTGTAAGCTACGTTGCAGAGAGAAAGAAAGAGAAAAGAAATATAGGACGTGTAAGCTGTGGGTAATTCACCTGTGCACGGACTCAACAAGTGTAAATTTTCAAATTTACATTAATTCCGCTTAAATGGATATGGATTTCGTCACGCTATGCAAGTGTTATTCTGATAGAAACGAAATCGATATTTAAAATTGTGTTTCTGCTTAAATTGCGGTCGAGGCGTTTGGTCAGAAGCTTCTGTAAGGTAACAAACAAAAATTATTGTCGAGTAAAATGAAGGAGAATGGCAGTAAATGCATCTTCCAACTATTGTTTTTATAAAAACAATTTTATACTTTGTTATCTATCACTTTTATTTTTAAATTTGTGTGATTATAGTTTCGTAAAACGATTTTACATTCTCAAACAATACTTTAAAACTAAGGTTTTAGGTATCACAAAAATGGAAAAAATCAATCAATCAATAATATTGTTTTTATGATTTTATATTGTTGTAAAATACATTTTTTTTATATATCTAGGTGATTATAAAGATTTTCGTAATAAAGAAATTATGACTGCTGGGGGTAAATAACAATTACTAAAAACACTTGCGTTTTGTATACAACCAACAATACACCACAGTAAGATTTGAGATGGGAGGAGGTTTTCAACAGGAGAATGGATTGGCTCCAGTCCTGTTTAATATGATACTAAGCAAATTTATTAGCGAAACAGACAGCGTAGTGACAAATAAAGGATCTACATCTACATCCAGGTTGTACAGCAGGCTAAGAAAGGCACAACGAATACACCATGCCACTGTGCTTGGCTTTTATCAACTACGAAAAAGCACTTGACCCCATCTCAAAGCATGCGATAATGGATGCACTGCTTAGCCAAGCAGTAGATAAAGCATATGCAAACCTATTAGGATCGATATATGATGGAGCTACAGCCACAATTCACCTTGATGATCTTGAAGTGGGAATTAATGTAGAACGAGGTGTACGGCAGGGTGACGCAATATCGCATATTCTTTTCTCGGCTGGCCTTGAAGAAGTATTCTGTAAACTGGATTGGGAACGGGATGGTGTAAAGATCAATGGTGTAAACTTAAACCATCTTAGATTTGCAGATGATATTGTTCTTCTTTTACAAGACCCAGAGGAGCTGCAAGGACACATACAACAACTGCAAAGGGCTGCAATTTGGCTTGAAAATAAACCTGAAAAAGAGTCGGGTTATGTTCAATAACTTCGCTCAGGACTGAAAAATTTCAGTTTTAGGAAGGGATTTGGCGATTGTGGATAGCTTTATATATCTTGGGCAGAGGATTTCAATGGAGGGGAATACCGCCCGGGAAGTGGAACGGCGTGTTAAATGTGGCTGGCAGGCATTTGGCCGGCTCAACATAATGTTTAAGAGCAGACTCCCACTTTGCCTGAAAAGAAAAGTCTTCGATCAGTGCGTTCTACCCGTTATGACATACGGAAGTGAAACCTGGACACTCACACCGCAATCAATTCAAAAACTTCGGGTAGCACTGAGGGGAATAGAAAGATGTATGCTTGGCATTACAAGACCTGACAGAAAGTCCTGCGCATGGATCAGGGAACAAACGAAAGTCTGTTGGCTTTATTGGAAGACTAAAGCAATTGAAATGGAGATGAGCAGGCCATATAGCGAGGCGATGTGACGATAGATGGACCAAGGCAATCTTGGAGTACATACCGCTTGATCGCAAACGTCCGCAAAGAAGACCGAAAGTACGATGGATTGATGACATTAAGTGTATTGGACCCGAGTGGCAGAGGAAAGCCCAGTACCGTGAAAGTTGGAAGCATGCTGAAGAGGCCTTTATCCTGCAGTGGATCGACACGGGCTAATGATGATGATGATGATGATGGTGATATATATATATTTATATATATATATATATATATATATATATATATATATATATATATATATATATATATATATATATATATATATATATAATTGAGAGCGATATTAATCTCTCGTATGCAGAATGGTGAGACCAATCTCAGGATAAGGTGCATAAGCGGAATCCCAAAAATTGTTCGTATTAACGGTAATTTAAACTAAGTGAAGTGTCTGATAGAATTTTGTCGCGGCCCGACTCGATACTATCGTGTTTATATCAAAATACTAGGGGCCTGAACAGCAAGACATTAGAATTTTATAAATCTGTTTGTGGTACAAGTCATGACGTTGTTGCGATCACTGAAAGCTGGGCTCAGGACAATATATCATCTAGTGAACTATTCGATAGTCGATACTCTGTTTTCAGATGTGACAGGGACTTGTGTAGAATGGGTGTGTCCAAGGGTGGAGGTGTAATATTGGCTAGCAAGAAAAAATTAAATGCAACTCAATTGGATCTCCAGGCAATCCGCTCGAAGATCGTCAAGGCCGATGTGATAGGGTGTAAATTGACTGTTAATTTATCGACATTCTATGTTTTTGTTATATACGTTCCACCCAATATTAGTTTCGATGAATTTTCATCTTTCTTCGAGCTTTTGGAAACATTTCATTGTCTTCATAATAATAATGTATTGACATTGGGCGACTTTAACGTGCCGAATCTTTGTGAGGATAGTATTCCCGATCAGAAAGCAGAAATATTATCTCGCAACACACATCATAAAATATTGGATCTTATTATCTCAAATATCCATTGCGAGGTCTCTAGAGAACTGTCACCGTTGGTTAATGAAGATAGTCACCATCCTTCCCTCTCCATCTTCTTCGCTTCTAACTCCAATGAGCGGCGTGTGTTTCCCGCCAACAGATCCCAATTCAAATACAATTTTAGAAAAGCAAATTTTTTGTTGCTTTATCAGAGGGTTTTAAATATAGACTGGTCAGATTTGTATGTTATAAGTGATGTGAATAGGGTATGCGAGTTTCTGTATGGGAAGATATTCGGTATTATTGATGAATGTGTGCCCCGATCTATCATCCGTAAGAGAACATTTCCGGTGTGGTTTACACCCGAGATAATAAAAGCCATAAAGCGCAAGCATAGACTATTCAAAAAAAGGAAAAAGTCAGATTCGCAGCCTTTACGGGAACAATTCAATGTGCAACGAACTTCTGTTAAGAAAATGATAAACACGGCCCACAAAATCTATCTAAATAAAGCTGGGAATTCGATATCTGATGATCCTTCATCATTTTGGACTTACGTCAGGGCAAGGGTTTCGTCGGATTCCCTTCCTGAATTGCTCACAGACGGAGATTGTGAGTACTCAGACCCTATCGATATTGTCAACGCCTTTGCAAAGTTCTTCAGCGGCGTTTATAGACCTCCGACTGATCGGAACATGACCCCACATAGTGATAATTCCAGCTCACAGGTAACACTCGACTATTTATCTGATGATATGATAATGAGGGCACTGAAAAGATTGAAGAAACGGTTTGCTTGCGGACCTGATGAGGTACCGTGTTTTTTTGTCGGAGATTGTGCTCCTGCGTTATTGAGGCCGTTATCTTTTGTGTTTAATTTGGCAATTTCAACCAGCGTGTTCCCAAAAGTGTGGAAGGAGGCAAGAATCGTTCCGATCTTTAAGAAGGGCGATCGTTGCAGTATCTTAAACTACAGACCTGTGTCGATTTTGTCGCCTTTTGCTAAAGTATTTGAGATGTCCGTTTATGCGTGCATATTCAGTCAAGTTAAGAGTGTGATATCATCGAGGCAGCACGGATTTTTTGCTGGTCGGAGTACGATTAGCAATTTGGCTTGCTTCGCTCAGTTTGTTGGTCGGGCTTTGGATGATGGTGGACAGGTCGATACGGTCTACACTGACTTCTCTAAGGCCTTTGATCGAATGGATCACTCCATCTTGCTGCATAAAATTGGCAAATTTTGGATTCAGTGACAAACTTATACTATTATTTGAGTCATATTTGAGCGATCGAGTGCATTACGTTGAGGTACGAGGTTATAGATCACCTCAATTTACCGCCACGAGTGGGGCCCCACAGGGCAGTAATCTTGCTCCCCTTATTTTTGCACTATTTATTAATGATATAGTAACAAATGTTTCAAGCAATATTTAATGTACGCAGATGATCTGAAACTATATAGAAATATAAATAGCAACGCTGACTGCTTTATGTTGCAGAACGATATTGAGGTTATTGAAGAATGGTGCAACATCAACAACTTGCCGCTGAATTTTGGCTAGTGTTATATCATGTCATTTGCGAATATCCAGAATGTCACGCATTTTGATTACAACCTGAATGGTGCAATTATTGAGAGGGTCGGGATGTTCAGGGACTTGGGAATTGTTTTTGATACTAAAATGTCTTTTTCATCTCACATTAGCCACAATGAGAATGTTAGGATTCATCTTTCGGAACTCGGCAGATTTCGTGAACATAAATACACTCAAAACTCTGTATCACAGTTATGTGAGATCAAAGTTGGAGTATGGTGCTGTAGTATGGAACCCTTTGTATAACAGATACAAATTGCAACTAGAAGGTGTCCAGAGAAAATTCGCTAAGTTTTTAGCATTCAGACATGATGGAAGATATCCGACGAGACATATAGATCAGAATAGTCTCCTGTTGAAATTTCAAATATCATCGTTAGTTAGTCACCGAAAATATTTACTTCTTCAGTTCATCTATAAATTGTGTAGATCCCTCATTGACTGCCCCGAACTTCTATCTGTGGTGGGCTTCCACGTGCCTTCGAGGTGTATCAGATCCTGCCCCACCTTTCATTTACCCTATGCTAGAACCAACTTCATGGTCAGGACACCTCTGTTTCAGGCCATGAAGCTCTTCAATGATCTGTGCTGCGATGTTGACATTAATAACGTATCTGCAGATCGGTTCACGAGGTTTGTCGCCTTGAAGCTGTTGCAATAATCGATAATAAATTGTAGGAATCGTTGTTGTAGCTTTATTTAAGTCTATTATATACGCATTGATTTTGTCTTGATTTTCTTTTTTTTGTTTTTTTTTGTTGCTTTTTTTTTATAAATTGTCTCAAATGGATTTATTCTGTCAAACAATAAAGGTTATTATTATTATTATTATTATCTAAGTCTGTTATTATATAAGCATTGTTTTTGACTTGATTTTTTTTTTTATCTTTGTTATTTTTTTTGTGAATTGTCTCATAAATGGATTTATTCTGTCAGACAATAAAGATTATTATTATTATTATTATTATTATATATATATATATATATATATATATATATATATATATATATATATATATATATATATATATATATATATATATATATATATATATATATATATATATGCCCACAAGGTAGCGTAAAAAGTGAAAAGGGGTGAAAGATTTCTGATATATATATATATATATATATATATATATATATATATATATATATATATATATATATATATATATATATATATATATATATATATATATATATATATATATATAATTCTATTTATACAGAGTATCTCACAACCGTGGTGAGGTATAGTTTTGTTTTTTCTTATCGAACTATATGTTCATTCATTTTTGCATTCTGCTATTTATTCTAAACATATTTTGTGAAACATGTCCTATACTCAATGGTTTTTGCAGATATTCGCCGTTTTGTAAAAAATATCGAAGTTGCAGATCCTATTTTGAAATGTTATATATAATTTAATTTTTGTTGTAGGGTTATCAATTTGGTAGGGATATTAGTAAAAAGGAGTGGCCAATGCTCATTGCAGTCAATAGTTCTTTTGAACATTGGCTTACAATTTGTAATGCACAAAATGCTAGACATAGTGGTGTGTGTTATCTAGGCTGTTATTATAGGCATATAGGAAGATTTTCTTTTTAGTTTTTTTAATTTATTATTCAAAGATGGCATTTTTTAAATAAATTTACTATTTACTGGACTGCTGTGAACATATTCCTTTGGAAAGTGCACCAACATTCATGTTCTACATTAGTTGATTTCAAGCATACTTCTTTTACTGTACAAATGTTTGATTTCTAAGTCTAGCCATTTCGGTTTTGCAAAATTAGTTATTTTGTCACATATTTTGGAATATTAAAATCATTAGCACAGCAAAGCGCATATGTCTGGATGCCTTACCCAACCCAGCAAAAGTCTCACACATATTACATAGCAGATATGTGGGACCCAGGATTTATCTTGATACGCACCGAAAAACCAAAATAACCCAAATAATGTTTGATTACTAATGGTGTGAAATTTCGACGTTGAGAGGTAAAAGTTTATTCTCCACATACATAATAAAAATTATCCGGTTAGTTTAAACACTTTCGTGGCATATTTACAGCTTTAACCCATATCAAGAAATTTAAATTTGTTGACTATGATAGCTATCTAACTTCAGAAATGACGCTATACAAACATAAACATGTATATGAGGCGAAAAAGAATATGTAGCTGTCTCAAAAAAGATTGAGGGATCTAAATCTATACTGTATCTTTTCGTAATGAAAATAGTTATAAAATGTAACGCCCGAAAATAGCAGTGACAAAACCAAAGACGGTTTACGGCGAATAGTTTGGATACAGACCCATGCCAAGCTGTATCTAGGGATTTCGATTAGACTAACTAGGGCAAAGTTGATGTATTTGTTTCCGCTGAGTGAGATGGAGTTTATCGAGAGGCGTTCACGGCCCTGTGAACGGAAATTAATTTTACTAAACGTAGATGAGTGCGTCGGGGGAATTGTATCGTCTCGACTCCAACAGGGATTAGTAGAAATTTTCTCAGGCTAAAAGAACATAAAAATTCAACTTTACATGATCAAAGAAAGACAATTTTTGCCGAATATTGTATTGACCAGAACTATTTGTTAACACCAATAATGCTAAATTAATACATAGTCGCAATAAAAGCAGGCTGTTAAATTACTTGGAAATTTCCAAAATGAAAAAAGCCATATACCACTGCAAAAACACCCCGCTAGATTTCGAAAATACCCCAATTATTGAAAGTGTCATAAATCTAACGAGACAAAAAAACGACCTCTATTAGACAGAACTTTGAAACTTTATTTTGAGAATGATCGCGAGGCTGAAATATCTTGAACATATTGTGAAACAAATATCAAATATTTTAATTATTATTACATATAAACATTAAAAGCCTTACATAAAAAGAAATGAATATGTTTATTAGTTGTGAAAAGTTTCGAAAGATGTTTGAGAAAATTTTAAAAACAACCAGAAACTATTTATGGGACACTAAAGCAATAATGGAGGCCAATTAACAGGTCCGTTCTTCGAAATAATACTTTCACCGAATTGTTCCCTCAATAAATCGACATGGAGCCATCCTGTTTGAACCACATCTCCTCCAGATTAATACCATTCAAATTCGGTATTAAATAATCCACGTAGATCGAACAACTCAACTCGTATCGAACAAAACCACATAAAGCTAAACTTCCTGCGAATGACGACGAATTGATACAGTTGGATCTTCATTAGCACTGCCGGCAACAGCCACGATATTTTCTTCGGAACGCACAATTATTTGTCTTATTTTTGTTTTAATATCGAGCAGCGTGAAATGCGTTTGGAATTTCTCGATAATTCTGCGATTATAGTTGGGCGATTATGTGCGCCATAAAATTCAGAAAGTGCTCAATAAGTTTGGCGCACAAAACACTACTTTTGATTATACATTTTGACAATTTGCAAGCGTTGCTCTGATGTTAAATCTTCCATGATAATTTGTCAGGCTATTGAGACACAGATTTACAGATTTCTACGCAAACTGAGTTCGTTTTCAGAAGTCAGTATCAGAAATGTTAGATATACCATAGAAGTTTCAAATATAAATATAAAAAAATTTAAATATAAATAAATAAGCAAACATTAATACAGGGTGTTAGGTAAATATGCGGCAAAAATGCAAGGGGTTATTCCTTGTCCTATTCTAAGAATATTTTGTTCTATGATGATTTTTGAAAAACCAATTTGTTTCGAAGATACAGGGCGAATAAACTTTGCGACAACCATATTGGATATTTGTTGAAATCATTAATGTAAATAAAAGTAGGGTTTACGTCAATGAGTTTATCAAGTACAAAATTTTTTTCGATCTCGATCACTTGGAACGGCTGTTTTATCTAGTAAGTGGATTTCATCGGTCGCATTTGTTACATAGATTGAGTGACGTTTGGCTGTTTGACGTGTCTTAAATAGTGAGTGAAGTCCTCTATCATAATGTATACAAACGCCGAGATGACTGACATGCACTTCATGTATGGACTTGCTGATGGCAATGTATTACAAGCTAGGCGATTGTACAGTGAACGATTTCCAGCCCGTAATGTCCCCCACCGAAAAATCTTCGAAACCATTCATCGACTTCGTGAAACAGGCACATTGAAACGAACTGAAGGGTCAGGAAGATCACTGACTGTAAGAACGGTACAATTGGAACAGAATGTACTGGACATGATAGCGGAAGAGCCTGGTAGTTCTACGCGAAAAATTGCAAATACTTTGAATGCGAGTCACTGGACAGTTTGGAAAATTCTTAAGAACAATTTGTTGTATCCATATCACATTCAACGCGTTCAGGCACTACTACCTGTTGATTTTCCTTCATGTATTGCATTATGCCAATGGATATTGCAAACTTTACTTCGCATCCCCCTATTCCTGACACAAATTCTTTTCACCGATGAAGCCAAGAAACGCAATAAGGAATTTTCATAATAACCATGTGTGGGCAGATGAAAATCAGCATGAAGTATGCGAAGATAGTTTTCAACATCAGTTCTCGTTGAATGTTTGGGTTGGAATTGTAGGTGACTATCTAATTGGACCGGTATTTCTATCACAAAGATTTACTGGCGAGGTGTATCGCAACTTTTTGGAAGCAACGCTGCCTGAGTTTCTGGAAGATGTACCATTGGCAACAAGGCACAAGGCATGAAATGTGTTTTATGCACGATGGTGCACCACCACATTTCAGTTTGGTTGCTCGTGATTTTTTAACAGCAACATGCGGATATTGCTGGATTGGTCGAAGTGGGCCACACGCATGGCCTGCTCGATCCCCGGAGTTAATCCCCCTGGATTATTTCTTCTGGGGATATCTGAAGTCATTAGTTTACGCTACTCCATTGAAGAATTTGGTTGATTTGCGAAATCGGATATTTGCTGGGTGTAATTCAATTAGAAACGACCCTGCCGTGTTTGAAAGAGTTCAGCAGTCAATGACGAGAAGATTGAATGCTTTTATCAAGGCTGGAGGAAGTCATTTCGAACATTTATTGTAGATTGAGCAACTTTACATGCACTTTTTGATAATAAAATGTTGTTAATGTCGTAAATTTTGTTCATCCTGTTTCTTCGAAACAAAGGGGTTTATCAAAAATGATCATACAACAAAATATTCTGAGAATAAGTCAAGGAATAATCCCTTTAATTTTTGCCGCATGTTTACCTAACACCCTGTATATAAAAAATTCCACTATATTTAAAATTGTATCACAGTACCTCAAAAATAAAACTAATTCAATAATGAAACAATAAATTTTAGAGTTTCTGTCAATTATGTTGGATCAGAATTATTTTGAATTTGATAGTTCATTTTAAGTTTCTAATGACAGTTTGATAATGAGGAACCCTTTAAGTCCTTTACTGGCGGAAATTTTTATGGACAACTTATAAAATAAGATAAATCAACACCAGTTGTTTAAATCGTTAACTTTACTGGGAGAGATATGTTGATGACATTCTAATTTGTTTTACAGGTTCTGATAGACAATTAAATCAATTTTTAACTCACTTAAATTCTTTACATTTTTTTTATTTATAAAACATCCCTGAGGAAGTTTTCCAAAATTACAATCTGACCAAAGTTGATCAATGAGTAATGTTGTACAAACCTAAGTTACTACAAAAGAAAAGATGATTTTAAGAACTTACTCACTAGTATCCCTTAAATTAAATCCAATAACTTAATTACACCAATATTAACGTATACACCAGCACTATGCTCTGCTTTTTTACTAACACAAACGTTCAAACCAACTCAAAGGGTTTGGTCTTCTTAAGTCTTCTGATTTGACTTGCATTATCAAGGAGCTGGATGGCCTCGACATTGACGTGCTGAAGAAGTCGCTGCTCGTGACTCTGGGCAAATCTGCTAATGGTCTGGGTAACGGTGTCCATTTCCAAGTCCCTATGGAGGTCACTGTTTCTGAAATACCAAGGGGCATTTGCAATGTTCCTTAGTACTTTGTTTTGGAGTCGCTGGATTATTTCCAAGTTGTTCTTTTTGGCACAACCCCACAGCTGGATGCCATATGTCCATACGGGCTTTAGAATTTGTTTGTACAAGAGTACTTTGTTGTAGACTGATAGAGGGGAATTTCGTCCAAGCAGCCAATACATTTTTCTAAATTTGATGTCAAGTTCTTCTTTTTTCTTTTTGACATGAGCCCTCCAGCGTAGCTTGGCATCTAATGTTATACCCAAATATTTTGCTGTATTAGCATATGGTACTTGGATATTATTTATACTAACGGGGATATGTTGATTTCTTTTGTTCGTGAAATTAATATGGGCGGATTTAGACTCATTTAATTTGATTCGCCATTGCTTAGTCCAGTTGTTAATTTTATTAACTGAGGTTTGCAGGTTTATTGCCGCTTCTTCGTGGTCTACGCCTACAGCCATAATAGCAGTATCGTCAGCAAATGTTGCTATCGTGTCTGGGTCTAATTCAGGAATATCACTGGTATATAATAGGTAAAGGACTGGTCCCAATACACTACCTTGCGGTACTCCTGCTTTAATATTTTTTAGTTCAGAGTATGCATCTTCCTGTTTAACTCTGAAATATCTATCTGAGATATAAGACTTTAATAATTGCGCAAACTGTTTGTTTGCGCAAAAGCTTGTTTAATTTGTAGTTGAGGCCCTCATGCCACACTTTATCGAAGGCTTGGGCCACATCGAGAAATACGGTAGAACAAATTTTTTTTTCTTCCTGAAATGGAATGGACCTGGACTATGGACCTGGTCTATAGTTGAGTGGCTTTCTCTAAATCCAAACTGATGGTCTGGAATTATGTTTTTATCTTCAATGATTGGCTTCAATCTTTTAAGGAATATTTTTTCAAACAGTTTTGAAATAACAGGTAGCAAGGAGATTGGCCTGTAAGATGAAACTTCATTCGGTGGTTTTCCGGGTTTTGGGATCATTATCATTTCTGCTACTTTCCATATCTTAGGTACATACTTTAATCTAAAAGATGCATTTATAAGATATGTAAGTTTTACTATAGCTTTACGAGGAAGCTGTTTCATGACTTTTCCCGTGATTAAGTCAAACCCTGGGGCATTTTGAACGAATTAGGGGTAAAAAAACAGGTGGAACAAATATACTGCAAGGGGTTGTTGGAAATTGATCGGGATAAAGGTAAAACTTGAAGAATATCAAAGGTCACTGATGGGCTGTAGCAATGTAGAAAGAGGAAAAAAACCTGAGTAAGCCTTTGACGCTGTTTCAATTAATAATTTAATCATCACCAAATAAATATTGAAAGAAAAAACAAATTCATATATTAATATTACTTAATTGCTGTAGATCTGTTGCGATAAACAGAGTAGCATAGTTGAGTTGTCATTAAATTAATGGAGAACACAAGGGAAAAATGTTTATGAATAACATGGAAAACCGCATGCAAACCTATGATTTCTTTGGCTTTTAATCAATATAACATAACAAGAAGCTGTGGCGTTAACATTCATGTTTATCTATTGGATAGTTTGGAATGTTGAGACTGCTTTCTGTAATATCTTCAACAAATACTATGAGTTTTAACATGTAGATCAAATAAGTTATTTTTCCACACAATATATATATATATATATATATATATATATATATATATATATATATATATATATATATATATATATATATACCGTGTGTCCCAGCCAAATGGAATAAATTCGTTAATAAATAAATGAGGGCGTGTTCGAAAAACCGCTCGAACACGTCGATTGGTATTTTTAAATGCGCATTTTTTGCAACAAATTTTTTTTTATACAGGGTGTGTCATGTAACAGTGGCCAATACCAACTTTCTTATTTTAAATACAACACCCTGTATATTATTTAATTTTTGGATTCTTCAGGAAATTCTAGACATATTATATGTAAAATATCCTAGACTTATTGTCAACTGTTTCGGAAATATTAAGTAATTCTTCGAACATTATCAGCAAATAGGCAAAGATAAAAAATCAGGTTTTCAAAGGTAGGTATTTGTTGTATGAAATGTCAAAAAATCAACGCGCCGTTTACATTAGTTTTCTTTGACGTGTCTGATTCATTTGATTTAAACATGATGTATTTATCAGAGAGTCATAAAATATAGTTATTTTATGAGATAGTTCTTAATGATGATAGGTTATGGAGATAGGACACGAACTCAAGCCGAAGTTATTCGTCTCTTTATGGAAAAATATCCTGACTTATCACACATATCCCAAGGTAAAGTAAATAAATTTGAAAAACAATTTAGAGAACTGGGACACGTGAGACAAATTAAGAAGGAAGCAGTGTCGTTGACCGATAACATAAAATTGGATGTAATGCTTGCATTCCAAGACAATCCGCATACCTCAACTCGACAAGTTGCCTTGGAAAATAATGTTGGTCGCTCTTCGGTTGCCAGAATATTGAAAGAGAATAAAATGCATCCGTATAAGCTACAGCCTACTCAAGAGCTTAGTGAAGACGACTTCGACAGGAGAATGGAGTTTTGCAAACAAATGATGCACATAATAGACAACAACCTTCTGAGAGTGGAAAACGTTTTATTTTCTGATGAATCTACATTTATTCTTCATGGGCATGTCAATCGCCAGAACTGTCATTATTGGTCGAGAGAAAATCCTCACTGGATGCGGGAAATTCACACACAAGGACTTGAAAAGATTAATGTCTGGGAAGGTATTATAGGAGATCAAATAATTGGTCCAATATTTTTCGATCAAAATTTAAATGGGGTAAATTACTTAGACTTTCTCCAAAATCAGCTCATTCCAAATCTTATAAATTTGTACCCTAATAGAAGAAATCCTCAATTGGTTCGACACAATTTGGTTCCAACGAGATGGGGCACCCCCCATTATCAAGTTAATGTGCTGCAGTACCTCGATAATGTGTTTCCAAATTGATGGATTGGGAGGAGAAGGCCACTAGAATGGCCACCAAGGTAACCGGACCTCACTCCGTTGGATTTTTTTTATGGGGATATCTCAAAAGCGTCGTATACAAAACCAAGCCACAAGATCTGAATGATTTAAGAGGACGCATTACCGACAGCATTAGGTCAATTACGCCACAAACATTAAATAATGTCAGGAATCAGTTTTACTTGAGGTTGGGGTGTTGCCAGGACGTCCAGGGTTCACAATTCGAGCATTTGTTACATTAAATGTTTTAAATAAAAAATTTATACAAAAACTAAATAGTCTTGAAATTTCCACAATTTTGTTTACAGTGTTAAAAAAAAGTATAGTTGCGAATTTTTTCCAACGAAAACCTTTTATACAGGGTGTGTTACAGGCCAATACCATCTTTCCATTGTGTGTTGTAGCGAATTTCTGTAATCAAATAATTTTCAAAAAACCAGTTAATTTTTGCAATAAATCTGAAAACACTTAATATTTCCGAAACAGTTGAAGATAAGTCTAGGATATTTTACATGTAATATGTCTAGAATTTTCTGAAGAATCCAAAAATTAAATAATATACAGGGTGTTGTATTTAAAATAAGAAAGTTAGTATTGGCCACTGTTACAGGACACACCCTGTATAAAAAAAAATGTTGAAAAAATGCGCATATAAAAATACCAAACAACGTGTTCGAGCGTTTTTTCGAACACGCCCCCATTTATTTATTAACGAATTTATTCCCTTTGGCTGGGACACATGGTATATACATATAATATATATATATATATATATATATATATATATATATATATATATATATATAGCCGATTACTTGACTGGGTGGGACCCGTCCCCAGTCAAGTAATCAGGCAGAATGTTCATTTGGGCGGAGACGCAGGTTGTTGTGTGTTCCACATGAGATTGTGGAACCCAGCAGTTGGGTGTCTGATGACATTCAGCACTGTTGTCTCATTGGACGCAGTCCAAAGAATTCTAACACTGCATATATATATGTATACAGTGTAATTTATTTTAAAGCTGACAGCCCAACTTTTTTATTTGAAGTGATAGACTAGTATTTCCAAATGAAAAGTTGTAGGAAATAACTAAGAAAAATGTACAATGTTTTCTGGTGTTGTCAGATTTCTCCAGTAGTTACTAAAACAATATTTTTTAAATGGCAACACCGTATTTTTTAATACAATTTGACAAATCTCGAAAATGTTATGTCAAATTTCTTTATTGGAGTAGCCGTTTTTGAACAATTATCAAAAAAAAAACTAAAATAATCTGCTGCAGTCAACAGGAATTACAAAAAGCCAACAAGGTAATAGCGGGCCTTAGAAATTGTTCTGTCACTGTGTTATTTAAAAGCTCCTTATGTCATTAAAAGTATGCTTTTCTAACATTGTTAACATTTCTAATATATTAGAAAAGCATATTTTCAATGATAATTTTATAATGTTACACAATGAGAATAAATATATAAAAATTAATCTTTTAGAGTGCCTAGAAATTAATAAAAGAAAAAATTGAATATTCTGCTAATTGACCAGGCAGACTTAAATGGTTCACCGTTATTAAATTTATATTGTCCTCCTAGACGTTGACAAAAAACGGATTTCCCCACTATCATGTTGTATGGTATTATTAGGTCGATGGACACTTTAAGTTGTAATTACTTTTCTCAATGTTTTTAGCATAGTTTGTATTTGAAAAAGTCACTGTGGGTCGAAACAATTGTTGTACATACAATTTTAAATATACTGGAAATGTTTAGATATTAATTTTTGCTTATTTATTTTGATACACTGTTATAAATAATGACAGGTGGTAAAAATTTGATGTTGTTTTAGGATTAATACGTCGTGGTGACTGGAACCATTGAATTCGATGTGTAATATCTTGTGGTACATTTAAAAAAAAAAATTGTGAGATGTTTTTGTAGTATTCGTACCAAATGGTACAAAAAAGGCACGATAGCTAATTAGATTTGATATTTTCAATAAATGTATCAATTCAATAATGATAATAACAAGAATCAGTTGATTAAAAATTATAACACTCGTATCAGCTGTCTGTAATATTGAAGGGAAATAAACATTGTGACGTCAAACGCGCTCGGGTTTTTTCGGGAAGGGTCGGTACTAGGTTTCTAGGAAGGTCGGTACTAGGAAAGGTCGGAAAGGTCGGTACTAGGTCGGTACTAGGTCTTCGGTACTAGGTTTAAAATTGATATTCAATTTGATATATTTTTTTAAATATAAGGAAAAAAAAATTGTTTTGTTATTAAACTTATATATGATCTCCATTTTTCCATTTATCACAAATTCCCAATTGGCATCAACGTATATCAAATTGTTCTTAATCTAAAGCTGAGTCCAGACCAATAAAATTTTGCGTGTGTGTTGAATTTACTGAAACAGTTTGTTTGAATTATCTGGTGGACAGCGTATGGTTCGTGTGCGTGTTGTGCGGCGATAATATTTGTGTATGACCTTGTGTGTCAGAGCGTCTACATTGACGCGCACGCACACCTCATACAATACATACAGCCCACACAAATTTTTATTGATGTGGACCCAGCTTTAGACGAAAATAGCTAACCCAAACCCTTGATAACTGGCCGGACAATAATCTCTTTTTACAAATCTTTTTTCCCCATCTATAAATTTTATTCCCCCCCTAACAATTTCATCTTGTTAAATATAAAACGTCTTCGCTAAGTTCTGCAAAAAAAAACTCATTAAAAAGTAAATTTTACCACTGACAAAAAATTTCCTTTTCTTTATTTTCTCTCGCATGATAAATTTAAATTAAGGATCAATAAAAAAAATGTCACACCGGCTCAATTTATATTTGGCGAAGTGGTCGGGGATATTTCGGTATCGCTGTCGACTTGTGGCAGATCGAAGGTGAAATTTAGCGATGTTTTCACGTGTTGCGACTGGCCGCAAAGCCCTTTGTAAAGTCGGTTTTTTGTCGAATTCCGTGGACATTTCGTGGCAGGTTTTCCTGTAACAAAAATGCCCATAGAGAATAACATATAAAAAAAAACAGTGAACAAATACGAGACGCTGTTATTGGAAAAGTTTTTTCCTTTACGTCGGTTCGACTTTATAGTTTTGAAATATTTTTAAAAGTGCAAATATTTAATATTTGTATGTTTATGTTGTGTGTGTGTGTAAGTCGAAATTTTACTTTATTTAAATAGCTTATGTGCGTTTCAAGATATATCGTCCGATTGGCTGCAATAAACTCTTGACAACCCCTGCAGTAACGAAACCCGGCAAAGTTGCAAGAAACGTAAACAGTGCCGGGTCTAATAAAATAACAGGTAAAAAGATAAAATTAATTTTATACCTGGTTTAGTAGTTTCGATATATTTTAGTTTAGTTTGCAGTCTTTTCTTAAACAGTGCAGTTCTATAATTTCGATCATATTTTTTGTTATTCCGAACGTGCTAAAAATGTGGCATTCTTGGCAAGATAATGATCATTGTACCTCCGGTGTAGCTAATTTTAAAAGAAAACATTTATCGCCCGATGCTAATCAAATTGTTAAAAATGTGTACGTATTTTTTATTGAATAGGGGGCTTAATGTAAATGCAGCAGCAGCAGAAAGCAAAGACTTAATTCGAAGCAAAATGTATGCTATGTACGAAGAGCAAACTGTGCCTACATTGTACTTATTGCAACTGCGACTAAGGAAAAGATGAAACCAATATTCTTTGCAGCAGAGCTAGCCTCTGGAGGATATTATCTTTAATGGGTTTTGCATATCGGACTATTAATAAAAGACAAATTTTAATGGAATCACGATTGTGACGATGGCGGTTTGATTACTTAATCTCTATAAAAAAATACAGATTAGAAAATCGTTCCGTTATCTACCGTGATGAAGTATAGTTCGATACACACGAGACGCCAGCAAAAGGATGGGTACATGCATCAAGAAAATGTCAAATCAAATCCCCAGCGAACAACGGAAAATAATTACAATTGTACATGTTGGTTCCGAGGATGGATGAGTTCCAAATTGTTTACGGTTGTCCTCCAAAAATATTAAACATTTATCTTTGGACTACCATGACGACACCACAGCAGAACTGTTTGAAAATTGGTTTATAAATGGATAGTATTCCCAAAAAAAAGGTGGATACATTCGATTAACCATGCTATTAAAATAGAAGATTCCTATGTATCATTTACTAATAATATAGAACCACTATAATAATATAGAATAGATTACTTTATTTATTTTTCTTCTATTAATACATTCAGAATGCACAAACCAATAAACATGTTTTAGTCATACATAATAATTTAATCATAATTTAACAATTTTCTCAAAATTATTCAGAAGTTAAACCACTCCGGGTCTGACGCCTTTTAAGAAACTAGAAATAGTTTTATTGAGACAGTTAACATTTTGCAGAAGGGCAACGAAATATCTTGAAACGGACTATTCAGTCAAAGCTCTTTATTCATGGTTCCGCTATTCGCGTTTTCAGTATTCGCGAATTCAAAAATTGTGACCCCTTCTTATATTTGTGGATCCAAAATTGATTATACATATTTTATTTTCAGAATAATACGTATTTATTTGCCAGTTACGTTTCAAAACAAACACGCATCAAAGTATTTATGAACAAAAAAGTCAACAAGAAAACAAGAAAAACGTATATTACGTTTAACGAAAAACGTATATGTTACGTATGTGTTACGAAAAACGTATATTCAAACAAGAAAACGTATATTACGTTTGCCTCCTAACACGAGGAATAATCCAGGTCTTTAAGCTCTATCACATTAGACAAACCTTTAAAATCATGCTGGACACCATCAATACTGGAACAATTTTGACATAGTAAAATGCATTGTTAACATAAAAGAATTATTGCAAAAGCAAAAATCATTCACATTGAACTGAAAGCATTGTTCGAATTGCAAATGGCATAGGACGGAATGGCTTCCAACAGATAGAATAAAGTGACATTCTTTATCCTCATTCCATTGAAGAGAAAACTCCAACGAGCATTCAAAATGTGACATTACGCGTAAAAAACCTGTGTGAAGGTTTACGAATGGCAAATTAGTTTGTGATTTCTTCATAAAAATTGATCGTATGGAAATAAGCCTTGTTTTTAATACACCAACGCAAATTTACCTTCGGGTCTTATATTAATGGGAAATGACAAAAATTTCATGGAGCCAAGTCTGGATGATAAGTTGGACGTGGCCGAAATTCTTATTCAAAAGTGCTAATAAGATTTTTCTTCATTTTCTTTCTTCATGTGTTGTTAAAATTAGTCGGTCATTGCAGCCTTCTTTTAAATTAACTGCAATAACTTATTATAAAGTCTACTTTCTTGATCCTAACATGAGGCCCAAAACGCAACCAGAATATCATCTGTTTTGAGACTGATTTCTGACTTTATAGTCTACATCATTCGCGCTCGAGTCGTCCGAGGAAGGAACAATCAGATCCATAGTTTCTTTTTCTTCTTTCTGAGAGGCAATCCATCAGCGAGCCTTGATCTCTCATTCTTTGGGAGTATAATATCCAGATCTTTGGAGAATTGCTTGAATTCGAAGTTGTACCTGATTCTCAAAATTTCATTGTCATTCACAGCATCAAAAATTATTCTGAGTACTATTTCTTCAAATAGGACAAGAATTTCTTCTGTTTTCTTTACAAACTTGGCGTTCAAACTTACTCATCTCCAGTTTAGAAGCCTGGTATCTAGCAGAGCGAGTTGGACTTTGTTTTCTATAATGAACCCTTCATTCGACCTGCAGCTACCGAGATGTGAAAATGGTGTTGCAGCTGGGTATCTGGGTGGATACCAAACATCATCATAGGGAGAGTCGTCAGGCCTCCTCTCCCTTGATCGGCTGAGTAATACCAATTATAAAACCGTTCGTTTGCCGTAAATTTTCTACTCATTAGCTTTAATGATTTCTGTATAAAAAAGATTTGGAAACTAACTTTAACACGTAACACTTAAAACATAAAATATCTTACCAACTTTATAAAGTGGATATTCCAAGTAATTCCCACCGGGAGCATAGTTACATCCGAATATGGTATGATGCCAAGAAATAGATGCAATATTTACTGTAAAATAGTTCATTCCACATCCAATACGGTTGCTGCCAGCCCATACGAGCTGAGTGTAATGCCCTACTGGATACTGAGGCCCCCTGTAAATCGTAGAAATATTTACGATGACTTTAAGGTCAACAGGACCATTTCCTGCAGAAATAATGCGGTGTTGAATCGATAAAAGCCTGTTTAAAGGATCTAGGAAAATTTATTGGTTTGGGTATTAAAAGGTAGTGAAATAATTTGTTAGAGTTTCTTTAAATAAGATTTTTAACGTTATATTTTTGAATAAATTAATAGGAATTGGAAAAACCTTGTTCAATAAATGTCCTGTAAGTCAATGCCCTGGTTGTTAATAAAGTTATTGCCTTTTTTGTTATTTTAATTTTAAATGCTGTATTTTCAAAGTAATTTGTATTAAATTGCTTTGGTTTTATATATTATTTTTCGTTCTATCTAACTGTGATATTTGTTTTCTATCTAACTGTGATTGTTTTTACCTGTCTTTTGTATGGTACACCCAAGAACTGTTAAACAAATCAACTTCATCATACCAGCTCAATGTCATTTCTTTCATAACTTTGATTTTGTTTATTTTGGCTTGAGTGCTACTGTAGTAGGCCAAATTTTGTCCAACGTAACTATGGTCAGCTAAAAAGATCAATTCTTCTATTGGAACCTTCGGTGTCAAACACTAAACTCGACGAGATTTACTACTAAACATCAAATTACTTTTTGAAACTTCTCGATGCACGTTTCGTTAATCATGTTAGCATCATTAGGACATGATGTAATCTAATTCTAATACTAAACTATGTTCTATTTATATGATAACCCTACCTAATGAAGCGTGTAAAAATCATGAACCGTGAAGTTTACTGAGCCTTACATTAATAATTCAAAAAGTTGACTGAACGGAATAGGTCCTAATTAGAATTAATTATTAATTAGAAATCGAACATGACCACAATATAGATATTAGGAATTTAAGACTGGTAAAAAGTGTAAATAGCAATAGGGCTTTGGATTAATATGAAAGCATTCCAATAGGAAAATGTAAGAAAATCATGAACCGGTATAAAGAACCTATTCCGTTCAGTCAACTTTTTCAATTATTAATGTAAGGCTCAGTAAATTTCGCAGTTCATGCCTTTTACACGCTTCATTACGTAGGGTATTATATAAATACAACATAGTTTAGTATTAGACTTAGATTAAATCATCTCCTGATGATGCTAACACGGTTAGCGGAACGTGCGTCGAGAAGTTTCAAAAAGTCTCTTGGTGTTTCGTGGTAAGTCTGTTCGCTAAGTTTAGCTAAAAATAAATCAAAATTGTCTATTTATAACAGATAAATATACATACTATTGGGGTGATTCATAAGATCGTGCGTTTTTAGCAGTAATAGATTTAGAAATTTTATTTTTAGTATTAGTAGAGTAGATTTTAAGATGCTTCGAAACCTTTTGAAGGTTGTTCCCATTAGTCTTACTCTACAGAAAATTTCAGAAAAAGTATCAAGTATTCAAAAATAGTATCAAGGAGGCAGGATTGATGATTGTGTGAATGTTGTGGAATTAGGCTATGGTTTTGTTAATATTTATTTCCAGATCGGCCCTTTCGGCTTTCACGTTTTACGTTTATCTCTGTTGCAATAAATGCTTTGAGTCAATTTTTACTGCACAAATCAACTTTATGATATATAGTTTGTAGTATTCTATTGCTTACTTCTAATAATGTACGATAAGAAAAAAATAAAACTTTTAGTCCTACGATGCAGGTGGCCTTCGGGTAGGGATTTAAGACATAAAGGGGTACCTACTATATACCGAATTATTTAAAGAACTAAATATTATACACAAAAAACGCACTAACTTATTCCACTAATCACCCTGATAATATTTACCTGTAGCGCGACACTTATCGTGAATTAGTGGGTTCCACTGACAGGTATTAATCCAACATTGAGCAATAAACTCCAATTCTTTGTCATATTTCTGGAAAATGTGACCATGAGTATGAGGAGATCAACAATTTTTGATTTGTTCTTACCATAATCTCCATATTGGAAGCTGGTGGTTGTCGTCCCCTTTTCTCATATCCTAACGCAACTTTATTTCGAAGATAATTGTGAATGTCCAAGATGTACTGTCTGTCGTCATCTGTCAACTTTATTTCAGCGAAATTTGGACCACAATGTAACCCAGGTCCGCATTTCTGGAATAAGTATGTGTAAAAAATCATTAACTAATTGGAATATTAGGCTCTCCATTTAATTCTTGGTTTTTAGGTTTCATTGACTGTTCCTTATGTTTTAATATTTGAAGTATTAAGGCAACAAATAATACACAATATCCAGAACAGTCAGAAAAAGCATTGTTGGAAGAAAATCCTTGTCGTACACTGTTACAGCTCGGCCAGGAATTCCGAGTAATATCGCAGGCTATATCTAAAAGTTGAGTTATTGAGTCCACGATGAACTCACATCGGAGAATAAGAATAGATGCTTTGATATTGTTCATGCCAAAAGGGAGTTACTGTCTACGAGGTGTAGCTATTAAATAACGAGACTGACGCTGTAAATCATTTTAGTTTGATTTCATACTTATTTACTTATTATCACCTTCAATATATACCCTTCCTCTATCCCTATTACGCTCCATGCGAATCTTCCATTGTTCGAAACAGAGATGGAAGTCTTCTTCTGTCAGCTCTTTCAGAACGCGTGCAGCTTTCTCTTTCATAGCTTCAACGGACTCAAATCTTGCTCCTTTTAATGCAGATTTGACCTTAGGAAACAGATAGAAGTCGCACGGTGCAAGATCCGGCGAATAAGACGGATGATCTAACACTGGGATGTTGTACTTGGCTAGAAACCTCTTTACAGACAATGCGGAATGAGCCAGCGCATTGTCTTGGTGGAGAACCTATGACTTCGTCCTTCTACAATTTGTATTCCTTCCTTATTTCCTTTCAGGAACCCAGTGAAGCTACACAATCCCATGAATGTCGAAAAAACAATCATCATTGCTTTGAATTTTGATTTGCTCATTCGAGCTTTTTTGGCTCTCGGTGAATTTGGGTTTTTCCAGTGCATGGATTGGTGCTTCGATTTAGGATCATAAGTAAAAAACCACGATTCGTCACATATCATTATCCTTTCCGATAAATTTGGATCGTTTTTAATGGCGTTCCAAGTGTCAGTAGAAACATTTTTGCGAGCTTCTTCTTATTCAAGCGTGAGAATTTTAGGTACACATTTTGTGTATGTTAAAATTGTTATGCAAAATTTGTCGTACGCTTTCTTTGTCAGTTCCTACAATTTCAGTAATTGCACGAATACTTAACCGACGGTCAGATCGAACCAGATCAGTCGACGGTCAGATCGACCAGGGCGAGAATCATCTTCAACGTATTCTTGGACATTTTGAAAACTTTTAAAGCATTCAAAAACACGTGCACGTGATAAACATTAATTCATAAATTTTTTTCAATAAATTATGTAATAAAAGTATCAGTAGCGGTTTTTTCAAGTTTTAAGTGAAATTTCACAACAATTCGTTGCCCTATTGTTACACTTAACATTTTTATATGGATATGTTTACAAAAGCGAGAGGTACTGCATTTGAAAGAGATGGCTTCCCCCTAAACAGCCTTTAGGTCGCTGTCGTTTGGAGCTTGCGTACTTTTTCTGTAGCAGCGTCAGTCTCGTTATGGTGAGATCAGTTGGGTTTTGTGAATTATGAATTGGTGCAATATGGCCAAACAGTTACTGTTGACTGTTATCAGCAGTAACTGATTCGTGTTAGTGACGCTCTGGAGGAAAAAGGCTTTACACTGATATAAGGTGGTGAGGGAAAAGAGGAAAGCAGTTGAGCAGGGAGAATTTATCGCAGTCGGCGTATTCTCCAGACTTGGCCTCTTCGGATTTTCATCTCTTCCGATCTTTTGAGGAACGCGAAAAAAGTCTCAATAGCTTTATCATATCAAAACTACTAGTTTTTTTAACGTGGGATTCGACTAATACTTGAAAGTTGGCGAAAATGGGGAAAATATTAAGTTTGTATTACTTTTTTGATAATTAAATGGGAAAGAGAACCAAAAAAGGTGTATAATTAAGTCAAGGATTTAGTATTTTTAAAACAATTAAATATACTACGCTTTATTCTAAGCTTAATTTATCTACAATATATTATATAGTGAAAAAACATAAAAGGACTGGTAAAATTTAAAATGAAAAGACGACCGAAAGTATAGAGTTACCGAATAAGAGCTATATATTTTTAATTTGGAATAAAAACAAAAAGGCTATAGGATATTAACGTGACTTTTTTATTTTAAATATTGATTCTTGGCATTTATAATTAAAAATAATTTTATGTACGAGGGTTGCTATTTATGTTTCCGGAATATTAAATAAAAACAAATATTTATTATTGAAAATGGTTTTAAAAATATTTAAAAAACAAGGATTTTTTTTCCTGGGCTCTACGTAATATTCTCAATCCTTCAGTCACCAACAAGCATCTCCCGAGACCGGTTTCTGGCCTTAAGTCGTCATCAGTCGGGCTTCGAGTTGAACGTTCGAAAGCAGCTGAAGGACTGACCAGGGCCCTGATCCTGGCGACGAAAATCGTCGACCATGTAGTTTATTCTTCACGGACAGTAACAAAAATAAATCATTGGGTGCCAAATCAGGACTATACAGTGGATAATATATCATATTCGATTAGTTTTAATTCAAGTTTTGTGAAAATTTTCAGTTTTTGAGAAAAATCGTCAATTTCAAGTTCGCCATTGTTAATTTAATTTTCTTTTTTTCAATTTATTCTGCGGATAATTCTGTGCATTAAGCCAACTTATATTTCCATTTTTTTCTTAATGAAAAATTTTTTTTTTTCGCAATCGTTTATTTTTTCTATTATTAAAATTTTGTTTTTATAATAGAAAAAATTGGTAGTCAAATTGACAAAGTTTTAAACATTTTTGAATTGCTGAGAAACCCCATTCGAAAAATAATAAACTTTGCTAACACTGCCAGAAATACTTTTTACAAAATCAGTTATTCTTTTGGTAAAAACATGTACTGCAACGGCATTATAAGTATTGCAAAGGTATTAGGGTTAGAAGCGCATTAGCAACTAAGGCTACTTAGCTTAACTTAAGTTAACTTAGCTTAGCTTAGCTTAGCTTAGCTTAACGTGGGTTCAGAACCACGGTCATCAGTCACCGATAAACCAGGCCAGCACCCCCCTCAATTTATCAACCCTTGGTTATGTGCTTATCCATAAGTCTATCAGGAAGCCTACGGACTGGCGAGTGATCAAAGTAGAACACTTCTCAGAAAGCATTCGGCCTTACCCAGCCTTTAACTGGTGTGACTGAGGGGGTAATTCGTTGTCGGATTTTACACTCTTGCCTAGAAACAATCCCAGGCATTTACGAAGTAAACAGACATAAGAAAGAAAGAAAAACAACCATCCGACCGTTGGAATCGAATCAACTACTGCGTCAATGCGGTTTCGGCACAGCAGCAGGCCGAAAAATTTTGAAAACACTCTGAGAAACGTTTTAGCGAGCTAGAAAAAGTGTTTTAGCGATCAGTCGGGTTCAAAAGTGGTCGATTTGGCATGGAATGTCCCATATATAAACATATAATTCAAATAAATAATATAATATTATGATGTATTTGCTTCCTTCAATTCTATCGGTTGTGATTGCAGTTTTTGGCTGTCCTGAACGTTCCTCGTCAGCCAAGCTACTATAGTGCGTTTCAAGATAGATTGTTGACTGATAAGCTGCAATAAACTCTTAACAACCCCTGCCGTAACTAAACCCGGCAAAGTTGCAAGAAACGTAAACAGGGCTGGGCCTAATAAAATAACAGGTAAAAAGGAAAACATAAATTTTATACCTGATTTAGTAGTTTCGAAATATTTTAGTTTAGTTCGTATTATTTTTTAAACAGTGCAGTTCTATAATTTCGATTGTATTTTTTGTTATTGGATATTGTATTTGTTTTGTTTGTGCCTCCGGCTAATTTTAAAAGAAAACATTTATCGCCCGATGGCAAGCAAATTGTTAAAGATGTGTATGTTTATTTATCGAATAGGGAGTTTAATGCAAATATAGCCGCAGCAGAAACGTCTTCATTAGCGAAAACTCCGTTGTGTATAGTTAAAGATATTGTGACGAAGGCAATTAAGGCCAAAAAAGCCCGTAGTGATTCTGGTAAAAGGAAATGTGTTGACGAAAGCAACAAAGACTTAATTCGAAGCAAAATTTGAAGCAAACTGTGCCTACTATTCATTGCAACAGCGACTAAGGAGAGATAAAACTAATATTCTTTGCAGCAGAACTAGTCTCTGGAGAATATTATTTCAAATGGGTTTTGCATATCGGTCCATTAATAAGACAAATATTAATGGAATCGCAACGATTATGACGATGGCGGTTCGACTACTTAAACTCTATAAAAAATACAGATTAGAAAATCGTCCTATTATCTACCTTGATGAAACATAATCCGATATATATTAGCAAAAAGATGGGTAGATACATCAAGAAAATACCAAACCAAAGCACCTGCGCACAAGGGAAAAATAATTACAATTTAATATGCTGGTTCCGAGGATGGATGGGTTCCAAATTGTTTACGGTTGTCCTCTAAACATATTAAACATTTATCTTTGGGCTACCATGACGACATCACAGCAGAACTTTTTGAAGATTGGTTTATAAATAGCCTGTTGTCTAATATGCCTAAAGAAAGCGTAGTTGTAATGGACAATGGGAGTTATCATAACCACCAAAAAAATAAGTTCTTAATGTAAATAACACTAAATTAAAAATTCAGACCTATATGTTAAAAAACGATATAAGTTTGAAAGTACATATCGAAAATGTGATCCTCTAGAAATATTAAAGAAATTTAATATTAAAAAGGAATATGTATGTGATACGATTGCTGCAAATATGGGACATATGGTTTCGCCTTCCCT
This sequence comes from Cosmopolites sordidus, assembly GCA_031761425.1. Lineage (NCBI taxonomy): Eukaryota > Metazoa > Arthropoda > Insecta > Coleoptera > Curculionidae > Cosmopolites > Cosmopolites sordidus. The sequence continues at coordinate 220,520 of JARFXV010000499.1, forward strand.
CGTATTACGGTATTTTTAATCCAATTGAGCATATGTGGTATTAGGAAAATCCAATGTTAGAGTAGAAAACATTTCTTCGTCTGTGGAAGTGCTGCAACATTAATTAGGAAAGTTGTAGATAGTATTCCCAAAGAAAGTTGGATACATTCACTATTAATATCATTTACTATTAATATAGATAATAATAATAATTAGATAAGACACCTGCTCCATATTATAAGTACCAGGTGTCCCATTAAGGATGGATCGCGGCCGTATCTTGAAAACTATTTATCCCAAAGCTTTGGGGGAAAAAAAAATTGTACTAAAAATTATCAGAGAAATTCACCAAAAATATTTTTAAGCTTCTAAAACTACCGCAAGAGGGCGTGACGAGCTAAACATTTTTAAAAATTATTTTTTTTGTGTATTTTCAAGTGTTAACCGAGTAAGAAAAATTCTCAGTTATAATTAGCAAACTGTCTCCTACAACTTTGTTTTATGACATTTTGTCGTAATTTTACGAATAGAGGGGTGGGGGGAGTTTTACTTATTGCCATAAAAAGTCGTCTAATGTCCGTTTGCCTAAACCGATTTTTCCTCAATTTGGATTCATTTAAAAGGCAATTACTGGGACAATCAGATAATCTGGGAGATAAAGTATTTAGTTTATAAATGAAACCGCGAGGTGCCGTTGCATTCAACAATAGTTTTTTGAAGTTTTGTTCAGTTTTTTCAAATGGAATGGTACAGCTTTTATTACATAGCTAGAAAGGTAATTTAAAGAGGAATCATCCAGTGAAAACCCGAAATCGATATCTCTGACATGTCAAGAGATATTTCGATTTTTCTGAAAAAATCAGTTATTATTTCACTACTACCTGCATTAAGTTAAAAAAATATTAACCTAATGTTTGCCTTCCTTCACACTTTACCCAGGCTTAGGACTGGTCCAAATTCTTCATGCCATAGTAATTTGGAGCGTATTTAAAGGCCAACGGGCCAACAACGAAGATAATAATAATAACAACAGTCTAATTCTTCAGATATTTGTCTGATACTTAAATGGGGGTTGGTTTCAACATAAGCCAGAAGATTTACGACATTATCTCCATTACGAATCGAACGTAACCTGGTGCGGACTGGATCTGGATGCACAATTCTTGTTTCTCGTAAGCGTCTTGCTAGACGTGTAAACACCTTCTTCGAATAATGCCTTCTATAGGTATATTTATTAATGACTGATTTCAATATTCTGTCAAGTAGTATTTAAGCATCACAAAAGAGAAAATGCAACAATTGGGGAAAGGCATTTTTTTCGCTTATGTAATTAAATTAGAAAATATTATGAAGGTCAGGATTATTTATGATGATTGATACTGAATAGATAATTTTATTTTTTAAATAAAATAGTTGCAGTTGCGATTGCGATCTAAATTTTAAGACCAATTTTTAACTTAATATTACGGTAAAAATTAAAACTAACTGATTTTTTTCAGAAAAATCGAAATATCTCTTGACATGTCAGAGATATCGATTTCGGGTTTTCACTGGACGATTACTCTTTAAATTACCTTTCTTGCCACCCCTCTATTCGTGAAATTACGACAAAATGTCATAAAAGAAAGTTGTAGGAGACAGTTTGCTAATTATAACTGAGAATTTTTCTTACTCGGTTAACACTTGAAAATACACAAAAAAAAAAGATTTTTAAAAATGTTTAGCTCGTCACGCCCTCTTGCGGTCGTTTTAGAAGCTTAAAAATATTTTTGGTGAATTTCTCATGATCATTTTTAGTACAATTTTTTTTCCCCAAAGCTGTGGGATAAATAGTTTTCAAGATACGACCGCGATCCATCCTTAATGGGACACCTGGTATATATAATAAGTATATTATAAGTTTCCTTTCTCCCGTATTGGAATCATCCGATTCAATCCTATACTGGGACAGACCAATCACAACAGATCGAACGGTCGATTTTAATAGACCAGACATTGTTCTAATTAGTAAAAAGGAGAAAAGGGCTTTTATAATTAACATCGCAGTGCCGCTGTCTCATAATATTAGGAAAACCGAGCTGGGGAAAACCACTAAATATGAAAACCTGGCATACGATTTGAAAAACCAGTGGAAATTACATAGGTAGAGTAGTACCTTTCGTTATATCCGCCGAAGGCCTAATAAGTAAAACCTTTTCAAAGAACTTGAAGAATCTTCGTATCTCAAAATCGATTTCCATAGTAGGACAACGTGCAGTACTCTTGCAGCCGTGCCACATTATTCGTAAAATCTTATGCTAAGTGAGAGGAGATGAACTGTTATCTAATATTGGGATTTTAATATCGACCAGCCTAGGCTGAGATGCTGAATTTAGAACGAACATTATAATAATAATAAAACAAGGAAAAGAACATAATAATAATAATTTAATCATAATTTAACAATATTTTATTTTTCCCAAAATTATTCAGAAGTTAAATCACTCCGGTTCTGGTGCCTTTTAAGAGACTAGAAATATTTTTATTGAGATTCATTGGGGCAATTTACATTTTGCCGAAGGGCAACGAAATTTCTTGAAACGGACTATATGACCACGTTTAAATTCAGCTGCCCAAAATTTCACGATGGCAAATGATGGTGTATAGTCCTCGTAAATAGCATCCATCTCGGCTTTAACTTGCATAGGCTATTGCCTTTCAAATACAATAATTTAATCACGGCTTTATATTCAATTTTTTCCATTTTTGTCCACCACCATCTTTTCCACCAGTGACTGTTAAGTGACTGAGGATCTGATATGGGTGAAATTTTCAAGGTTATTTATGAGCAGTTATATTACCAGAATATTTTTGACGAGTAACACCATCTTCATGCTGAAGCTGGAATCTTTTTAGACTACCTTCGTATATAGTGTTTTAATTATAGTCTACTTTTTTTTTACAAATAATTAACCACGACTATATGACCACGTTTAAATTCAGCTGCCCAAAATTTCACGATGGCAAATGATGGTGTACAGTCCTCGTAAATAGCATCCATCTCGGCTTTAACTTGCATAGGCTATTGCCTTTCAAATACAATAATTTAATAACGGCTTTATATTCAATTTTTTCCATTTTTGTCCACCACCATCTTTTCCACCAATGACTGTTAAGTGACTGAGCATCCGTTATGGATAAAATTTTCAAGGTTATTTATGAGCAGTTATATTACCAGAATATTTTTGACGAGTAACACCATCTTCATGCTGAAGCTGGAATCTTTTTAGACTACCTTCGTATATAGTGTTTTAATTATAGTCTACTTTTTTTTACAAATAATTAACCACGACTATATGATCACGTTTAAATTCAGCTGCCCAAAATTTCACGATGGCAAATGATGGTGTATAGTCCTCGTAAATAGCATCCATCTCGGCTTTAACTTGCATAGGCTATTGCCTTTCAAATACAATAATTTAATAACGGCTTTATATTAAATTTTTTCCATTTTTGTCCACCACCATCTTTTCCACCAATGACTGTTAAGTGACTGAGCATCCGTTATGGATAAAATTTTCAAGGTTATTTATGAGCAGTTATATTACCAGAATATTTTTGACGAGTAACACCATCTTCACGCTGAAGCTGGAAACTTTTTAGACTACCTTCGTATATTTTGTTTTAATTATAGGCTACTTTTTTTTACAAATAATTAACAGTGTTGAAATAAAGGAAATTGTTAAAAAACGGTTTGTTCAAGTAATTTTCTCCGACACTGTATACTGTCGTAGCATTTTTTTTAGCCCCCCCCCTCAATAAAAAAAGCAAATATTTTCTAAATTAAGAATAAAAATGATATGAAATCTTACCTCAGGACCTCGCTGACACACAGTATGGGTGACAGACTCATTTCTAAAATCACACGATAAACTGCAATAAGGATTCTTCAGTTCAGTTGATAAATCTATTAAACCACTTAATACAATGAGGAACATCATGATGAAACATACGTTCATCAGGTTTGTTTAAGTCTAAATGAAAACAGATATTGTAACTGCCCAATAATCATCATCATCTCTGCAAGAAATAAAAAATCATCATTCTGACGAGTATTGTGAGGAAACTAATTTGCTGTAAACAAAGATCGAAGTACTAACAATCGGAACCACATGATGGGCGGTAATTATAATTGTCTTAAAGTGTGGGAATCGTAGATTTACTACAACATGTAAAATATAGATGTATAAATAGCGATTTTTTTTTATATAAAACAGATAACCTTATAATTATTCTTCCATGTAGTGAGGCTTTTTTTTGATGATTAATTTGCTTGAAACAACGGTACTGGCCTTGATTGTATAAAGTTGTTCGTAAAAATTGTTGTCTTTATAATTTTATGAACGTTATTATCAGATTATTTCTGAAATTACAATTGAGAGATTGATTTAGTAGTAATGAGATTTCCTCGGTCAAATCGAAAAGTATTAGGACTATCGCTTTCACTGGTTCTGAAAGTATTCGGATTTTTAACAACAGTTTTTCTTAAAGATGTAACTGCACATGTTACAATGTGCAACAAAATAAATCTGGAGGTTGCCAGGATCAGCGGTTTTAAGTATGGTGAAAGACGACCATTAGGAAAATAGGAGGATATCCAATAGAAACGAGGAAAGTTATGTCTTACATTTGGTGGGATTGTAAGGAAGCCATACACTTGAGCTTCTTCCACGCAACCAAATCATCAGTATCAATCTCTACTGTTCACAATTAGATCTGCTAAAGGCAACAATTGAAGAAAAATGACCAGAATTAGAAAACAGGAAGGGCGTCGTGTTTCATCATAACAATGATGCCCGGCAAAACTTGTTGAACGTTAATTGGACTGGTAGGCACTACCCACTTAACTGACCAGACATCGCACTCTCGGACTACCGTCTATTCTACTCCCTCCAAAGTTATTTAAATGGAATCTTTTAAAACGAAAGAAGAGAACTATTAAGCTTTTTCTTTCTTTTAAGAAAATCCCTATTTGATAGGTGAATTATGTCTCTTTTAGGATTTGAGAAAGTGAATTGTTTCTATTTATAAAAATGCCATCATAGTGAATGGAGTGGTGCATAAACTGTCCCATGTAAATCTTTTGATGAAGCGTTTTTGTTCAGGGTTGTCACCATAAAATATTTATGCGTTTCGAAGATGAACTTGAACAACCTCATTTTACAAAAAAGGAACAGGAAATTTGTTAGAGAGGTGGGCGCAGGTTGTCAATAATGACAGTGATTATATTGTAGATTAAAATTGTATTAATTTATTTACTTACTTAATCATATGCCTTTATACCGTTTGGTGTATCGTTAGGCGTGTGCAGTTGAGGTTGTCTTCGATTCATCTCTCTCTATTTCTCCCCATCTTGTGTCAGTTCCTTAATTTTATCCCACATTAACCTCCTCTCTTATCCCATTGTTTCATGTTCTTCTTGACCTTCCTTTACAGTTTTTCCTTTCTACTCGCGCTTCGTAGATGCTCTTTATGAGTCTGTTTTACAGCATTGCTTCAACAATCCTGTCAGGCGTCTTACTCCTTCCTCTCCCATATATTTTATCATTTCTGGTGTTATACTGTCTCTACCTGCTACATTTCCCACCTTTAATTTCCTTATGGCTTCATATGCCTCTTCTTCTTGTATCATATCTATTTTTTGAATATCGTCTATATGATTTTCTCTAGTATACTTGTTCCCGTGTCAGTCAGTTCGTTAAAATATTCTCTCTATCTTTCCATTATTTCATCTTCCTCCGTAATTACATTTTGTTCTTGTCTTTTATATTTATCATACTGTACTCATTTTTCTATCTTAACTGCTTTAGAGTTCCGTAGAATAACTTTTGATTTTCTCTGTAGTTTTCAGTTATCTGTTCGCCAAATTTTATCTATGATTGTTGCTTCGCTTTCTTTACTTCTATTTTTACTTTTTTTCGTTTTTCTTTATATATTTCGTGATCTTCATCTTTTTTTGTTATCCAGATATCTTTTCCATTTTTCCTTTTTGTCCTTAACCTTCCTCTGTAATTCCTTTGTCCAACATTCGGTTCTCATCATCGTTATATTTACAATTTTTGTCGTTCCACAGCTTTCTTTTACTGTCTTTTACGCCCAGTATTATATCTTTGAAAAGCTGTCTTTTCTGATTTTCGCTTGTATATCCTTGTCCTTATCTGTTAGGTTAGATCTTTATTTATTTATTTATATCTTATGCTGTATTAACTATTAAATAAAATAAAATTTCCTATAGAATGACATACTGCAGTTACATCTATTACTTACTTCTTTTACTAATATTCTGGACTAATATTCGTCATTCAATGAAACGGATATATAGAGGAGTAAATATTGTTTGTGATTTTTTCTTCCACAAACTAGAAGATCAATTTTTCTATTGGAACTGTCGAGTGAAACATTCAACTGGAAGATATTTACCACTAAACACCAAATCACTTTTATAAACTTCTCAACGCGCGTTTCGCTAACCATGCCGTTATCATCAGGAGATGATTTAATCTTACAAATTAAAAGATTTTTTTGATGATGATTTTAAACTTTTTGTTAAAAATGACCCCCCACTAAGTTTTTGATGTTATAACGGCAAAAGTGGTCCAATGATTGTCATATCCATTACAAATAAAAAAATCTCAATTATAGCATTAACTACATGTCCGACACGCAATCGTAGATGATTGATGTTTCGAAGAGGATATCGTATTTCATCATTACCTATAGTTATTCGTTTTATAAAATAACACAAAAAAAAAGTTTAAACCAAAACAACGTTTTATTTTTCTGTTCAGTGTCAATACACACAATATCCATTTGTCGCGATGCAATACTTCCAGCAAATATAATTTGTCAATGAGGTATGACAATATTTCATTGAAAAAGTAACGTCGAGGGAAATCCATATTAAAAGTCTGCCCGACTACCTAATGGATTATAAATTTACATTTGTTATGGATTTTGTTTTTTCGATTTAAATCGATGTAGGCCCTGACGGATATTAGAAAAGTGAATTCTGTTGCATTTATATTGTTTGGATATTGATGTTAATTATTGTTATAGTAAATGTTGTGAGTAGCGGAGAGGGGGTCAATTAAACCACGGGGCAATTGAACAAGTCCACTTAAAAATAATGTTTCTTATATGTTAACCCTTAATTTGCTCAAAATTTGGAATCATTGTGATGATTTAATTTTGAAAAATTAAAATTTTTGTGTTTATGAGCATGTAAACTTTTTTTTAGCTCTCGATAAAATGTTTAATAATATTTCAATTTTTAAATATAATCAGAAAATTTCGGTTGATGTTGAAAGTTCTTGATTTATACCGAAATAATTTTGTATTTACTAATTCTCGCAATAAAATCAGACTGGGTCAATTGAATCATCAATCGTATGAACTATCGAAAGCACCAGGCTTGCGTGCGCATCCTGACCTCACACGAAAAATACTTATGCAGCTAAACAATGTAGCATTTGTTATTGGGATATTTTGTAGTGAATAGTTTATTCATTAAAGATTGTCAATATTATTTAGTAACTGTAGTAGGTAAAGAAAGCTCAAATTATTATTATCATTCAAAAACAATAGTTTCACTTTTTAAACTTTTTTAAACTCTCGACGCATGTTTTTCTAACCATATTAGCATCATCAGGGGATGATTTAATCTAATTCTAAAACTAAACTATGTTCTATTTATTTGATAACCCTATCTAATGCAGCGTGTAAAAATCATGAACCGTGAAGTTTACTGAGCCCTACATTAATAATTGAAAAAGTTGACTGAACGGAATGCTTTTATATGCATCCAAAGCCCTATTATTATTTACACTTTGAACAAGTTTTCTCTCATATCTAATGTGGACAATGTGCTCTCTATATCTCATTAATATGGATCATTTTGTTTGCCCAATATACCTTCGATCACAATCTTGATAACTAATTTCGTAAATTCCCGACTTTTCAAGTTGATCTACTTTATCCTTTGGATTACCTAGGACTTCTCTTATTTTATTATATGGTTTATATACAATCTTAATGTACATTTGTTCAAAATTTTCTAGCCCTTGTGTTAATTGGGCATCTAAAACGGTATTACCATGAATTTATGTTTGTTCTGATCCTTTTGAAAAGTGGAAGATTCTTTCAATAATTTTCTAAACTAATGTTTTCTAATTAATTTGTCTACAATATTCTTATTATAACCGTTCACTTCGGATACCTTCCTAATTCATTTTAACAGCAATGGGGAACAGCATTTTTGACTAATTTTTCATCTCTGAATTCAAAAATATTCACAGTTTTTCTCTATTACGTCAAGTTGAGATCTGATCAAATAGATTAGAATATTTTATTCATACAGAGGTTAACATAGTATTAAAAGTTAAATTGTGTTTATATAAAAAATAAATAAAAGATATTATGATAAAAATTTCTTCTTTTCCTTCTAGCTTTTCCTGGAGTGTTCAGTTTGTGGACATTCTTGCTTGATGCTCCAACAGTAGTCAGTCACCATACTGACATTCCATCTACCTTGATACCGCGCTTCCATAACCTTTAGATCTTGGTGGAATCGCTCGCCGTGTTCATCACTAACAGCACCAGGATTTTCTGGGAAGTTAGGAGGATGACTATGTAAGAAATGCAGTTTGATGTTGCAACCAAGCTTTTTAGAGCTCTCCAAAAGTTGTTGAACAGTTTCGATGTAATTCGGGGCTCAAGTATTTCCAAGAAAGTCTTTAACAATATTTTTATAAGCCAACCAAGCATTCCTTTCAAGTTCGGTCATTGTTTCAGTGAAATTTTCATCTTTAACGCGTTGCCGAATCTATGGACCATCAAACACATCAGCCTTTATCTTTTCATATGACAGGTTAGGGAATGCCGAAATGATATACTTAAAGCAGTCTCCTTCAATTGACAAAGCCTTAACAAATTGCTTCATGAGACCTAGTTTTATATGCAAAGGCGGAAATACAATGTTTTTTCTGTCGACAAGTGGCTAATTTAAAATGTTTGGATCACCAGGTCTTAGGTCAGATCTTGGCGGCCAGTTCGATTGCACCCAATGCTTCTCACGAGCTCTGCTATCCCACATGCACAAAAAACAGGGATACTTGGTATACCCGCGTTGCTGGTCAAGAACGAAACAGACTATTTTAAGGAAACAGACCATTCAACACAGATGATCCATTGGTGCATGTTATATTGCAACAAGTCAATGACTTTCTTTATATCGCCATATTCTTCACGCAAAAAAACTGAATGACCTATTGGGACTGAACCGTATAAATTTCCATTATGTAGGAGAACACACTTCAAGCTACGCTTTGAGCTATCTATAAACAATCGCCATTCAGTTGCGTTATAGTTAGAAATGGCCAATTCTTTCATTAAACCTTCTACGTTCTAGCAATATACAAATCCGTCATTATTTCTGAAGTACTGCCTAAATTCACTTTCTCTGGATCGATAGTAAGTGACTTTAGCTCCTTTGTCAAGCAAATTTTTTTCGTGCAGTCTTGATGCTAATAATTCCGATGCTTTTTAGGATAGTCCCAAATCTCGTGCTAAATCGTTTAATTTATGTTGATTGAATCCTTTATGAACAGAATCATTGGAAACTTTGAATTCTTCGTCGGTGGAGTCACTTCGATCTTCACTTGATTCATATTCTTGTATTTCTAAAGAAGGTAATTCTTGAAAAACTGGCACTGGAATTTCAGCGGAATGAGGTGCAGGACGTATAGCTGACGGTAAACTAGGGTACTCAATTTTATATTTGTTTTTCTTGTTGAATCCTGATGTTCACTATGCAAAAGTATCAATCACTTAAGTGACCTTTGGGCTCTCGCCAAACTATTGGTATACTAAACCATTGGTAAACCAAACGAAACTTTATTACGTGTTCTCTTCGTCCACATTCATAAACTCTCTACACACTGCTTGCACACTTTATGAGGGGCCCATGATTTAGCTTGGTCACCTATTTTCACTTTAAAATAAGCAAAATAGGCTTGCCTGACAAATATACTAATATTAGTCGGTTGAATGGGGATGGTAAAACTGCCACATATATAACAAAATGAATCAGGGCTGTTTAAGCACTTCGACGAGAACTACCAGAGGCAGACATAAAGAAAAACTGTAGTTGTGTATGTATACTTTGACTTCACTATGTCAGAGCAACACAGACCCGAGTACTTTAGCATCTCATGCGTAACTGACCCAACTAGTTTTGGATGACCCAACCTTACTCACGCCCCTTCTCACAGGTCGAAGAACGTTTGCCGGCAGGAGAGCAGTATTGACTTCTGTGATTCGCCAAGCTTAGTTAGATGCGCAACAACTGTAAAGAAAAAACTTGACGTGATAGAAAAAAACTAAATAAAGTTTTGGAATTAGCATGTCAATTTACATATAAAACAGCTTAAATATCGAACTGAACAGAAATTATTTTTCAAATTGTTCCCCAGTGTTATCTTTGTGTAAGGAAAATTGATTCATCTATTTACCACAAAATTTAAACTAGCCATCTTATTTTGGAAGCTATGGTTCGAATCGTTTGGAATGTATCTCGAAGTGGTGGTGTTTTTTAAAAAATATCAAAATCTAATCTATTTTTATTGCTTTACTGTTTTCTGTCATTAGTCTTCACAGTCTAAATTTCACTGACGTAAAGAACGATAGGGAAACGGGCTTTCGAATCATTTTTTTTTGTCATATAAGTTTTATCGTATATAAGTAATTAGTTAAATTAAGGACTATATCTATAACAAAACAGTTAAAATATTTACTGTTTTTCAGGATTTTAGTAGATTTTACCTATTGATTGAACATATTTATTTGTTTTTTTTCATTGAAATTCTTAAATGTTTTTAATTGTATTCTTTAGAATCGGGAACCATATTGAATTTAAATCTACCGAAGGCATAGCAATACAGTTATTTTTATTTAAATTAATTATAGCGGTTTCTTTTAATCTTCTGTATTTTGTTACGATTCTTTTAATACTGTTTTGGAATTATTCCAATGATTTTATGACCCAATTCCCATGCGAGTTGACAAATTCGAGATTTATTAAAATCGCCCTTTCTAAGAAGGGTTTTATACCGTTTGTACCGACAGTGATACACTACAAAAAGAAACAAATCACATAAAAGACATTTTAATAAAAAACAATTACTCAAAAAATTTTAGATAAATCGTTTAAAATTTTTGATACCAGACAAGACAGACAAGTTATTAATAACAATAATAATAACTCTTAAACAATTAACCTCACAATTCCTTATATCAGCGGTATTTCTGAGACAATTAAAATAGTAGGAAATAAATACAACATAAGAACGACATTTAAAACAAAAAATACTCTTAGATATCTATTAACAAAAACTAAACCAAACAACACACAATAGAATACCAAAAATGTGGTTTATAAAATTCCCCATGAATGTGGCAAATTATATATAGGTGAAGATATCTCACCTGACATGAGACATCTAGACCGTTAGATGTTAGAATAAAAGAGCATAAAAATCTTCTTAGAAAGGGCGATTTTAATAAATCTAGAATTTGTCAACACGCATAATAATTAATAAAATCAATTGGAATAATTCCAAAACGGTATTAAAAGAATCGGTAACAAAATACAGAAGATTAAAAGAAACAATAATTAACTTAAATAAAAATAACTGTATTGCTATGCCTGAAACAATCACAATCACACTGGAAACCTCACCTATATATATTTTTTTTGGTAGTATGTCACTGTCATTAAAAACTAATTGTCAATGTAAGTATCATTGACATACACAAAAAATATATTCATTTTATCTTTTCATAATTTATAGAAATTAATATATTTTATTTTTGGATTCGTTTTAAAAAACGGGAAGAGAATACTTCCCAAAACGTTAACGTTAAAAGTTTGTATATTTTTTTAGAACATTTTTATATTTTTAAAATTTTGTTCGTTAGGCAAATTTATTAGAAAAAAGAATCATTGAGAATTTTGTTTTGTCTTTTGGGTAGTGACTGTTTTTATTCTGAATTGATTATTAATGTAGTTTACATATTATAATTTACTGTAATATATTATCAATATTATCCTAGTTGAGGAAAGTTTTATTATATTTAAGAGTGTATTTTTTATTGTGTATTATTTATTTTTTATGTATGTGTTTTGTTTTTCTAATAATGATTTTTAATGTTTTTTATAAGCATATGTATATTATCTATAGCCTTGTCACCGTAACTTTCTCGTGAGACCCTACAAATAGTTTAAATATATTTAATAGAAATATTTTGTTCCTTATTTACATTTACGTTATTATTATTTATAAAAAAAACATATTGATGCTTTAGCACCATGAACTTCAGCTGAATTGAACCGAATGTCACTTTGAGATATTCTGTGACTATGGTATATTATCAGAATTAGCTTTTATGAACCCTTTGTCACATATTACTGAACTAAAATAGTAACAAACAATATTTTATTTTGCACTTATCCAACAATAATTTTGACAGTATACATATATATTTTGATACTTTACTATTATGACGTCACAAACATGGTAGCCAATCGCGGCGCGTTCGTAATCACGTGATGTTTTAAAATTTTATAAATTATAATTCATTCATAATTAATTATAACAATCAATATTCAATATTCAACAATCAATATTGTTTATGATAAAGTTTTAAAATAATCTAAAAAATCGATAATTTTTTTTATTCAAAAACCCAATACAAGTGAATATAGCAGTTTATTCTTTATGTTAAGAGTTATAGCACGATTATTCCATATTTTCCGGAGTTTCTCCATAGCAGCGCGTTCCAGTGCGATGCGCCTTTTTGTTTCTGTTTCACAGTCACTAGTATTGAGCCCAGACACGTGAACTGGCTTACTTTTTGAATATTTAACTGCGACTTAAATTTCACATCTTGTCCTACAGACGTTTTGTTATTTAGGTAATATCCTGTCGCTATCTGCCATTAGTGTGATGTCGTCAACAAAACGAAGGTTACTAATTTTACATCCGGTAATCAATAATCCCCCGTCCCAGTTATTTGTTATATACAGGGTATTAAAGCACTCGCGAATTTTTAACAGGTTTAATGAAAAATTGAAATTCTGGAAAATAAATCGAATGTCGAAGGCAATAGAGATCCCCGACGAGGCAACGACTACTAAGATGACTACTACATTGCTAACATAATTTTTTTTCTTTTATTATTTAATTCTATCGTATAGACATTACAAATTGTGACTAGATTAAATCTATCTAACAATAATTTTCTATTATCTAACTAAAACTTATATAAACTTAAATAAACTTATATCAACTTAAAACTTTATATACTGATTTAAGAAGCACGACCCGATCGTAAGAAAATGATTGCAGCCACGGCAAGATAAATGACATCGGCCATTTTGTCCTCAGTCAAAAGGCTCCAAGATTTATTAGATAGTAAACAAATTAGCCTCTTAACTAATAGAGGTTCGGCCTTTTTTTTGCTCTTGGGTCTCCATCGCCACCAATTGAAAAGCGATTAGCTTTGCAAAAGTTACTCGGTAGCAAAACAATACAGCTTGGAAGGTGTGTTTACCGTTGCTATATGATGACTAACAATAAAAGAACGCTTAGTATTTATCATAGAGAGTTATTTTAATGTTTAATGAAATACTGTTCTGTCTAGATTTCCATTTTATTATTACCATTTGACGCTTTTCGCTAACACTGTAGCTTCTTCAGAACTGGCTATTTTCGATGTTAAAATGGGTATAAATACAAAAAGTTTCTACAATAAAATATACATTTTTGAAGAGATCCACAAGATGCTATTTATTGTCTGTACAGATTCAGTAAAGATGTTTTGTTCACGTCTATTTGGTTTATTTCTAAACTCACCAAATGGTTTAGTTTCTTGACTATTTTTTCAATCTTGCCTTTTAAATTCACTATTAAAACGATGGTTCTCATTTAACAGATGTGACGCATAGTTCGAATTATGTTTACGACTGAGAAAAGTTCTTTCGTGTTTTTTAATTATTTTCATGAAAGATCTGCCTGTTTGTTGTAGATAAGTTTTTGGACACGACCCACAATACAATTTATGTATCCCTGAATTATATTTTTTATTTGTTTTTTCTTTGTAATTTTTGATATACAGGGTGTTTGGTGCGTCGTTTGCCAAATTAAAATGGCTGATTGGAGGGATCTTTTGCTATCTCCTCTGCCGCCACAAAGCATTATTGGGCCCACAGGTTTTTTATGTTAATTATTTAATTCTTTATTTGAAAAATTCCAAAAGTCAATGCTGACTAGATTAAATCTATCTAACAATAATTTTCTATTATCTAAACTAAAACTTATCTTAATCTTAGTCTGTTTTGTAGATACATGTCCAGCGACGTGCTCCACCATATACTAATCACTATTTCCATGTGATTGACACACGCACAGAATCAATTTTGGGAACCCCAGAAAATCCCTCTCCAACTGCGGGCCTCTATGCGGAACGAAACCCCCACGGTTGAAGGTTTACTGTATATTTTTATTTTTACTGTGACATTTTTTCTTCACTATACCATAAACTTCTCTTCTACAATATTTATTGTTAAAAAATGTACCAAGTTAAAAATGTTCGCGACACCACAGACTATAATCCTTCACTTAGATCGATTTCTTTAAAACCAATATGCAATCACGATAAAACAGAAAACCGATTAGAAAAGTCGGCGAGGAAAAACGAAACCGCTGAAAATCAATATACCGAATTAATAAGCACGACCCTGTCGTAAGAAAAATGATTGCAGCCACGGCATGATAAATGACATCGGCCATTTTGTCCTCAGCCAAAAGGCTCCAAGATTTATTACATAGTAAACAAATTAGCCTCCTAACTAATAGAGGTTCGGCCTTTTTTTTGCTCTTCGGTCTCCATCGCCACCAATTGAAAAGCGATTAGCTTTGCAAAAGTTGTTCGGTAGGGGAGTTTTTTTCTTAGTTGTCGGTGAAGAATAAACTTATGTTTATCGGGTCTAAATTAATGATAAATACAGCTTGGAAGGTGTGTTTACCATTGTTATATGATGACTAACAATAAATGAACGGTTAGTATTTACCATCTAGAGTTATTTTAATATGTTTAATGAAAGACTGTTCTGTCTAGATTTCCACTTTATTATTAATATTTTACGCTTTTCGCTAACACTGTAGCTTCTTCAGAAGTGGCTATTTTCGATGTTAAAATGGGTATAAATACAAAAAGTTTTTACAATAATATATACATTTTTGAAGAGATCCACAAGATGCTATTTATTGTCTGTACAGATTCAGTAAAGATGTTTTGTTCAGGTCTATTTGGTTTATTTCTAAACTCACCAGATGGCTTAGTTTCTTGACATTTTTTTCAATCTTGCCTTTTAAATTTACTATTAAAACGATGGTTTGTTTGTCAACATCGATTGCCAAATTAAAATGGCCGATAGGACGGATCTTTTACTATCTCCTCAGCCGCCACAAAGCATTGTTGGGCCCACAGATTTTTTATGTTAACTATTTAATGCTTTATTTGAAAAATTCCAAAAGTCAGCATTGAAACTAGAATTAAAAAAAAAGTTATTGGTATATCCTCCATATTATTTTTTTTATTTTAGGTGTAATGTTGTAGGGTTCTATGAAAATCAAAATTAGATGCAAGCGTCAGCTAATTTTTTTTATAGACTCGCAAAGTTTTTGGGAGAATTAAAAATAAATTTAAAGCTCAATTTTGAATTACATATTAGAGAAAAAAACTAAAAGCGATCATGGTCTTCGAATTCTCTAAAAAAAAATCTCTGGTTTACCCTCTTTCTAACGGAATGCATTCATGGCATAAAAACGTTTTACGAGATAGCATTTTCTTTCAGCCAGCGCCAAAATCTGCTCATCGATTTCAACATTGTGTCACGTCACAATCCTCCTTGGTTCATTAATGTTCAAATTCCCAGATTTGCGTAAGCGTCGATAAGTGATAAGGCGTTCTTGATAGATTCTTTGCGCCAATGGTGTTGCTCGTGCATTCAGGATCTGCCCGGTCGAAAACCTGTTTGATATTCACCAATTTTAGGTTCTAACTGTCCCTGTACTCTGTCTAGTAGACATTGAGATAGAGTCTTGTAACAAACTGGGAGAAGAGATATCCCTCTGTAGTTGTTTATATCCGTTCTGTCTCCTTTTTTGTGTAGTGGATGGATTAGAGCATCTTTCCAATCTTCCGGAATCCGTTCGGTTCGCCAAACTTCCGAAACAGAAGATTCCATCTTCACCAGAAGCTTTGTTATTTTTAAGCCGCTTGATTTACCTATTTATTTTATCTTCATTCGGTGGTAATGAATCTGGGTTTGTTTGTTTAGGGTTTAGTGTTGGTAATTTGTTTACGGGCTCAGGACAGTGTAGTAGTTGTTCAGAATATTTCGCAAATTCTTCGCAATTGTCTTGGTTATTTAGAGCTAATTGTCCGTTTTCCTTTTGAAAGCAAAGACTTTGGGGTTGATAGCCTGTTAATTTAGTTTTAAATGTTTTGTAAAAGTTTTGGGTGTTATTTTTTTGGAAATATTTTTCTATTTCATTAAGTTGATTGATTTCATATTTTCTTTTAGATTGTCTAATTAGCTTCGATGATTCTTTTCTTACTTCCAAAAAGATGTTATAATTTATTGCTGTTTTTAGACTGTTCCAATCTTTGCATGCTTTACTTCGGCTTAATACTGCTTGCTCGCAAACTTCATCTCACCACGGATGTTTTCTACATTTTTGTAACGGTACCAACTTTAAGGCCGTTTTAATAATTTGTTGTTTCAATTCTTGTCAGTTATGTGCTGGTTGTTTATCAAGCTCTTCTGTTTTATTTTCGTAGGGTCGAACTTTGGTATTAGCAATCTCTTTTGGATAAGATAATATAAGCAATAAGTAATAATAAGTAATTCTAGTCAAGTAGTAATCCGTGTCTATGTTAGCTCCTTTCCTGACTTGAACATTCATAATCTCTTTATAATTGAGGTACGAAATGGCAACATGGTCAATTTGAAATTCACCCATGTACGAGTTTGGGCACCTGCAAGTCTTTTGTTTTGTTATTTTCTTCTTAAAGTCGGTTGACGTTATTTTTGGATTAAACTGCGAACGTAGTTCAACCAATCTTCTACCATTATGGTTAGTCTATTTATGAGCGGGAAAACTGCCGACTGTCCCTGTATTTTTTTCTTTCCCTAGTTGGGCGTTGAAATCACCCAATAGGATTTTTACATGGTTAGAGGGAATTTTAGAAATAGTCTTTTCCAAAATATACCAGGACTTATTTACTTTTTCAAGATTAGATTTATTTTCTTCGTTAACTGGATTAATGTATAGTTTTTGTTAGCACTCTTGACGGATAGTATCATCAGTCGATTATTTACTGGCTGGACATTAGTTATAGAACCAAGGATGTTTCTTGAGATAGCAAAAGCAACACCGAGATGTGGTGTATTTTTGAGTATTCTTTTGTCCGTTTTACCTTTAAAAAGTCTGTGTTAAAGAGTAAAAAGTTTTTAAAAATAATCCCTTTTAGTTTTGTTATATGCAATTTAAAGTTGAGCTTTAAATTTATTTTTACTTATTCCAAAAATTTTGCGAGTTTAGAGTTTAAAAAACTAGATGTCGCTGACATGTAATTTTGATTTTAAAATTTAAAATGAATATAAGAAAAACTGTAGGCCCAATAATGTTTTATGGAGGCTGAGGAGATAGCAAAAGACCGCTCCTCTCAGACATTTTAATTGGGTAAAATATTTACATAAAAACTTTTATGTTGGCCGCTGTTCAGTTGGTGGGCTTTTCAAGAAACTAAAAGTTAAACAGAAACCAAGGGTTGATATCCTGAGAGGGCCACTAACCGGAGATAATTGACACCCTGTTAGTTGATGGCTCTTTAATTTAAAATAACTTTTAAACCGCCAGTTATTTTATAGATCTATATTTTAAATTGTGAGGTGGGGTAGGAATGATTAATAATTTAATTGCTATTTAATTTTTATTATCACACCGATAAAATTCACAACCCTCATACCCATATATAATATATATGTTTCTAAAATAATGTTTAAATATATTATAATGATTTTATTCAAATTTCACGTCGGAATTTTCGGATATCCATTCCTTGAATTCGGAAATGCGTGTAAATACGGTGGGATATCCTTTAGTGCAACGATTTGAGCCGAAAGAGACAATTCCAATTTGTTTTTCTTCGAAAACTAATGGTCCACCAGAATCCCCGTTGCACCCTCCTAAATCAAAACAAAAACGATCAATTTTATCTTTTAACATTGATGGGGGTACATATACCTTTTATATCAGCACCGGATGTGCAAACATGCGTGGATTGAATCATGTCTTGAAAATATTTTGTGCATTCGTTGTTTTCGAGAACTTGCAGGTCTACTTGATTCAGAACGTTGGATACTCGGGAAAAGTCCGATGTTTTTCCCCAGCCAGTCAGCAGAGCCGTTGAATCCGAGAAAGTGCCTAAAATTAGGAAAATTGGAAATCTACAGCATTTTTGTTATGCATTACGTCGTCATAATTCAAACTAATTAAATGTGAAAAAGTCGTTGATGCAACTATTATCTTCCTCCAGAAATGTGATGTGATTATGAATCAGGTAATCAATGTCAATTTTCCTAAGAGATGGCGTTACTAATACATTTGTTGGTATAGACCAGTGATGTCTATGGTGTTTTGGAGTATGAATATACGATATCAAAGGCCAGTTTGTTATTAATTGTAATTGTATAAAACAATTCTGTTTTTCATAATTTTGAATATGTCCAATAACACTGGGGAACAATTTGAAAAATAATTTCTGTTGAGTTCGATATTTAAACTATTTTATACGTAAATTGACATGCTAATTCCAAAACTTTATTTAGTTTTTGTCTACCACGTCAAGTTTTTTCTCTATAGTTGTTGCGGATCCGACTAAGCTTGGCGAATCACAGAAGTCACTACTGCTCTCCTACCGACGAACCTTCTTCGACCTAGGAGTAGGGGCGTGAGTGACGTTGCGTCATCGAAAACTAGTTTGGTCAGTTACGCATCAGATGCTAAAGTACGCGGGTCTGTGTCATTCTGATATAGTGAAGTCAAAGTATATATACACAACTATAGGTTTTCGTCATGTCTGCCTCTGGTAGTTCTCGTCTTAGGTGCTTAAACAGCCCTGATTCATTTTGTTATATATGTGGTAGTTTTACCACCACATTCAACGGACTAATATTAGTACATTTGTCAGGCAAGCCTATTTTGCTTATTTTAAAGTGGAGATAGGTGACCAAGATAAATCATGAGACCCTCATGAAGTGTGCAAGCAGTGTGTAGATAGTTTATGAATGTGGACGAAGAGAACACGTAATAAACTTTCGTTTGGTATACCAATGGTTTGGCGAGGGCCCAAAGATCACTTAAGTGATTGCTACTTTTGCATAGTGAATATCAGGATTCAACAAGAAAAACAAACATAAAATTGAGTACCCTAGTTTACCGTCAGCTATACGCCCTGTGCCTCATTCAGCTGAAATTCCAGTGCCAGTTTTTCCAGAATTACCTTCTTTAGAAATACAAGAATGTGAATCAAGTGAAGATCGAAGTGACTCCACCGACGAAGAATTCAAAGTTTCCAATGATTCTGTTCGTAAAGGATTCAATCAACATGAATTAAACGATTTAGCACGAGATTTGGGACTATCTAAAAAAGCATAGGAATTATTAGCATCAAGACTGCACGAAAAAAATTTGCTTGACAAAGGAGCTAAAGTCACTTACTATCGATCCAGAGAAAGTGAATTTAGGCAGTACTTCAGAAATAATGACGGATTTGTATATTGCCAGAACGTAGAAGGTTTAATGAAAGAATTGGCCATTTCTAACTATAACGCAACTGAATGGTGATTGTTGATAGATAGCGCAAAGCGTAGCTTGAAATGTGTTCTCCTACATAATGAAAATTTATACTGTTCAGTCCCAATAGGTCATTCAGTTTCTTTGTGTGAAGAATACGGCGACATAAAGAAAGTCATTGACTTGTTGCAATATAACATGCATCAACGGATCATCGTTTTGAAAAGGTCTGTTTTCGTCTTGGCCAGTAACGCGGTTGTGCATATGGGGCAGCAGAGCTTGTGAGAAGCATTGGGTGCAATCGAACAGGCCGCCAAGATCTGACTTAAGACTTGGTGATCCAAACATTTTAAATCAGCCACTTGTCGACAGAAAAAACATTGTATTTCCGCCTTTGCATATAAAACTAGGTCTCATGAAGCAATTTGTTAAGGCTTTGTCAATTGAAGGAGACTGCTTTAAGTATATCATTTCGGCATTCCCTAGCCTGTCATATGAAAATATAAAGGCTGGTGTGTTTGATGGTCCACAGATTCGGCAACTCGTTAAAGATAAAAATTTCACTGAAACAATGACCGAACTTGAAAGGAATGCTTGGTTGCCTTTTAAAAATATTGTTAGAGACTTTCTTGGAAATACACGAGCCCCGAATTACATCGAAATTGTTCAACAACATGAGCATCAAACTGCATTTCTTTCATAGTCGTCTTGCTAACTTCCCAGAAAATCTTGGTGCTGTTAGTGATGAACAGGGCGAGCTATTCCACCAAGATCTAAAGGATATGGAAGCGCGGTATCAAGGTAGATAGGATGTCAGTATGATGGCTGACTACTGTTGGAACATCAAGCGAGTATGTCCACAAACTGAACACTCCAGGAAAAGCTATAAGAAATTTTTACCATAATATCTTTTATTTTTTTTTTTTTTATAAACACAATTTAACTTTTAATAATATGTTAACCTCTGTATGAATAAAATATTCTAATCTATTTGGTCAGATCTCACCTTATTTCCTTTCGTATGTACACTTTTAAGGTAAAATGAGGAGTATGCTGTAGCTTAAGAACTTGACGTGATGGAGAAACACTGTGAATATTTTTGAATCCAGAGATGAAAAATTAGTCAAAAAAAAGTCACAGATCCAAGTCAACAAAATTGCAGTTCCCCAGTGTAATGTACCAAAAAATGAGGTTTTTCGGAGAAGTTTAATAACCTTTTTCCGTTTGAAGAAAACGGCCGCTGAAGGTTATTGATTGTTACTTGAAGCTTATGGTGTACGATGACTTAAATGCTTTAAAAGCAGTAATTTTAATATAAAACAGAATGGGCGTCCAGGAAAGCCGAAAAAAATTGAAAGTAAAGATTTGCAAGCATTATTGGATGAAGACTCAGTCATACGTTGAAACAATTGGCAGAAGCATTGAATGTTGCCCATTTCCGAGCGCCTATACGTATTGGGAAATATCCAGAATGAAGGAAAATTGGTTCCATATGAATCGAAGGAAAGATATATTGAAAGGCAAAAAACCACTTGTGAAATTTTGCTTGCCGGATAGAAAATAAAAGTTTTTTGCATCGAGTTGTAATAGACGTTGAAAAGTTGATCTATTTTGACAACCTAAAGCGTAAAAAGTCATTGGTAGACCCAGGCCAGATTTCAACATTACAACCAATCCGCAACATACATGGAAATAAGGCTTTGCTGTGTATTTGGTGGGATAGTAGAGGAGGTGTGTATTACGAATTGCTGAAATGATTACTAGAGACCGATACCGACAATTGATAAAATAAAACCGGTCATAGACGACCAGAATACGACCAAAGACACAATCAAGTCATTTTTCAACATGACAATGCCCGGCCCTATGTTGCAAAATGAGTAAAAAAACTATTTGGAAAACGTTACATGCGACGTACTCCCATATCCGCCCCATTCACCGGACTTAGTCCTTTCGGACTACTACTTATTTCGATCGATACAGCACCGACTTTCAGAACAACACTTACATTCTTACGAAGAAGTGAACATTTGGCCTGATGAATGGTTGGCCTCAATAAACCAAAATTTCTTTGGGCGCGGAATCCTTTCTTTATAGAAAGATGGGAAGTAATAGCTAACGAGGGCCAATACTTTGATTATTAAGGTAATTTACTTTGTTATAAAAATAAACGCTCAAATTTTGCGAAAAAGTCGACATTATTAACCGAAACATCAATTATAAGAATCGGAAGAGATGAAAATCCAAAGGGGTCAAGTCTGGATAATACTCCGGGTGTGATAAAATTTTTCAACCTTACTCGTTGAAGCAGATGAGCTCTAGCAGTTAACGATAAGAATTTTCTTCCCGCCGTGCTTCCATTTCTTCCTCCTCCACATCTTTTGGCTGTCTCGGATGTTCTCAATTATTTAAATCTAAATTTCCAGTTCGAAAATTCTGGTATTTTCTCACAAGTACTGCGAGAAGCATTATTTCCCAAAAATGTCTTGAGGTTCCGCAGCTTCTTTTAATTAAAAGGCGAAAGAAACGCACTGCCTCAAATGGTGCGTTTTGAATGAGATCGCTTCTTCATTTGGTTTTTCAGGTTATATTCACACCAGGTTCGTAACGGATGTCTCAGAATGTTTTTCGTTTTTATTTTGACTGTTACGCGCCAAACACAGATAGCGCCGGGAGGGGAGTAGTGTCAAACGCTTGACAGCCTTTTTAAGTTTAGAGGCGATAGATCCTTTCACGTGACCACAGCGCGCATTTTGCGTGCGAGCGTATTATAAAAACAGCGATACCTACACTATTGTTCGACGTCTGTACAGGACACATTTTAATTTGCGAATTTAATGAAGGATTGAACGTGTAAGAGACTAGAAACACAATGTCGGATATATCCACTGGGCGCAAAAGGAAATCAAGAACGAGCGCCATGACAGTCGCTACGACTCCGTGCAGCTTCTCTACTTTTGCGCAGATCGACGATACATCGCATTATTCGCAAATATTTACATTTCCACCCCTACAAAATTGTTATTGTGCAAGAGATGAAGCCCGATGATCCAGCTAAATGAGCTGAATTCTGCAGGATCATGAAAAATCGTTTTAGGAGCTTCAGTAACATATGGTTTTTTGATGAATCGAACTTCCACATCAAAGACCACGTGAATAAATATATTTGGCCACTTAGGAGTCCAGATTAACACCTGCTGAGTTTTTCCTGTGGGGCTACTTAAAAAGTAAGGTACCCATTACAACCCAACTTACCTACACAACAACTATAGGAAAGAATAACGGATGAAATCCATGCGATTCCAAGAGCGATGCTCCAGCGAGTGATTGAAAATTTCAGTTTCAGGCTAAATGAGTGTGAAGAAGCGGATAGAGTGCATTAATGGATGGGTTGTTTTTCATAAATAAAAATTCAAAAACTACTCTGTAATTTAATAGCAATAGGCCTTCTTACGCTTAGTTACGCGCAAATGCGTCCGCCATGTTAACGAGGTGTTAATATGAAAGTTTCGGGCACTTTTTATAAATATGGCTTCACAACAAGGATCATTATCCCTATTACTAGTGCAATTAGATGAAACATTAATGGATGGTGCTTTATAAGTGCATCCCACAACTGAAGCACATAATTGTATTAATTACGACGATTGTTAAAATGCCATGGTCGTCCCCAAGGTGGAAATAAAGAAGAACTTGTTGAAAGGTTAGGATGACAATTATATTCATAAAATATTTTACATTAATAAGTATATTACTAATTTAAAAAATAAATATTAATAATCAAAAACAAGACATTATTATTAGTTAATCTTTAATAAATTTTGATGTTAACATCTCACAATCCAAAATAGCGATAGCAGATCTTGATATATCATTATCTGCATTACGCGAAATGGATTCCGATGTTTCATTAACATCATGATTTAACGCGGATGCTGATGTGGTATCATTATGTCCGTCATCTATAATCAAATTTTGGGTATTTTCGCAATCTGAGGATAGTTGAATAATAACATGGTTGATGTTGTATAAAACAAAGTTGTCCAATTTCAACTAATATGTTTCTCTAAAACATAACGCGTTTCGCTAACATTCTACTAAATTCAATTTGTTACTAGAATGTTTGGAAATAAACCGTCATAAATACACAGATGTCCTTCTTAACGACCAAATAGGCTTCAATCATACTCTGATATTAAATATATCGAAAAAACAGCCTGAATAAGGATTCTGGAAATTCCTAAAAAAAACATGTAAAGTTACTTGATTATTGTAGTACCTACTACTTGTCACGAAACAATTTCATTCTTTGTCAGCCATCCGAAGAAGCAACAGTGTAGAGAAACGCATTATGTGGAAATATATTTGGATAATATAGAAAAATATAAGTGGAAATTAGACAACTGTTTTATTTATACAATTCATATTTTCTGTAAGGTAGTTTATATTTTCGATGCCTTGATTTATATTCCAAAATATTTTCTTTGTTTTTATATTAAGTTTAGAGCAAATTTTAATTTTCATTTCTTTTAATACTGTTATACTCTACCATAGGAGTAATTTTTTAAGATAATTAACTTACAGCATGCGTTTGTTTATATTTTTCAGCCAGACAGGATCTTGTTACTTTTACCTACAAAAACATTTATCATTCGAGGTCATCGCATTGACTATTACATTAAGAATTAAATGGATTAAAATTACCTCATTACATGACTTTCTTACACAACTGATAGGCTCAGGATGTTTTGTTGTTGGACCACTTTTCCCTTCGAACTGAAGTGAATAAATGTACGTATATATATATATATATATATATATATATATATATATATATATATATATATATATATATATATATATATATATATATATATATATTTTTTTTACAGAAATCTTTCACCCTTTCTCCACGTGGTGCCACCGATCGCCTTCGCCGAACTGTCAACCATGCGACGTCACGTGTCTCTCGGGACCGGTTTCTAGCCTTTCAGCCGTCATCAGCCGAGCTCTAGACGAACGCAAGCAAAGCAGTTCGGAGAGGCAATCGGGGCCAGATCAGATCAACTGGCCATTTTAATGACGGGTCGTGATCGCACACAACTCACGCCATCATACGGCGAATGCTCGTAGCAGTCAGGGCCGCTCGTAACATTCTGCCTGGAACCTCGGGTATAGTACCAGGTATGCCCACAAGGTAGCGTAACGGAACCGTGGAGGGAAAATATTACAGAAATCTTTCACCCTTGACTGCATATATCATCAACCCATGTCGATCCATTGCAGGATGAAGGCCTCTTCAGTATGCTTCCAACTTTCAAGCCCTGGACTTTCTTCTGCCACTCGGGTCCAATACAATTAACGATGTCATCAATCCATCGTGCTTTCGGTCTTCTTCGCGGACGTTTGCGATCAAGCGGTATCCATTCCAGGATTGCCTTGGTCCATCTGTCGTCCCATCGCCTCGCTATATGGCATGCCCATCTCCATTTCAATTGCTTTACTCTTCCAGTGATGTCAGAGACTTTCGTTTGTTCCATGATCTATGCGCAGGACGTTCTGTCTCGTCTTGTAATGCCAAGCATATATCTTTCCATTCCCCTCTGTGCTACCCGAAGTTTTTGAATTGATTGCGATATGGGTGTCCAGGTTTCACTTGTACAACCTGGATGTGATCCATTGAACTGAATCTACTCCTGAATGCTGCTTGTTTTCTTGTTTGTGCGTCATTCAGTTTTTTTAATATTCTTTTAAACATTATCTTAGTGAAAACTTTGTACATTACTGATAGGAGGCTTATTGGACGGTAGTTTTTTAAACCTTCCTGTGCTCCTTTTTTTATGTAAAAGGATCACTTCTGCATTTTTTCATAAGTCAGGTACTCCTTGTTCCTTGAGGCATTCTGAGTATAATTTTGCCAGTATTTTATGTAACGTCCGACCACCAGCTTTTAACATTTCGACAGTTACACTGTCCTTTCCTGGAGCCTTGCCATTTTTCATCAATTCTATAGCATTTGTTACTTCTTCCAATAGGATATCTGGCATTTGTTCTTCCATGGATATTGCTGTCTTTAATTGTTAATTGTTTTGTGTTCTTCCAGGGTTTCTTGCACTAGCTGCATGTGGAATCGGCATGTGTTCTCTCCGATAAGTTTTCTTATAGTTTTGCAGAGCTCAGTGTACTCGACCCTGCCAAAAGGATTAGCTGCATTTCTCATTGTCCGCCGTTTCTTCATTAAATCAATGGTTGCACTGGAGATTTTTGTCTGTTTGAGATATTTTTCTTCTGATGCTATTGAAGCACATTGTTGGCGATATCTTCATATTGAACTGATATTTCCACCTCCTCTGGATATTGTAACACAACAAACCGGTTTGACAAAGCAATTTCAAAATCGCTTCCTCTCTCCAGCAGTTTCCCAGAATCCACTCTGCCCTTCTTCGACCTTACCATTCTTTCGCGTTCTCTTCACCAGTTAATCCTAATTTTTGCTCGTACCATTCGGTGGTCATTTCCAACATTAAAACTGTTAAAGAGAGTACAACTGCAAAATTTTGTTTTATCGTTGGTCATGATGTAATCAATTTCACTTGTGAGTCCAGATGGAGTTTTCCATGTCCATTTTCTGCTGCTATTTTTCTTATAGAACGAATTCATAACATATAGTTCTTGCCCTTCAGCAAAATCAACCAATCTGTCACCCCTATTGTCTCGCTCGCCAGTTCCATATGGGCCGGTTGCATTTTCGTCAGTTCTTGTTGTTCCAATTCTAACATTAAAATAACCCAACAGGATTTTGTACCCACATTTCTGCTTGTATAAAAGCTTGTATAAAATTTCCTCATCCTCATATATATATATATATATATATATATATATATATATATATATATATATATATATATATATATATATATATATATATATATATATGCTGCAAAAATGATTTACTACGCGTATCGCTGCGACATATCCCATAACAACAACGTTTTTTTACTCCTTTTTGTACTGACAACATTATATACAATTATTAAAATGATTGTATTATTATTTTACGAATATAACATATTATGTACATAACAATTAAAACTAATAATGAATTAATATTTAAATATACATTTTATTAATTACATTGAAAACATATTATTTACAGCTTATACACGTATAAAGTGCCCGAAAAACATGGCGGAAGTTGAGCAATGCGCCAAAAAAATGTTCAACTATGAAAAGGCCTAAGTAATGTCTGAATGATTGTGGTGTGTTCATATATTTTGAGTTTTAGATCGTGGCGAAAAACCCAAATAAAGAAAAAATATATGAAAAGGCCTATTATACAAGTTTCAATTAATTCTGATGTTTTATTTGTTCAGTATCAAAACGAAAAACATTCGGAGACACTTTAAAGCGCCATTCGACGGAACAAAATCTGTTTCGAGTAGGTTCTGTAGTCGATGAAATATATGGGTTTAAGATTAAGTTAAGAAAAAAAGCAAAAATTATTAACATTCTACATCTATTAGGCCGTTAAAGCCCAAGTTGGAAGAAAGATTGATGTCCTCAAAGGAAGGAAAATGGCCTTCGAAAATGTCGTTCAGATTAAAGGGAGTTAATTAGATCGGTTCGAATTATTTCTTCATTCGAATACTTACCAGTGGTGGCGAGACTAACTGGCTTGATATACTGGTTGAAGGTCACCGGCTCAGGTAGCTTAATTAAGGCTACGTCGTTCTGTAACTTACGATAGCTCCAGTCTGGATGGACGGTTATTTGGTCGCTGGATATTCGAAATTGGGTCGTTTCGTTTTTGTGGATATCGTGCGCTCCAAGAACAACTTCAGCTGATTCTGCCCTAAAGATCAATTGTTAATTGGGGCATTTCACGTGAAGCGGACAACAAAAAAAAGTGAGGTTCTGAAATTTGTTCAAATTGGGCATATTTGTATTTCTAGGGGATATGAACGTGTACACATAACATTTTTTTAATTCCATTTTAGTTAAATAAAAACAAAGATTAATATCTAAATTTCCACTATATTTAAAACTTGTACGTATGACAATTGTTTCGACACACAGTGTCTTTTTCAAATACACACTAAATTGAGCTAACAGTAAGAAAAGCAGTTACTACCTAAACTAATCTAATAAAACCATAAATGATGATAGTGGGAGTCCCGCGTCTCAATGTCTAGAGAAATATAAGTTTAACAAGCGTGAACCATTCAAGTCTACCTGATCATTAAGTAAAATACCCAAATTTTTTCTTTTATTAATTTCTAGGCTCTCTAAATGATTTAGTTTTTTAAATTTCTTTTCGTTATGCAACATTTTGAAATTATCGTTGAAAGTGTGATTTTCTAACATTAAGTGATTGGCATAATGAGAATTATTCTGTTCTTTAATATAACTTCTTTTATGTTCATTAAGCCTGGTGGAAAAGGATTTTTCTGTCTGTCCAACATAGACTTTTGGACAAGAACCACACTCAATTAAATAAACTCCTGATTTATGAAGTTTATTTGCTTGACTCTTATTGTTTTTTATTAAGCGTCCAAGACTATGGTTTGTTCTGATTGCAACATGTATACCGCTTGTTTTTGACAAATGTTTAGAAATTAATTTGGTGACCCTTCCTGTACATGTAATTGCTTTGCATGCGGTGTTCTTGACTTTATCGACAGGATATATTAAATTAATGGTATTATTATAACATTTTTTATTAATTATTTTATTTATAATATTTGGGTCATAACCATTATTCACTGCAATCTGTTTGATGACATTCAATTCTTTGTTATAGTTATCTATTGACATTGGGGTATTTATTAATCTATATATAAATGAATTAAATGCTGCCATTTTTTGACAATAAGGATGACAAGACTTGTTATGTATAACTAAATCCTGTGTGAGATGGCTTATGATAAATTGTAAAATCATGCTTATTCTCTTTTCTTGTAACTGTTAAATCTAAAAAGTTAAAACTGTTTTGTTCTTCTTCAACTGTAAAATGAATGTTTTTATGGTAAGAGTTTATATAAGTTAGGAATTGATTTAATTGTCTTTTAATTTAATTTTTTGATTTGATTGATTTAATTGAGTTTTAGTTTTTAAGATATGGGATTCTATAGAATTCACCTGATTGACGAAAGGGTTTCTGTGGAATTTTATTTTCATATTGAAGTAAATTAAAATAAAATAATTAATCTAGTGTTTTGTATAGAAAATTTACTGTTTTTTTAAATTTTCAAATCATATTCGAAATTTGATTTTTTTCTAGTGTTAAACCGGAATTAATATTTCAAATTTTATTATGTATCATTTTGAACAAAAATATTTGTAGAAAGTAATATCAAAATAAAATATTATTTTACATGATTTTTTCTCATATTGTGACGACGAAATAGGAATAATAATGCCATCTCTTAGTTGCGAAAAGAATCACTCCATCAAAACGAATCAAAGTTATATAATAGAAAGAGATAGAAGTGTGACGTCAAGCTACGCTTGTTTCCCGTTATTTTTTTTAGTTGTTGTTCTAAACTCTTAGTGAGTTACATTCGTTAATAAGTTTTATCATTTTTATTGATTTATTACGACTCCCTACTGTGATCGGTGTTTCAATCCATTTAATTTACCGGTTCACCGAAAGTTTAAAAATATATGAAAATTCCTACAAGTTTAGCTGAAAAATGGAATTGTTTCTCAAATGTGTACGTGTGTGCATCCTGCAGGAAACGAATGTCGGTTGAAACGCTTCCGATAGTGGTAGAAAATCTCGTGCAGAGTAGTCAATCATCAGTTGAAATTCCACAAAACTCCCAAGATGTACCGTACGTTCCCGAAGATAAGTATAAACATAGTTCGACTCAAACTGGCCAAGACCAAGACCAAGAAATTTTGAAGCAGAATTTTTAAGGAGTTTTGATATTGCTTTCTACACATATGTTTGTTCAAAATAATTCAGTTTATTTTAAAACTCAAAATAGGTATATGTACCTAGCCCAGATCATACTAGCCGTCTATAACGTATACTTAGCCTTATATAAAAATAAATCTTTTCTATAATAATATATCAAGGGGCTAAAAACTTTTATATTAAATATATTTTTTATTAGTTTAATACAAGATAATCCATAATATCTCCCTTTGTTTAAAGATAAAAAAAAGGTTTCTATTTGATCATTTTTGTGATGCCCTGTTACTAAAAACTTAAATTTATTTATAAATCTAGAAATTTCTTTATATCTTAATATATCTAAAACTCAAAAAATATCAAAAATATCTGTTCTTATTTAAAGAAAGAGTCACTGGGTAAAAACAAAAAAACCAAACGGAGACAAATTTTTCAGTGATTCTTCTTTTGTAATAAATTTGTCATGAAAATCTATTGTTGTCAATGCAAGTATCGTTGACATACACAAAAAAATATATTTACTTTCACTCGTTACTTTATATATTACAAATTAACATAATTTATTTTTTAGTTTAGTTTTGAAAACGGGGGGAGAGTACCCTCCGAAACGTTAACGTTAAAAGTTTGTAAAATTTTTCATAACATTTTTATATCTTTAAAGTTTTGTTCGTTAGGTAAATTTATTATACAAAAAGGAATCACTGAGAAATTTGTCTCCGTTTGGTTTTTTGTTTTTACCCAGTGATTCTTTATTTACAAAAGAACAGATATTTTTGAAATTTTTTGAGTTTTAGATAGTGGCGAAAAACCCAAATAAAGGGTGAACCATTCAAGTCTACCTGATCATTAAGTAAAATACCCAAATTTTTTCTTTTATTAATTTCTAGGCTCTCTAAATGATTTAGTTTTTTAGATTTCTTTTCGTTATGCAACATTTTGAAATTATCGTTGAAAGTGTGATTTTCTAACATTAAGTGATTGGCATAATGAGAATTATTCTGTTCTTTAATATAACTTCTTTTATGTTCATTAAGCCTGGTGGAAAAGGATTTTTCTGTCTGTCCAACATAGGCTTTTGGACAAAAAAACCAAACGGAGACAAATTTTTCAGTGATTCTTTTTTTGTAATAAATTTGTCATGAAAATCTATTGTTGTCAATGCAAGTATCGTTGACATACACAAAAAAATATATTTACTTTCACTCGTTACTTTATATATTACAAATTAACATAATTTATTTTTTAGTTTAGTTTTGAAAACGGGGGGAGAGTACCCTCCGAAACGTTAACGTTAAAAGTTTGTAAAATTTTTCATAACATTTTTATATCTTTAAAGTTTTGTTCGTTAGGTAAATTTATTATACAAAAAGGAATCACTGAGAAATTTGTCTCCGTTTGGTTTTTTGTTTTTACCCAGTGATTCTTTCTTTACATAAGAACAGATATTTTTGATATTTTTTGAGTTTTAGATAGTGGCGAAAAACCCAAATAAAGGAAAAAAAACGTTTTAATGGGGTTTTACATCACCTACCGGCTTTAACAAGCGACAGGAAGTTAGATCCCATTTGGTAATATTTATGGTAAAACTTATAAATTTTGCGGTAAAAATAATTAAAATGAAAATGGTCGAAGTTATAAAAAAAGTATTTAAAATATTTACTTCCGCTTTAACATTAAAAAAAAAAAAATTTGGCGTCTGATTTGAAAATCAAAAAGAATACTAAATTTTCTATACAATTCACCACATTTATTATTTTATTCCAAAGAAACCCCTCCGTCAATCAGGTGAATTCTATATAATCCTATATCTTAACATCTAAACCTCATATAAAAAAAATATTATGCGTACACGTTAGTATCACCTCACTTTTTTTCGAGGTCCGCTTCACGTGAAATGCCCCAATTGTTAAAAAGCGATATTAAAAGCAATATCGTAAAGTTAACTTATTTTCAGATAACTACAATATGTTATAACTCGTTCGAAATCGAAAGATGGCGTTTTAACACTTTAATCGAAAGACGGTCTCAAGTTGCGTAAAGTGAAAGACCTGGTGTAAGAGACCATGTTTAATTTTGATGCCCTTTTTTCGTTAATTCATTATTTTTATTGCCAAAATTATTGATGCCGGAGTTAAATAAAATATATTGAACAAAAAGCAACATTTATTAACAATAAAACAAAAATTCATGAGCAATAAAATATTAAATATTGGTACAGTTAATTTAAAAATATAATTGACCAAAAAAAGTAAACCTAAAATAAAGTAAATTAATTGAAAAGTACCTGGAGTAGGAACCGTCAGCGCTCAGTTTACACAAACAAATAGCGTTAAAACAGTTGAAATATTTATATTGTGCTTTCCATTTTTGGAGCTTATGTGTGGGTGCTACAACTTCTTCAACTGTTTACTGCTCACTACGCGAACTTGGAAAGTGATTTTACAATAAGTGCTCTTAGCTCCCTTGGAATATTTTGAATCGAAAGTCTTCTTCTCAAGTGCGGTTCAATGATATCCTGGCAGAGAGTTCATTCCGTTGTTCATTCCTGAGACCCTCTCAGGAATGAACAACGGTTTAGTAAAGGCGAATCTTTGTAGTTTTGGTAAATGATAAAAGAATTGACGCTACAAATAGTTGCTATTCTATAGAATATAGTGAGCGACCATCTTCTAGTTCTTCTGTTTGACCCGTATACTGCGTATTTCAAATCTAGTAAATCAACCCCGCATTTGGTTTCGTTGTAAAAGCAAATTATTTCCGG
Source organism: Cosmopolites sordidus (assembly GCA_031761425.1). Classification (NCBI taxonomy): domain Eukaryota; kingdom Metazoa; phylum Arthropoda; class Insecta; order Coleoptera; family Curculionidae; genus Cosmopolites; species Cosmopolites sordidus. The sequence continues at coordinate 253,137 of JARFXV010000499.1, forward strand.
TTTTTTTATTTTCTGGATTTATTTAAGCTCTTTGGTGCATACTTGAAATCAGCAGGACAGCTTTATTTTTTTGGGCACAAATGAAACAAGGGTGTTTGACCCATTGAAACAATGATCAGCTGATCCCACAATTCTGCTGTTACTAGGAAGAAATTCCTTTGGGATAACCAGCTTATCCTTTCGCATTGTGCCAACATAAGTTAGACTTCTTTTAGCAACTTTATCAACAGGCTCAATAGAAGTGAAACAGTTACATGTCATGTTCCTTTTATTATGTTCAACTACTTTACAAAATCGTACAACACATTGAGTTGGTTTTTGCAGGTTTAGCTCATTTAGCGTTAATCCTATGCCATCAGAACCCACTTCCATGTAAAAGTACGCGTTATAAAGGTAAGAGGTCTTTGCATCATACAAGCACATTATTTTCACGATATATATCTTAGGCATATTTTAAGCAAATATGCCTTGAAGCCTTACCTACCACGAAATGGAACTAACATTTCATCGGTTGTCAAATTTTCAGTAGGACAATACGCTTTTTGCGAGTTTGAAATAAATTGCTTGAATATTTTGGTAATAGCTGCTTTATCTGTTACTTTTCTCAACTCGGGGAACTTGAATCGTCAAACCGCAAGGCCTATGTTCACATTTCAAAACCTTTGTGAGATATTGTAGTATTATAAGTATGTATTGTAGTATTTGTAACATCTTTTCAAAACAATGACTTCATTTTTTCATGGTCACTTTTGAAAATACTTGACAGAACTAACAAGCTAATATAAGCTTCCATTTCTATAATGTCTGTATCTCGGTAGATTAATTTTTCGGTATCGGGATCTAATGAACTTCTGACAGAGAAAAGTTTTTGATTTGTATAAGTAACAATCATTTGGACCATATCATCGGTAAACAAAAGTTTCCAAATTTTGTCCTTTTTGGGCATACTTTCCAAAGTTTTTGCAGGATTTTGCAAAATCAGGTGATCCGCGAATAATATTTCTACTAGGAGTACGAGCTTTTCTATTTGGTTCTTTAGTTGACCAAAAATAGGGTTTGGTATATATATATATATATATATATATATATATATATATATATATATATATATATATATATATATATATATATATATATATATATATATCATTATCATCATCATCAGCCCGTGTCGATCCACTGCAGGATGAAGGTCTCTTCAACATGCTTCAAACTTTCACGGTCCTGGGCTTTCCTCTGCCACTCTGGTCCAATATATTTAACGATGTCATTAATCCATCGTGCTTTCGGTGTTCTTCGCTGATGTTTGCGATCAAGCGGTATCCACTCCAGGATTGCCTTGGTCCATCTGTCATCCCATCACCCCGCTATATGGCATGCCCATCTCCATTCAATTGCTTTACTCCAATGAGGTCACAGACCAATGAGGTCACAGACTTTCGTTTGTTTCCTGATCCATGCGCAGGACTTTCTGCCTTGTCTTGTAATGCCAAGCATACATCTTTTCATTCCCCTCTGTGCTACCCAAAGTTTTTGAATTGATTGCGATGTGAGTGTCCAGGTTTCACTTCCGTATGTCATAACGGGTAGAACGCACTGATCAAAGACTTTTCTTTTCAGGCAAAGTGGGAGTCTGCTCTTAAACACAATGTTGAGCCTGTATTCCCTTCCATTGAAATTTTCTGCCCAAGATATATAAAGCTATCCACAATCTCCAATCTCCAAATTATTGAACATAACCTGACTCTTTTTCAGGTTTTTTTTGGAGCCAAATGATTTGCCAGCCCTTTGCAGTTCTTGTATGCGTCTTTGCAGCTCCTCTGGGTCTTGTGAAAGGAGAACGATATCATCTGCAAATCTAAGATGTTTTAAGTTTGCACCATTGATCTTAACACCATCCTGTTCCTAATCCAGTTTATGGAATATTTCTTCAAGGGCAGCCGAGAACAGAATAGGGAGTCCCTCTCCACAATCGAACAACCCATATTTTCGCCGACTTCTCGGATGGCTTATAAATGCAGTTTCTTTACTTCTTTGGACTGCGTCCAACGAGGCAACAGTAGTCAGAAGTTATACACCCCCGGCCGTTGGGTTCCACAATCTCATGTGGAACGCACAACAACCTGCGTCTCCGCCATGATGAGCAATGGGTAGTTGCTTGACTGGGAGGAAGCCCCACCTATTCTTTACATTGGAGAGCACATATTTCGTTTGTTGGTGTCGATTTTCTATCCTGTTCGACTTCCAGAGTGAACTGTATTCTAGGGTGGATTTCGTTTAACTGAGTTAGGAAGTTGTTTAGAAGTTCGTTTCCGTGAGGCCATATTATAAAGATATCATTTACTTAGCGTTTACCAAAGTTTAGGTTTTAAAGGAGTGTTGGCCAATGCCTTTGTTTCGAAGTCGGTCATGAACAGGTTGGCTATAACGGGTTATAAAGGTGATCTCATTGGGGCACCGTCGGTCTGTCTGTAGATCTGCTGGTTGAAGGAAAAATGTGTATTCTTCAAGCAGTGTTCGGAGAGTTACCCCACAAATGGTGGAAAGTCTTCGTTCATTGAAATTAGGTCCAGGGCCCCGTCTATGGGGATACTTGGATACAGTGAGACAATGTTCCAGGCTTACCAGTATGTCTGTATCTTCTAATTAGAAATCTTTAATCATCCTTATCAAATGTTCTGAGTTTTGAACAGAGGACTCGGCAAGTTTGACGCTTGGTTGCATGATACTTGCTAGATATTTTTCCAAATTTTGTGTTGCAGAACCGAAGGCACTTACTATGGGCCTTAATGGGATTTCTAGTGTATGTATTTTGGGTAGACCGTAAAGTTTCGGACATCTGCTTGATTTTTCCCTTGGAATTATTCTTCGTTCAATGTCCGGTTCTAGTTTCCATGCTCTGATTTTGCTTTTTGTCCTTTTTTTCTAGATAGGTTGTTGGATCTCTGTTCACTGGTTTATATGTCGTTTCCAGTAAAATATTCGTCATCTTTGCCATATACTCATCGGTGTTCATTATGATTGTTGCGTTTCCTTTGTCCGCCCGTAATATCGTAATATCCTCGTTCCTATTTAAACTTTCAAGCGCTCTGATTTCAGTCTTATTAACATTTGGTTTTGGTATTTAATTGGATCGCAGTATTCGCGCTATATCTTGTCTGATTATTTCCGCTTCTTCATCTGGCTTGTCTAGGGTTGATTCGACGTTCGAAATTATTTCATTTGTTGGTATATATTTTGGGGCAATGGCAAAGTTGAAGCCTTTGCTTAGTATAGATTCTTCACCTGTGGATAAGTGGTGGTTAGATAGATTTATAACTAATTTGTTATTGCCTTGGATTTCTTTTGGACGTTCAGAATCTATTTATTATAAATTAGAGAGATTCTTTTTTTGTTTTTCCGTTTTAAGATTGTAATCCGATTCGCTGTGCCAGCAAGATACTTTGCCTATTTCATTCCACAAAATAGGATGGACCTTGTTGCTCAGCATCGACTGTAATAGATAAGATTCCTTTTCCGTTCTGTCCAAATGCCTTCTTTTCTCTCGGATTTGTTCTCGAAGAAGAGCTCGGCTTGCATTTCTTAAGATAGCATTGGTTTTTCTTGTTCTTGTATGATAGGCGAGTTTTGTGCATGTCGGTTGGAGGTCGTTATCGCGACATTTCGTTAAGAAGATAATGTCACTAATTAAAAGTGATGTTTTTGACCTCAGTTTTTCAAACCGTTTGATGGATTGCAGTGTCTCCTCCCTGTAGAGGTGCAAAATGTTACATCTAATATTTTCACGGATGGTAGATAATGTTTCTAAATCATTTCGGTTGTCGATCCGTTGATCCTGTGAAGGCATTTTCAAGTATTGTCCGCTTCGACTGAAGAGTCCAACTGACGTGTTCGGGTCGTTGTGTTCGCTTTTATAACCGGCCGGCCACAAAAGCGACTGCGCAGATTATATCGGGTTTAGTTCTGGAGCATTTGCGGCGCTCGGCAACGCTGTCGGGCGTCCGTATATTGATTTTTGTACCTCGCGGCCAGGTTGCCATGTTTTTTTTCAGAAGCGATTTCCATACTTTTGCAATGTTGCGAGCGTCGTTTCGCGTATTCAGCTCAGCTCTTTCTTCTATTTCAAGGGCTTCTCTGATTGTTCGGACCTTGTAGTTTTCAATATTCGCTATTTCTTTGATTCCTTCAAAATTGATTTTATGTCCTGTATGTAGATGGTGCTGGAATAGACACGAAGAACAATAGAGGATCATGAACCAAATACACCAAAGGTCCTGCTACCATACGTAAAAGGAATCACAGATAGGATAGGCAGACTACTAAGGAAACTTAAGATCAGAATACCCTACAAGCCACACAAAACTGTTACAAACATCCTAAAAAACCCCAAGGACAAAGTTAGACTGGAAAATCATGGGGTGTATAGTATATCTTGTTCCGACTGCAACAGACCCTACATAGGACAAACAAACAGACGAATATCGGCTAGAATACAAGAACATAAAAACGACTTAAAAAACAAACAAACTACTTCTGCTCTGAAAAATCAATAAATGGACGCCCAACAGCGTTGCAGAGCGCCGCAAATGCTCCCGAACTACCCCGATATAATCTGCGCAGTCGCTTTTGCGGCCGGCCGGCTATAAAACTCTTCAGTCGAAGCGGACAACACTTGAAAATGCCAAATGCGATTTTGGTGAAACATCGTGACTCTTCACAGGATCAACAGATCGAGACCCGGAATATATATATATATATATATATATATATATATATATATATATATATATATATATATATATATATATAGGCTGTTGTTTTTCTTCAGTAACCAACTTCATCAAAAACACCATCATCGTCACTAGTTTCTCGAAGCTTCTACCAGAGCTTTCTCATCCATTTCCTCACTGTGGTCTTGCAATTGAGCAGGTAAAACACAATCCGGATCATCATCTAAATCGCTAAAATCTTCTCCTTCATCTGAGCTAGTTCCTGTCAGATTGCATAACATTTAACATTTTTTCTCTCCATTTTGTACATATAAAATGAATAATTCAAGAAACAATAAAAAAAATAGTTTGCGTAAGACGAAAGACCTGGTTTGTGGGACCCTATGTTTTGACAAATCAAAATATCTAGGCCAAACAAAGACAGTCAACTAAGAATTCACACGGGAGGTTGGGGTGGATATGTGGCGGAAAGGTATTGATAGCCATAATTTAGTCGGAAAAGTAGGGTTACTCACATTCAAGTTTAAAAGTTTTCTACTGGTTTCACAGACCCATCATTCGGTTAAAGTGTTAAAATAGCATACAGTGGGAAAACATCTAATTATAATTGATTCTGCTGTCGATAAAACGCAGAGAATTTGAGGCCCGAATACTTACTTATCCATACAATGGGCAGCAGTCAGAACATAATTTTTAGAAATCACTGATCCTCCACAGAAAGATCTTCCTTGAGGAAACTGAATGAATAGAGCGACTTGATATGGATAAGAATTGGGCGAGGCTTCAGTTCCTCCAATGATTCTCGATTCAGAGGGTGCATCTCCGTGTGGTTCTACATAAATGTTTGGGTAGTTTAAGTCTGACCATTCTTCGACCTAAAAACAAATAAGGAAAAAGTTACGGGGTTTTTTCATAATGTTTCATTAGACTGTCGGTAAAGGCAGAAGAATATAAATAGAATCTTGTGAGTGTTAGTTGAGGGGCAATGGAAGGCGTAAAAGTGTGCGGAAACTTTAAGGCGGTGAGATATTAAATAATATCAAATATTGTCAATACTATTGGATTTAATTTCGCTTGTTAAGTTTAAAATTATACAGTCTCATATAATTGTTAAACATTTTGGTTAGAATTTTTTTTTTAATTAATGAATTTATCGAGGAAGGAATTTGCATTAAACACATTTCTATATTTCTACTACAAAAACTACTTTTCTTTTGATACATGATGCTTTAAAGATGTTAAGAAAGCATTACGACGAAGAAGCTATGCAAAACATTTACAGGAGTTTTTATTGTGAATTTTTATGGAGAATGATGTCTCTAGAGTAGGGGTTACCAAGTCGAGGGACGCGGGCCACAGTGTGGCTCCGCGGAGTTTTATCAGTGGCACGCGAAGACTTATTGAAAAATTAAAAAAAAAAAACTGATGGTGTCTTCAGGAACTTTGTCAAAATCCGTAAAAGCCCTACTCATAAGCTACTGAATTCAAGAGTGCTGGAAAGTGGCACTGTTTTGGTGGTGATTGTGTTTTGTGTGACACTCTGGTTGTCTGGCTGAGTTGATTAACTGCGGAACAAGACGTTAAGCTATTTTTAAACTCTATTTAGATTTTGGTGTCGAGCGTCGTTGTTTTAAAAATTTTATGTTCATTACGTCCATGAGTAAACCTCCGACATCGAAAAGAAAATATTAAGAGAATATTGCAATTCTTGATTTTAAACCTGTCCGGGAAGAATAATTTTTGTTTACGCATCAAAATACTTCCCAGCCTGCTTGTTTGGTATGTGGAATTTTTGTAGCATTGCCGAAAAAATTTAACCTGGACCGACATTTGAAACAACTGCTTAGTGATTTCAACAGCAAATATCCTGTCGGATCACACTTGTGAATGGGAAAACTGATAAATTAATTTTAAAAAAGAAATCTTTAGCGAGCCAATAATCCTTGTTCCATTAGAGAAATGACGATATGGAAACTATGGTGAAGGTTTCTTATGAACTTTCTTTGTTGTTAGCTCGCAAGAAAAACCATTTTCTGGCGGAGAGGAGATAATAAAAGATAGCGTTTTAATATTTGCCCAAAATGCCGATGATATAAACTTCAAAAAAAAGTAAATAAAAAACCAAGATTAATATCTAAATTTCCACTATATTTAAAACTTGTACGTATGACAATTGTTTCGACACATAGTGTCTCTTTCATACCTACCATACGATATATGTATATATGTATACAACCATACGAAGTAATGAGATTAGCGAACAAAGTACTAATTAAAAATAACGTTAATTCAATCATAAAACAAGAAATTTTAGACCTACTATTAATTAGTTTGGATCAGAATTATTTTGAGTTTGGTAACAGATTTTATTTTTCGAAAGAAGGTTTGATAATGGGGAACCCTTTAAGTCCTTTACTGGCGGAAATTTTTATGGATAATTTAGAAGATAAGATATGTCAACATCAGCAATTCAAATCTTCACTTTACTGCTATATATATGTTGATGACATTATAATTTGTTTTACGGGTACTGACAGACAATTAAATCAATTCCTAACTTATATAAACTCTTTACATAAGAACATTCATTTTACAGTTGAAGAAGAACAAAACAACAGTATTAACTTTTTAGATTTAACAGTTACAAGAAAAGAGGATAAACATGATTTTACAATTTATCATAAGCCATCTCACACAGGATTTAGTTATACATAACAAGTCTTGTCATCCTTATTCTCAAAAAATGGCAGCATTTAATTCATTCATACACAGATTAATAAATACCCCAATGTCAATAGATAACTATAACAAAGAATTGAATGTCATCAAACAGATCGCAGTGAATAATGGTTATCACCCAAACATTATAAATAAAATAATTAATAAAAAATGTTATAATAATACCATTAATTTAATATATCCTGTCAATAAAGTCAAGAACACAGCATACAAAACAATTACATATAAGGAAATGTCACCAAATTAATTTCTAAACATTTGTCAAAAACAAGCGATATAAATATTGCATTCAGAACAAACCATAGTCTTGGACGCTTAATAAAAAACAATAAAAGTCAAACAAATAAACTTCATAAATCAGGAGTTTATTTAATTGAGTGTGGTTCTTGTCCAAAAGTCTATGTTGGACAAACAGGAAGATCCTTTTCCACCAGGCTTAATGAACATAAAAGAAGCTATATTAAAGAACAGAATAATTCTCATTATGCCAATCACTTAATGTTAGAAAATCACACTTTCAACGATAATTTCAAAATGTTGCATAACGAAAATAAATCTAAAAAACTAAATCTTTTAGAGAGCCTAGAAATTAATAAAAGAAAAAATTTGGGTATTTTACTTAATGAGCAGGTAGACTTGAATGATTCACCCTTGTTAAACTTATATTACTCTAGACATTGAGACGCGGGACTCCCACTATCATCATTTATGGTTTTATTAGATTAGTTTAGGTAGTAACTGCTTTTCTTACTGTTAGCTTAATTTAGTGTATATTTGTAAGAGACACTGTGTGTCGAAATAATTGTCATACGTACAAGTTTTAAATATAGTGGAAATTTAGATATTAATCTTGGTTTTTTATTTAAAATGAATTTCCATCAAGTATCGGCTACCTCAGTTAAATATGTCGAAAATAAGGTTTATAAAATTGCTTTGTCGAGAAATACCGTCATACAAGTTGTCTCTGGACAATAATATTGCAAACACTTTTCATTAACTTTGGATGAAAGTTGTAACATCACAGATAATGCGGAGTTAAGCATATATATGTGTTAGACGAACGATAATTTTGATAATGTGGAAGAATTTCTGGATTTGCGTTAATTAGTTTTAACTACGGGTTTTCCAAAAAAGTGTTTTTTAAAATATCTGGAAGAAAACAATAAACTGTCCAGTGAGTGCTTGCTACTCAAGAATGAAGTTTGGCTAAGGGATTTAGCTTTTCTTACCGTGGGACATTTAAATAATTCAAATTTAAGATTACAGGGAAGAGATTGTATTTTTCCTACCCTAGTTGGTCATCTATCTGCTTTTGTGAACAAACTTTGTTTTTTTGTCTCGATTTTGGAGAAACAAGATTAACGTATTTAACATTAATACAGCAAAGTCAATAATGTTCCGAACTATGATAGATTTAAAAATTTAATATCTATTTTGCAGGATTCATTCGGTGCTAGGTTTGATGATTTTCAAGGTGATAAAAAAATGCTGATCTTTTTGCAAATTCTTTTTCAATTTATCTGCAAGACGTCAATTGTTACCCACCTGAAATCCAAATCTAAATTAGTAATCTATAGCACTATACTACACCGAAAAGCAAATATAAGGTACTTATTTCAACTGCATGTGATCCAAATTATATTGAATTTAAGAAATTTGTACCAACAAGCAATTTTGCCAATTTACACGATATGGCTGTCAGATATTATTGTAGGTTTGGATTAATATATGTTTGTGAATAAATATTTTCTATTATGAACATAATAAAATCAAAATATCGTTTGTACTTTTGTTTTATTTATTATATTATTTTTTTAAATCTCCACTACTCAGATTTATTTAAAAAAATGTGCTAAATATGCTTATTACGTATAATTTTTTTTTCAGATAGTGGTTCTTCCTAAACAGGTTGGCCACTCCTGCTTTAGAGATTAATATTGTCAAAAATAACGAGTACAACACATTTACATATACAACAAAAGTAACTAAAGTCAGACTAATAGACTGTATAAATCAAGAGTTTATTTGAGTGCGGTTCTTGTCCAAAGGTCTATGATGATCAAACAGGAAGATCTTTGTCCGTTAGGTTCAACAAACATAAAATACATGATAAGAAATTTTCCAATAAGAGTATCAGAAGTTTGAAGCTTTGAAACAGATACCAGGTTATCAATTGTAGTTATTGTACCTCATTTCTGTTCACAGAAGTACCTCAGTACCTCAGTTCTGACACATTTAATGAAGAATCCTTTATTAAGGAACACAATAATTTCCATTATGCCAACCATTTCATTTCAGAAAATCGTATTTTTAACGAAACTTTTAAGATTCTATATAATGCAAATAAATCTAAAAACTAAATCTCTTAGAGAGTTTAGAAATTATCAAAAGAAAAATGTGGGTATTTTATTAAATGGCCAGGTTCACTTATGGTAAATGATTCACCATTATTAAACTTATATTGCACAGGAAATTCCCGACCATTATCATTTTTTGTGTTATTAGGTTGATTTGCTTTTAAGGTATAAAATGCTATATAAAATAATTTCTTCCTAAACATTTTTACATTATATTTTTGTATCTGATGTGTGTCCGACTGTGTGTCGAAACAATATCACAGTACTTTCTGATTTAGTGGATATTAAGACATATAATACAGGGCAAAAATGTAAGTCCTTTAAAACTTTGTTTAATTACCAAAACATCTTATTAATAACACTGGGGAACAGCAATTTTGTTGACTTGGATCTGTGACTTGTTTTTGACTAATTTTTCATCTCTGAATTCAAAAATATGTACAGTTTTTCTCTATCACGTCAAGTTCTTAAGCTACGGCATACCCTTCATTTTACCTTAAAAGTGTACATACGAAAGGAAATAAGGTGAGATCTGACCAAATAGATTAGAATATTTTATTCATACAGAGGTTAACATATTATTAAAAGTTAAATTGTGTTTGTACAAAAAAATAAATAAAATATATTATGGTAAATTTTTTTTTATAGCTTTTCCTGGTGTGTTCAGTTTGCGGACATTCTCGCTTGATGCTCCAACACTAGTCAGCCATCATATTGACATCGACCTTGATACCGCGCTTTCATAACCTTTAGATCTGGGTGGAATCGCTCGTCCTGTTCATCACTAACAGCACCAAGATTTTCTGGGAAGTTAGCAAGATGACTATGTAAGAAATGCAGTTTGATGCTCATGTTGCAACCAAGCTTTTTAAAGCTCTCCAAGCGTTGTTGAACAATTTTGATGTAATTCGGGGCTCGTGTGTTTCCAAGAAAGTCTTTAACAATATTTTTAAAAGTCAACCAAGCATTCCTTTCAAGTTCGGTCATTGTTTCAGTGAAATTTTCATCTTTAACGAGTTGCCGAATCTGTGGACCATCAAACACACCAGCCTTTATCTTTTCATATGACAGGCTAGGGAATGCCGAAATGATATACTTAAAGCAGTCTCCTTCAATTGACAAAGTCTTAACAAATTGCTTCATGAGACCTAGTTTTATATGCAAAGGCGGAAATACAATGTTTTTTCTGCCGACAAGCGGCTGATTTAAAATGTTTGGATCACCAGGTCTTAGGTCAGATCTTGGCGGCCAGTTCGATTGCATCCAATGCTTCTCACGAGCTCTGCTGTCCCACATGCACAAAAAACAGGGATACTTGGTATACCCGCGTTGCTGGCCAAGAAGGAAACAGACCATTTTAAGGTCAACACAGATGATCAAAGTCAATGACTTTCTTTATGTCGCCATATTCTTCACGCAAAGAAACTGAATGACCTATTGGGACTGAACCGTATACATTTCCATTATGTAGGAGAACACACTTCAAGCTACGCTTTGAGCTATCTATAAACAATCGCCGTTCAGTTGCGTTATAGTTAGAAATGGCCAATTCTTTCATTAAACCTTCTACGTTCTGGCAATATACAAATCCGTCATTATTTCTGAACTACTGCCTAAATTCACTTTCTCTGGATCGATAGTAAGTGACTTTAGCTCCTTTGTCAAGCAAATTTTTTTCGTGCAGTCTTGATGCTAATAATTCCGATGCTTTTTTGGATAGACCCAAATCTCGTGCTAAATCGTTTAATTCATATTGATTGAATCCTTTACGAACAGAATCATTGGAAACTTTGAATTTTTCGTCGGTGGAGTCACTTCGATCTTCACTTGATTCACATTCTTGTATTTCTAAAGAAGGTAATTCTTGAAAAACTGGCACTGGAATTTCAGCTGAATGAGGCACATGGCCTATAGCTGACGGTAAACTAGGGTACTCAATTTTATGTTTGTTTTTCTTGTTGAATCCTGATGTTTTCACTATGCAGAAGTAGCAATCACTTAAGTGATCTTTGGGCTCTCGCCAAACCATTGGTATACCAAACGAAAATTTATTACATGTTCTCTTCGTCCACATTCGTAAACTCTCCACACACTGCTTGCACACTTTATGAGGGGCCCATGATTTATCTTGGTCACCTATTTTCACTTTAAAATAAGCAAAATAGGCTTGCCTGACAAATGTACTTATATTAGTCCGTTGAATGGGGATGGTAAAACTGCCACATATATAACAAAATGAATCAGGGCTGTTTAAGCACTTACGACGAGAACTACAGGAAGCAGACAGAACGAAAATCTGTAGTTGTGTATGTATACTTTGACTTCACTATATCAGAGCGACACAGACCCGAGTACTTTAGCATCTCATGCGTAACTGACCGAACTAGTTTTTTCAATGACGCAACGTCACTCACGTCCCCACTCCTAGGTCGAAGAAGGTTCGCCGGTAGGAGAGCAGTAGTGACTTCTGTGATTCGCCAAACTTAGCCGGATGCGCAACAACTGTAGAGAAAAAACTTGACGTGATAGAAAAAAAACTAAATAAAGTTTTGGAATTAGCATGTCAATTTACGTATAAAACAGCTTAAATATCGAACTCAACAGAAATTATGTTTCAAATTGTTCCCTAGTGTTATTTATTTTAATAAATATTTTTTTGTAACTCGGTAATTTCAGTTTAAGATTGATTATTATTGTAATATTGATTTCCGATTGTTTTTAGTGTCGTCAGGTTAATATGCTGCATTTATAGCATCAAAAATAGCTTTAAAACTGTTTACTGAAGAAAAGGACAAACAACATAACAAATACAACCGAAATTTCGTGTTCACACTTGTGAACATAATGTCAATTATTTCCATTTTTACAAATCCCCTTTTCGTTTTGTTTAAAACGTTATAAAAAATTAGTTTGTGTTACGTTAAAAAAATCATTTGTTTTAATATATATATATATATATATATATATATATATATATATATATATATATATATATATATATATATATATATATATATATATATATATGTATGTATATATATATATATATATATATATATATATATATATATATATATATATATGTATATATATATATATATATATATATATATATATATATATATATATATATATATAGTTTTTTTCTTGGGGAAATTGGTTGTTTTCGGGCTTGCGGTCAGCAGTAAAACAAGTGTTTAATCGTCTCAATATTTCGTCATTGTTTTGATGACTTCATCAGGAGACTCTAAAATTATTTTTTTCTTTTTATTATTTAATAAACAATGAAATAGTATAGAACACCAACATGTTAAAATATAAATTCACATAACAATAAATATATAAACTTACAATTAATGACTATGGTTTAAAACGTGTGTATCTAAATAACGTTCTTGAACGATATGGGCCCAACCAGGAATTAACAATCTTTTTTAAACACTAAGGTATTTCAACCTACAACCATCGAAGTTGAAAAGACTGGAGCACTTTCCAGACTGGAGCAGAAAAGACTGGAGCACAATATGGATTTCGACAATGTAAAAGTCATACAACAGATGAATAACTACAAAAAAAGACTGTTTTTGGAGATGTGTCATATAAGACAAAATAAGACCACGATGAATTTTAAATCAGATACGAGTGGTCTTAGCAGTATTTATTGCCATATTCTCAAATAACACCAAACAATGGATGTTCGTGTTGAAAGTGCCACTATCTCACAACATTAGAAAAACTGAGATAGAAAAATCCACAAAGTATGAAAATCTGGCATACGACTTGAAGAACCAGTGGAAACTGAGTAAGGTAGATGTAGTGCCCTTCGTTATATCCGCCGAAGGCCTGATAAGTAAGAGATTTTCAAAGAACCTCGAGAGCCTCGGGATCTCGAGATCGATTGCCATAGTGGGACAGCGTGCCGTGCTCTTGCAGACGTGTCACATTGTTCGTAAGATATTATGCTAGGGTGAGAGGAGCTGAATTGCTTTTTCATCTTGGCATTGGAATACCGGCCAGCATGAGCTGAGATTCTACAGTAAGGATGAGCAGAATAATAATAATAACTAAATAATAATAGTCAACAATCAACATTCAACACACTGTAACATACAACAACTGGCACCAGAAGAATCCTATAAATATTTAGGTATACCTCAAAACGAGAAATTTAACCATAGCCAGTTAAAGAAAGACTTTTCTACTATGTTCGAAAAGAGGCTTACAAAACTTTTAAATACCAAACTGAACAGTGGAAACCTGATTAGAGCGATCAATGGATGGGCAGTGCCAACTCTGACCTATTCCTTTGGTATTGTTAAATGGTCAGAAACAGACCTTGATGGACTGGATAGATTAACACGTCGAACATTGACAAAATTCCGATGTCTGCATCCAAATTCATCTATGAAGCGACTGTACATTCCAAGAAAGTTGGGAGGCAGAGGCCTCGTGAACATTAAGAACCTTTGTCTGAACCAGGAGAGTAAGATGAGAGTACGCTTCATTAATTCAAGCAGCACGCTAATGAAGTTGGTTGCTAAGGAGGACCGGGGTTTCACCCCGTTGAACCTAGATAAATTGAATCGTGTTCATGGTAGAACAACACTTACGGATTGTGTCCGTGAATGGAAACAACAGACACTGCATGGACGGTATCCAAAGTCACTCGAGGATGATACCATTGATGAACCATTGTCTCTAAAATGGTTGACCGATGGGCTGTTGTACCCAGAAACAGAAGGTTTTGCGACATCTATTCAAGATAAGGTAGTAAGAACACGGAACTATGAAAAGTATATGCTACACGTGGATGTTGTCGACCGATGTAGGAAGTGCGGTATAGTGGGGGAAACGATTGAACACCTTATCGGTGGGTGTGCAATTCTAGCCCCTAATGCTTATTTAGGAAGACATAATCAGCTGGCGAAAATTATTCATCAGCAAATTGCATTAAAGTATTCGCTATTAAATAACGCACCTGCTCCATATTATAAGCACTCACCTTCTCCCGTATTGGAATCATCTGATTCAATCCTATACTGGGGCAGACCAATCACAACAGATCGAACGGTCGATTATAATAGACCAGACATTGTTCTAATTAGTAAAAAGGAGAAAAGGGCTTTTATAATTGACATCGCAGTGCCACTCTCTCATAATATCAGGAAAACCGAGTTGGAGAAAACCACTAAGTATGAAAACCTTGCGTACGATTTGAAAAACCAGTGGAAACTTCATAAGGTAGAGATAGTGCCTTTCGTTATAACCGCCGAAGGCCTAATAAGTAAGAACTTTTCAAAAAATTTGAAGAACCTTGGTATCTCAAAATCGATTGCCATAGTGGGACAACGTGCAGTGCTCTTGCAGATGTGCCACATTGTTCGTAAAATTTTATGCTAAGTGAGAGGAGTTGAATTGCTTTCTAATTTTGGCATTGTAATATAGACCAGCTCCTCCTTATTATCCTCGTACTGACCAGAGTTCAGTACGAGGATAATAATAATAATAATAAATGTCTTTATTACTCAATCAAATATTAAAGGATAGGGCAAAGTCTAGCTCAACTAGCCACTCATACTCAACCCGTATCCAAAAACCAATTACAATACATAATACTGACTTACATAATGTATATAAACCTAAACTAATATTCTGTAGGCAAAAAATACAAATTATAACAACCTATATACGAAACTAAAACATAAAAACAAAACAAGTAATAACAAATAACAAGGAAAATAACTCAAAAGGTTCATCAATGAAAAAAAAAGAAGGTAATCATAAAATAACATACAAGGCTCTATCTCTGCGCTGATAGCAGATATTCCCTAAATTTAAATCTGATGTGCTTTCTGTAGAACATTAAGTGACAACTCAAATCTCTACTTAGAGAGTTAAACAGTTTAGCAGCATTGTAGCTGAAAGAACGATGAAACATAGCTGTGTTATAACGTGGCACCACAAGAAGGGCACTGTGACGAAGGTAAGAATCATGAATAATTCGGCGAAAACCCAATCTACTCCTAACGCAAAGTGGAGAAAACGTAATCATTAAACGTTAAATACTCGACAGTAAGCTATACCTAAATAAAGAGTCCATCCTTAACCACCCCAAATCAGCTATTTTACCCGAAACATGATCATACTTGCGTAAACCACATACAAAGCGACAACAAGAATTTTGTATCTTCTGGAGACGGCAACGGGTTACGACATCCAAGCAAGGAAAATACAGAGATACAGTAACGTAATTTTGATATTACAAGACTTTTACATAGTGCCTTTTTCATGTTAAAGGATAGTACATCTCTAGCAGAGTACAAAGTTTTAGACTAGCATAACTTTGTCTTGTCAAATAAGTTATATGTTCACAAAAGCGTAACCTTTCGTCAACAACCAAACCTAAATTTTTTGCGCAGTTTACAATCTGGATTTTTTGCTGATTAATGCACAGTTTTATTTGAGAACACAGAAACTGCCTTTTCTTATTTGAGCTAAAAATAATAGCTTTAGATTTGGTAGGGTTCAAATGTAGGCAATGATTTGCAGCGAATGCAGAAATGTTGCAAAGATCTTCATTAATGGTCTTGGCCGCACGCTCATAATCATCGCACACGAACTCCTTGTACAGCTGTTCCTCCTTGTACACCTGTACTCCTTGTTCCGCAAAAAATGTGGATTTGCTATTCTATTTATTATTCTATTCTATTCTATTATTCTATTCTATTCTATTCTATATTTACTATTCTATTCTATTTACTGCATGTAAATCAAAGGTGTAAATTATGAAAAGCAACGGATCCTTGAGATACACCAGAACTTGTATTCAAGCTTGAAGATATCAGGTTATTTAAAAATGCCCTCTGAGTACGATTGCTCAAGTACATATGAAGAAAGTTAAGTGATGTTTCGTCAAAGCCAAGATATCCACATTTAGCAATCAATAGAGCGTGATTAACTGTATCAAATGCCTTACTAAAATCCAACAAAACAAGAGCGGTCGCTTTTCCATCATCAACGACAAACATCGTCACATAGAGAAATCAAGGAAGCTTCCGTACTGTAGCCCTTTCTAAAACCAAATTGAGTAGCAGGAAGTATATTAATATAATATACATATATATATATATATATATATATATATATATATATATATATATATATATATATATATATTTTCTTTTTTTTTCAAAATAATAGTAGTGGTCTTAAAGTTTTAGCCTGAAGTGTATATTTTAATATAGATATCTTTTCAATCATGACACTATTGAATATCCATCTGCATATGCTGCTATTTGATTTTCTTTATTTGTCACTATGCTGTCTGTTTCGCTAATAAATTTGCTTAGTATCATATTAAACAAGACTGTTGCCAATCCATTCTCCTGTTGAAAACCTTCTCCTATCTCAAATTTTACTGTGGTGTATTGTTGGTTGTATACAAAACTCAAGTGTTTTTAGTCGATGCTATTTACCCCCAGCAGTCAGAATTTCTTTTTTACGAAAATCTTTATAATCACCTTGATATATAAAAAAAATTGAATTTTACAACAATATAAAATCATAAAAACAATATTATTGATTGATTTTTCCGTTACTTTCTAACACTACTTTAAAACTAAGGTTTTACCTAAAACCTTAGTTTTAAAGTATTGTCTGAGATTGTAAAATCGCTTTACGAAACTATAGTCACACAAATTTAAAAAATAAAAGTGATAGATAACAAAGTATAAAATTGTTTTATTCCTTTTTATAAAAACAATAGTTGGAAGATGCATTTACTGCCATTCTCCTTCATTTTACTCGACAATAATTTTTGTTTGTTACCTTACAGAGGTTTCTGACCAAAAGCCTCGACCGCAAGTTAAGCAGAAATACAATTTTAAATATCGATTTCGTTTCTATCAAAATAACACTTGCATAGCGTGATAAAATCCATATTCATTTAAGCGGAATTAATGTAAATTTGAAAATTTACACTTGTTGAGTCCGTGCGCAGGTGAATTCCCACAGCTTACACGACCTATATTTTTTTTTCTCTTTCTTTCTATCTGCAACGTATCTTACAGAAAGTAATTTCCTAAAAGATTCTATCAATTGTGTATTATTGTGTCATTATTGCGCTTTTTATTGTACAGGGTGGAGCAAGTATCACACTCCGCATCATTTTGTTTTGACGCCATTTTTTTTATGATATTTGTGTTTGGGTTTGGTTGTTATGTGGTGCAGATATGCAGGTTTTATTATGGATAAAAAATCGTTAAAAGAATACAGTGAAATTGTTGAAATTTATATTAAAAAAATAATTGAATTACAAGAATTCGGAATGGTTCGGTATAGGCCCCGCATCAGAGACCCAAGAACAATACGAAGCGCTGAAAAAGTTGCAGTTGTAAAATAAAGTGTGGATGAGTCTGCAGAAACGTCTATTCGACGACGTGATTCACAATTGGGAATGTCTCCCGATTTAGAGAAGCAGCTTGCACATCTTTTCCTACTGTTTAGAGAAGCAGCTTGCACATTTTTTCAAACTGTTCAATATCTGACAATTTTCATACAAAATTGATTTGACGGTTCTGATTTGTTGAAGCTATACTTCTTATGGCGCGTTTGGAAAAACAGATCATAGTGAATGAAGTTGCGTGTGCCGATGTAACACATAATTTATTTTCTTTTTAAAATTATTACACCTTCGCCATTTGTCAAGACTTGTTTATTAACAAATTTTTGGAGACTAACACAGGAAGCTCTACACTGTTAGTTTATATTTATAAAACTTCATTCATATTGAAGTGTATATTTATTTTCCAATGTAACGATTGTGTATCAAGATTTGAGGCTATATTTATGTAGGTATTATTGTTATAAGTAAAATTATATATTAATAAATAAATAAACTTTGAGAATGTTGAGTTGCTAAACTTGAAGAGATTTACTATTAAACACCAAATCACTTTTTTTGAACTGCTCGATGCACGGTTCGCTAACCATGTTAGCATCATCAGGAGAGATACATTGTTTTTAAATGAATATATATATATATATATATATATATATATATATATATATATATATATATATATATATATATATATATATATGTATATATATATTTTCATCATCATCATCATCATCAATATCAGCCCGTGTCGATCCACTGCAGGATGAAGGCGTCTTCAGCATGCTTCCAACTTTCACGGTCCTGGGCTTTCCTCTACCATTCGGGTCCTATCTACTTAACTATCTTTCGATCTTCTTCGCGGACGTTTGCGATCAAACTCCAGGATTGCCCTGGTCCATCTGTCGTCCCTTCGCCTCGCTATATGGCCTCTTCAATCTCGCTCTGGCCACTCTTTCAATGATGTCACACAATTTCGTTTGTTTCCTGATCCATGCGCAGGGCTTTCTGTCTCGTCTTGTAATGCCAAGCATACATCTTTCCATTCCCCTCTTTGCTACCCGAAGTTGTTGAATTGATTGCGATGTGTCGCACAAAAAACGTTTCTCAAAATTTTTCAAATTTTTTTACACAACCGAAGAAAAGTTACGAATTAAAAAAAAAAATGGTTTTATTTTTTAATTAACATTTTTTTTTTAAAATTTAAACAACATTTCAGATATCAAGTTTTGTGAAATTTTTCACTCTTTTTGAGTAAAATCGTCAATTTTTCAAAATTCGCTTTTTTAATTTTCGTTTTTTCCTTAAAACCTTCATTTTATTCTGTGGATAGTGCATCTCAGAGTGGGCCGATTTTTCTTTCTATTTTTTTTTTATTTAAAAATAAGAAAACAAATTTTGTTTTTTTCCCAATCGTTTATCTTTTCTACTATAAAAACCTTGTTTTTGTAATAAAATAAATCCTTAATAATAAAATAATAAAAAAGTAAATGGTTCTATGATATTTTATACTTAATTTATAATATAGTTTAATGATTAATGATTAGGATTTCACGGTTAATACCATTCACAATCAATTTTTTATACCAATTTAAGAAACGATTTTTTTTTGGCCTTTAAATAATTTTGATCAACATAATAAAATTATTTTCTATTTAGATTATTATGTATTTGGATGTGATATAATGTCATACTCTAACTTATCGATTCAATTGTCGTGGCAAATTTAAATAGCATTTGCAAAAACAAAAAATAAATAAAAAAAAACGTCCCATTTAGTAAATTTTTGAAAAAGTTATGGGCATTAGAAAAAAATAGAACTTCAAAATTAAACAAAGCATACATTTTTTGCTCAAAGTCGGTTTCGATTATTTAAGATATTTCCTGCTTTCCAGCTTAATTTTTGTAGAAATACGGTCCATACGGTACTCGCCATACGGTCCATTTTTCTACATACAATGGTAATTGTTGAATGATTTGTGGATTATTTTCACCCCAACTGCGACAATTTTATTAATCAAACTATTCGTTGTAATCGCTGAAAAAAATACGGTTAAATTCTAAGTCAAGTTGCAATTGATTTTGAGCCCATTAGCCGAACGTACGAGGCAAACTATGGTCTTACGGCATCATTTTTTGGACAAGCTAGATCATTTTTCAATTCTTCTATTGGAACCTTTGGTGTGAAATACTAAACTTGAAGAGATTTACGACTAAACACCAAAACGCGTTTTTAGCCGGTATTTAAACTGGTATTAAACACTTACCGGAGTCTTCCAAGGCTTTCGTCAGAGAGTCATGTAAAAGCAAAATTGCAAAAAATATTTAAAATAAAAATCAAAAAATGCCAAATATTTCTAAGATTGTTAAGCGTCTGCGAGAGAAGGATTGTTTTTATTTAAAAGCTGATAAGGGAAATAAGGTTGTAGTAATGGACAAACCTGATTACTTTGAACGCGTTGAAAAATTAATTCAAGACGGTCCTTATAAACGATTACCTAGGAATCCAAAAGTGCCAAGATGTATGCTCTACCAAAAATTCATAAACCAGGAAAATCAATGAGACCAATTGTATCAGCCATTGATTCTCCAACATACAACTTGGCAAAGTGGTTAACAAAGGAATATGAAAATCTACCAAACCAACTACCTTCCTGTTCTGTGATAAATTCAACGAAATTCATAGAAAAAGTCAAAAATACACATCTACAGGAAGGTGAGGTTTTGGTTTCCTTTGACGTTTCATCGTTGTTTCCGAGTGTCCCGATTCCACATACCTTGAAATACCTGAGGGAGTTACTGGAGTTAAACGGTTTTAATAACAAGAGTGTTTCTGAATACATCTCCTTAACAAGATTATGTATGAAGCAAAATTGTTTTCAGCTTAATAACAGGTTTTATGAACAACAAGAAGGAACGGCAATGGGCAATTCTCTGTCACCGTTATTAGCCAACTTATTTATGAGTAAATTTGAAACCGAGGCAAAAGATTAATCCAGTTACTTTCCGAAGCTATGATTAAGATATGTGGATGACATTTTTGCATTTCGATTCGAAAAATGAAAATTTAGATGATTTTATTAAGAACCTAAATAGTAAATCCCAAAATATAATATTCACGCATGAACTCGAATACAACGATAGTTTACCATTTCTGGATGTGTTAGTCAGTAGAAATAATAAAAATAGGTTAGATTTTGATATTTTCAGAAAAATCACCACCACTTCGAGATACATTCCTTATAATTCAAAGCATAGCTTCCAAAATAAGAGGGCCAGTTTAAATTTTATGGTAAATAGATTAATTAATTTCCTTTAAATAAAGATAATTATAACAAAGAATTAAAATTAATTAGGGATGTATCTAAAGTAAATGGTTTTAATAAGAACATTGTAGATAAACTAATTAGAAAACAAGTTCAGAAAATTATTGAAAGAATCTTCGACTTTTCAAAAGGATCAGAACACAAAGAAATTCATGGTAATATTATTTGATGCCTAATTAACAAGAGGACTAGACAAAATTTTGAAAAAAGTGGACATTAAGGTTGTGTAGAAACCATATAATAAATTAAGAGAAGTTCTGGGTAATCCAAAGGATAAAGTAGAGCAACATGAAAAGTCGGGGATTTACAAAATTAGCTGTCAAGACTGTGATCGAAGGTATATTGGGCAAACAAAAAGATCCATATTGACAAGATATAAAGAACACATTGCCCACATTGGATATGGGACAAATGAAAAATCTTGTGTTGCCCAACATGCAATCGAACACGACCACAGTATAGATATGAGTAATTTAAGACTAATTAAAAGTGTTAATAATAATAGGGCTTTGGATGCATATGAAAGCATTCAAATAGAAAAATGTAAGAAAATCATGAATCGAGATAAAGGACCGATTCCTTTCAGTCAACTTTTTCAATTATTAATGTAAGACTTAGTACACTTCACGGTTCATGATTTTTACACGCTTCGTTAGGTATGGTTTTCATATAAATAGAACATAGTTTAGTTTTAGAATTATATTAAATGATCTCCTGATGATGCTAACATGGTTAGTGAAACGTGCGTCGAGCAGTTCAAAAAAGAGTTTTATTGTTTAGTGGTAAATCTCTTCAAGTTTAGTAAGCTAGATCATGTAAGGCACCAGATGAAGAGCTTTACCCAAAATTTTTCAGGACCAATTTCCTGTTATGGCGACAAATTGATTAATTTGGATTTTTCATCAACACTACCAGCCACAGGGGCGATATTTTTTTCGGAACGCATATTTTTATGTCTCGTTATGCAGCAGCGTGAAAAGGGTTCGGAATTTGATGATAATTCGGGGATTACATCGCTCGGTTGGGCGGTTATATGCACCATATAATTCAGGAAGTGCGCTATAAGTTTGGCACGCAGAACACTGATTTTTATAATAAATTTCAACAATTTGCAAGTGTTGTTCTGATGTTAAACGTTCCATGATCATTTGCCAGAGTATACTGAATAATTTTGTCGTTAGAGGTGCGAAAACTCACAGTTCTTTTGACAGCGACCCATATATGATTAATGTGTAATTATGTTTCTAAAAATTAATTTGTTGTTTTGCCTAAGATTCAGAGAATTCATGTTGTTAATAAAAATGTATTTCTTTCAAAATAATTGTTTTGATACACTTTTGGCCTACGGTGTAAGTCTTAATTCTTACTCCTTGTACTTAATTGACAAATTTTAATATTCTAAATTGAAATTTGAAAATGCCTAAACTATTTGGAAGATGTAACAAAAAATAAATTTGACAGTGTCTGGTAAGTTCCGTGTACATTGTTTTATGCTTTACATCTGATGAAAATTCCCATAGCGAATATTTGTCTTTCAGGTAATAAAATTGATGTGATGCAACTATGACATGTTTACGAACGTATCCATAAATATTATGCTAAACTAATCAAAATTGTGCATCTACCGGCCCATTAACCAGACTAAATTTTATGACATCGTTGGCAATACGATTTTCATCATCCTTCAGCTGAATGGATCTATGGAGTGTTGGTTTATTCGCATTATATTATATTTTTCAGATATTCTATATATATTAGATATTTGAAATTTAACTGAGGTGAAATTCATTTTAAATAACTAAGCGATGATTAATATCTAAAATTTGTACTATATTTAAATTAGTAGGGTGTTGTCGGCTAAGTTAAGACTTCGGGTAAGTTGAGACATCGCCATTTCTCAGTTTTTTGACAATGACATGTCAAATGTCACTAAATTCAAGGAGATTTACCACTAAACACCAAATCACTTTTTAAAGTTCTCGACGCACGTTTCGCTAACCATGTTAGCATCATCGGAGACGATTTAATCTAATTTTAAAACTAAACTATCTTCTATTTATATGGGAACCCTAATTGCTAACCTACTACCTACGCAGCGTACTACCTACCAAATGAAGCGTGTAAAAAAATAATGATCTTTGTTTAAAGGAAAATTGATTAATCTATTTTAATTAGAGTAATCAATTTTCCTTTAAACAAATATAATTATAATAAAGAATTAAAATTAATTAGGGAAATATCCGAAGTGAACGGTTATAATGACAACATCGTCGATAAATTAATTAGAAAACATAAGTTTAGAAAATAATTGAAAGAATCCTCGATTTTTCAAAAGCATCAGAACAAAAACAAATTTATGGTAATACCGTTTGATGCCCAATTAACATGAGAGCTAAAGAAAATTTTGAAAAAAGTGGACCGTAAGGTTGTGTACAAACCATATAATAAATTAAGAGAAGTTCTGGGTAATCCAAAGGATAAAGTAGAGCAACATGAAAAGTCGGGGATTTACATACATATTGCCCACATTAGATATGGGAAAAGTGAAAAATCTTGTGTTATCCAACATGCAATCGAAAACGACCACAGTATAGATATTAGTAATTTAAGACTAATTAAAAGTGTTAATAACAATAGGGCTTTGGATGCATATGAAAACATTAAATTGAAATAGAAAAACCGGGATAAAGGACCTATTCCATTCAGTCAACTTTTTCAATTATTAATGTAAAGGCCAGTAAAATTCACGGTTTATTTTTTTCTTTCTTTTGTTCTCTTTTTTCCCCTTTTTTCTGTTTTTTCTTTTTCTTTTTTCTTGTGTCCTTTTTTTTACACGCTTCATTGGGTAGGTAGTACGATTCGTAGGTAGTAGATGAGCAATTAAGGTTCTCATATAAATAGAACATAGTTTAGTTTTAAAATTAGATTCAATCATCTCCTGATGATGCTAACATGGTTAACGAAACATGCGTTGAGATCTTTAAAAAAGTGATTAGGTGTTTAGTGGTAAATCTCTTTGAGTTTAGTGTCCCACACCGAAGGTTCCAATAGAAAAATTGATATCAAATGTCATTCCAAGTTGTTGTAGGACCAATACCTAACTTTTCATAAAGTTTCGAAGAGAGCTCACGCATTATCTGTACCTGTGCCAAACAACGTGCTGTGAAAATAAAAAAATATTTTTTGGTGATTTTTCATCTATATCTATAGTAATATATAAATCTACAGTGGTTTTTACGGATGTTCCGTTATAACTACTGAACCATGCATCCGATTGACTTGAAACTTGGTATCCATGTAGAAAATACATGTACTTAATGGATAGGCTAATATTTATATGAGTGTTGGACTCCCTACACCAGTTGCGGGGGCGTTAATGATGAGAATCGCTAATTATCTGATTTTATAGCTTTTATAAAATTATTATTAAAATGAAAATTTGAAATTAAGACTAATTAAGAACGTCTGCAACTCCTAAAGCGGTTGTGAGGGCGCTAATGATCAAAAACGCTAAATTTAAAATTTCAGCTTTTATCAACTTATTATTGATTATTATTATTATCATGTACATTAACTACTATTATTATTAATTTTAATAAATTAATTATTAATTAAACTATTAAATTAATATTTTGAAGCATTAAAACTTTGTTTTTTTCTAACCTAAACAAATTTTTACCAAATGTCAATTGACTGATTTAAAAAGATATTAAAAACATATATATCTATGTATATGTATATGTTTATATTTATTAATTATAGAAGAAAAAGAAGAAAAGAAGGAAGCGTGGAATAATTAGATTAAAACGAAAAATTAGTTTCCCAGCATTAAGTTAGTAAGATATTTATTTCAACTTTTTATATTGAATTTTCGGTTGTCAATCTCAAGATAGTTTTTAATTATTTCCAATTATTTGTTGTAGTCATAAATGCCTAAAAAAGGAAAGTCCAAATTAAATTTGGTAACGTTTAAATCGAAGTATATGAAAGTTAAGCGTGCATGTGACAGTCAAGATGAAACGGAGAATAGATTACAAAAAGAACAAAAAGGAAAGAAGATTTACGACGTATGGAATTAAAAATTCGTTGGAAAGTAAAAATAAATTGTGTTTTTTCGTATGATCCTACAGTTGATTATAAACAAGAATCAAAATTAAGTTCAATGACAAAAAATTGTAGTTATTGTAAAGCATTAAAGTGGATTGGTGAATGTGAAGGTTTATGTTGTTCAGCTGGCAACATAAAACTAGAACCTTTGCGACAACTTCCAGAGCTATTAAAATCGCTACTCCATGGAACACATGTAAAATCAAATACATTTTTAAAATCTATCAGACCTTACAACAATGCTTTCTAAATGACATCATTCGGTGCAATGAAGGAGATGTCGTTTTAACTAATAAGTACATGGGATTCATGAACGATTTGCGGCTAATCAAAACTATCATCGAAGAAGATGAGATAGACGACGAAGATTAAATGTTAGGAAGATTAAATACTATATTTGAAGGCACTATATGTAAGCTTGATTTAAGACGGGTAGGGGAAGTTAAAATTTATTTATAAAGAAACTGTAATAATGACAATAAATAATAATGTTAATTTTAAATGGCCAGCGAAAGCAGGCGGGTACAGCTAGTTAATCTATAAAGTGATCAATTTTTAACGAATATTCTAAGTAAATACTGTCAATGTCTTATAAATTACATGTATTTTTACGTGTAAAAAATTTCCTGTTAAAATTCCTAATAAGCATTTTTTTTTGCGTGACAAAAATTACGTCATTCGGGTAAGTTGAGACACCGGTGTTTCTTCGGTTTTCGTATTCAGGCGTCATTTTTTGTTTATAAATCTGGCAAAGCGTTTGAAATTGGGCACATTGCAGGCATTGTTGCCTGCTCTTTTGCCTCAAAGCATCGTTAATGGATTCGAAGCAACGGAAATTTCACCATTTAATCTGGATGTTTTTGTAGAATTCAACTTTATGTAAGTCCTTGTCAGTGGTGAAAATGAGGCAGCTGTATCGACTGAAAAGGAAAGTGTTGATGGTGATGTGCAGCGTTGTATTGTGATTGGAGATAGTTTAGAAGAATTGTTGCCCATGAAGAGGTGACAACATCTGAGAGACTATCAACATCTTTGTTTCGTGCGTCTACCCTCTCTTCGATTTTGACTGAAATTAGTCCAGTACAAACAAGTACACCTGCGATAAAATCGAACCGTTGGCGAAAGCCCATGAAAGGTGCCATTTTAACTTCACTGAAAACAATTTCGGTATTGAAGGAATGGAAACAATTAATAAACATTCCATAAACATTAAATATTTGCTGTATTTACTTCATTTTCTCAAGTTTTCAACGAGTTTTTAAGGTGTTAAGGTTAAGTCTTTGGGATATTCGATATATTTTTTTGAGCTTTTGAAAAATCGAAAAACGTTTATTATCAATGTATTGGTATGGCTTCTAGTTTTCCAACGGTGTAATAAACTTTTTGATATTTTTACCCGGTGAAATTTTATGACCAAAAAACAAAAGGTGTCTCAACCTACCCCACCTTACCCTATGTATAACAATTGTTTCGACGCACAGTGTCTTTTTCAAATACAAACAAATGTTAAATTTAGTTTCTTTAACATTGTTTCTATTTGAAAAAGGCATGGTGTATCGGAACAATTGTTATACCAAGTCTGTAAATATGAAAACTGAATTTGCCCATAGATGGTCCTAGCGATCAATGTAGTTACTCTCAAACCACGTCATTGACGCCATTTCGGTCTTGCGGTAGATGTTGATGGTTATCCTGGGTCAACACATGGTAATCAATGTGGATTAAAGACATTGTAAATATTACTGAAATATTATTTGGATTAATTCAATCAATGTTGAAGAACAATTTAGGTTTATCTAATGTGTCTTTTCATTTCGTTCCGAAAATACTGATTTTTTTTGGAAAAACACCGTCCTGTTGAAGTGACTGAGGATATGTTTTCTTCGGATACAATTCGGACATAAATGAAAAAAAATCAAAATATCATCATCGAATATTTATTTCACAAAGTTGTAATTATAAATCCACATATTTCATAGAGGCAGATAAAAAAGGAGGTAGGCCTTAAAGAATTCCCAGAACAGAATAGAACAGAATAGGAAAGAGCCTTGCCTTTTCAAATATATTTTATTCATGGGTGAGGCAACTTTCTTTAAAAATGTATACGTCAACCGACACAACTTCCACTATTACAGCAGTGAAAATCCAAGATTCATTATCCCTTTAGTTCATCAGCACAGATGGTCTCTTAATGTGTATGTGTGGGCTGGAATTATCGGAGATCGCCTCCTAGAGACATATTCTTTTGAAAATAGAGTTAATGGTGATAGTTTTCTCAATTTTTTGCAAACTAATTTAGAATCGAAGAATTGCCTTTGACTGTAGCGAGACAACTGCGGTTACAGCTAGACGGTGTTCCTTCAGATTTTAACTTCTTCTTTTCTTCTCTTCTTTTCTTTTGAACTTAGACTTAGTGTTTGTATTGCACAAAATGGTAGATATATTAAACATTTAATTAAATGGTTGTGGCGGCTTCTTCTTTATAAATGTTTGTTCTTAAACTCTCTTACTAAAAACTAAATATTTATGGCGGTTTGTTTACTATAAAAATAAATTTTTTTACTTTATAATAATTCTTTTATAATCAAATATTAAAACATGTGACCTAAATTCTTAATATATCATGACTTATCATAAATTTATTCACATGTTTATTAACATAAAGTCTAAGGTGTATTCTTCTAAAACGAAACATTATAAACAAAAATGTAAAAATCTCGGAAATTATGACAGATAGGTATAAGATATGTTTAAGAAGAATAGAAGTATTTTGTATTAGGAATATTGTAAAATAAACAATATTAGACATTCCATTAAAAAAAATGAGATATGATGTTTTGAATTTTTTAAATTTTCTTAGTTATCCTGGACACCCTGTATAACGTAGACACATTTTGTTTACATTAGAAGTTAAGTCATAGTTTCACTAATATCGCTACCAAAAATGTTAATCCCATATCAAAAAATTATATGTATGTGTCGCTGCAAAGTAAGAGTCTGCAATTCCGATATTTTTTACAAAATGGCGAATATCGGTAAACTCATTGAGTTTAGGTATAGAATACATTTTAAGACATATGTTTAGAATCGATAGCAGAATGCAAAAATGGATGAACATATATGATGTTCGATAAGAAAAAAAACAAAACTATACTTTGTCACGGTTTAGCGAGATACCCTGTATAAATAAAATTTACTTTAAATTATGCAGCCTATTTATATGTACAACTCTTATACTTAAACTTCTTCTCTATCTCCAGCTATTATCAACCGATATCAGTATATCAACCGATATCGCACTACTGGGACAGCCTGTATATGCTTATGAGACCAGAAACAGAAACTTCAAAAACAAGACTTTTTTCCAACTGGTCAACTAGGTAACAAAGAATATACGATTAATAGATGGCCTCCCGTTATTTGCGTGAATCCAATAAAAAATCTACCAAAATTGTACACAAATAATTTAAGGTTTCTGCATCACAACAACGAAATTATATTCGTCAATTTTCGCTAAAAATGAAACAAATACTTTTCCACAATCATCATATTTACCAGATATAGCTCTGGGTGAGTTTTTCTTGTTCTTTCGATTAAAGAAAACACTTCGTGGACGCCTTTTTGAATTCATAGCAGTCATTCAAGAAAATTCCTTACTCACTTTGAAGGAAATACCAGATGTAGTATATAAAAACATTTTCGGAGATTGGTAAAATTGTTGGAATAAGAATATTGCAGTGAAAGGGGAATAAATTGAAATAGAGACAAAGTAAATGTGGAT
Source organism: Cosmopolites sordidus (assembly GCA_031761425.1). Classification (NCBI taxonomy): domain Eukaryota; kingdom Metazoa; phylum Arthropoda; class Insecta; order Coleoptera; family Curculionidae; genus Cosmopolites; species Cosmopolites sordidus. The sequence continues at coordinate 282,575 of JARFXV010000499.1, forward strand.
GAATAAATAAACATTTTATGTTCTCTTAATTTTTTTACTTTCTTTTGTAATCATTAATGGAATGTAACGAAACTTACCGGTAAAGAATTGACGATGAGTGCGCGAAGCAGCAAAATTGTTGCGATACTCAACATTATTTCGCGATTGAAAACTGGAGGCGGTTTGGTCGGAGGTGGCTTTAAATCAGCTTTTATGCAGCCCCCGACTTGGTTTAATATCAAAGTACGATAGCTCCCCGTCGGGAGACATGACGCGTTCTAACGGAAATTGCGACCCCAATTTACCTGTGCCTTATCGAAATCTGCTTTTTCTGGTCGAAAAATTTGAATATAGCGATATTTTGTTTTCGATATTGAAGACATTTAATAACGCTATTGAGATATCGGTTCCTTTTTTCTCCTAATAATTTTAAGCTGTGTCATATATAAAAATCATTCTTTATCTGAAGCTTATACGAATATCAAAACAAAATATATATATATATATGTATATATATATATATATATATATATATATATATATATATATATATATATATATATATATATATATATATATATATACATATATATATATATATATATATATATATATATATATATATATATATATATATATATATATATATATATATATATATATATTATTATTATTATTCACGTATGGGCCCGGGTGGACCACGTGAAGTACAATTAGAGGCGTTTGTTGTTGTTAGCCTTCCTGTGCGCCCATACTAATTTCATTCTTTCGCTATGAGCTTTTTTTCTTTCGTCAGACCAAGTTGTTCCAGTCTTCCTACATTTTTCTCTCTGGCCAACCTTCCAAACGTCAACCTTGTGTCTGAAACAGCCTCTATCTTGAATTTCACTTTGTGTAATATTTGCTGATCTTAGGTCCTCTTTAATTGCAGAAATCCATTTAATTATTTCTACTTTAGCTCTACTACTCCTATTTTCATAAAATTCGACTATTTGTCTAGTTAGCCTACTCGGATTCATCCGTTTTATGTGTCCGTAAAACTTAAGTCTTCTTTTTCTCATATCGCTATGTATATCTGTATATTGTTTGATTTCTTGGTTTTCTCGAAGTCGGTATGTTGTATTTATTTGTTTGGGGCCTAGGATTTTTCTTATGATTTTTCTTTCCTTCTTTTCAATGTCCTCGATGTCTCTCTTTCTATTCAAAATGAGCGTTTTTGCCCCATATAGACATTCTGGCTTAATAACTGTGTTGTAATGTCTCAGTTTTGTGTTTTTAGATAGGCATTTTTTGTTGTAAATCAATTTTGTGTAAGTCTCAAGTCTCAATGCCGTTTCCATTTTTTGACATCTACTCTTATTGGCCGCTTTTTCCAACCCATTTTCCATGATTATTTCACCCAAATATTTGAATTCAGAGACTCGTCTGATGTTACCATATTTTGTTTTTAGAAATGGTGTTCTTAGTCTGTTGCAAGTCAAGTATTGTGTCTTTTCAAAGGAAATTTGGAGTCCTACCTTTTCTGCTGTTTCTTTTAGAATTTCAATCTGTTTCTGTGCCGTTAATACATCTTGAGCCAAAATTGCTAGATCATCAGCAAACGCCAGACAATCAATTTTGATGTTGGTTCTCCCCAGTTTAATGGGCTGGTCAATATTCAGGGCCGACTTTTTTTCACGCCACTCCTGTATTATATATATATATATATATATATATATATATATATATATATATATATATATGTATATATATATATATATATATATATATATATATATATATATATATATATATATATATATATATATATATATATATATATGTGTAGTTCGTTAGGTGCCAATAGATCCGATTGGATCACGCAAAGCATTCTGACTCATTTTCGAGTGTTCTTTCTGCTCCTCCACACCTCTCTCATCCTTTCTCCGTGGATTCTCTTTCTTTTCTCCGTCCACTTTGTTCCCGATCTCCTCAAAACGTCGCTCTCTGATACAACGTTCCACATATGTATTTTGTTTCTGTACGTTCTTCTATCCTCAATCTCTGTCGGACCTATTTGTGCCTTTGCAAGATCAGCTCTGACGTGTGTGATCCATGGCACTGTTGACTTCACTCCTTGTATGTATGTAAGAATTCTGTTGGTAAGTCTTGTCGGTGGGAGTCTACTGATATGTCCATAGAATTTCAACCTTCTTTTTCTTATATCCGCCGCTACGTTGGACATTCTCTCTGTGGTTTTTCGAGAATGTAGTCTGTATCCTTCCTCTGTCAGTTTTGGCCGAGAATTTTCCTCATAATTTTGCGTTCTTGTTTTTGTATGTTTTCTATGCCGCTTTCTGTATAAAGTGTAAGTGTCTCGGTTGCGTATAGTACCTCTGGTTTGATTACTGTGTTGTAGTGTCTTATTTTTGCGTGTGTGGATAGGCATTTGTTATTGTAGATATTGTGTGTCTTGCCGTATGCCCTCTTCATCTTCTGTAATCGAGTCTTCTGTGCTATCTTCTCTCCTCCTGAGGGATGAGGATTCTCGCTCAGGTATTTGAAATGAGTGACCCTATTTATTTTGCCGTATTTGGTGTTCAAATTTTGGACATCTAAGTTTGAGCAGAAGAATTCGGTTTTTTGAAAGGAGATTTGTAGGCTGACTTTCTCTGCACATTCCTTGAGGACTTCGATCTGTTTGGTTGCCCTTTTTTCTTTATTTGCGAGTATGGCTAGGTCGTCTGCGAAGGCCATGTCTATGCTGTTTTTGGATCGTCCGAATCGTATTGGTTTCCAGTGTCCTTGATTTTTCAGTTCTTTTCCCATTCCCTTACGACTTTGTACAGTATCAGGTTGAAGAGGAGTGGGGATAACCCATCTCCTTGGTGTACTCCAGTTTTAATCAGGAAGGGTTCGGATTTCTCCCATAAATTTTACTTTAGAGGTTGTGTCAGTCAGTGTCTGCTTGATCAATCGTGGTGTTTTGGGGTCGAGTCCTTGTTCTTCTAGGACGTTGAACAGAGATTTTCGGTCGATTGGGACGTTCCTGATAGCTTTGTATTTCAATATTGTTTTTAAGTTAAATATTTATTTAATGCATAAGCGACCGGGGCGAAAACCTGCCTGGTACTCGCCAATTTGGTGTTCTAATTGTTCTTGTGTTCTCTGGAGAAGGGATGCTCAGAGGATTTTGTAAGTAACTTGTAGTAAGGAGATTTCTCTGTAGTTATTCATATCTGTTCTGTCTCCCTTCTTGTGCAGCGGGTGGATAAGAGCACATTTCCATTCATCTAGTCATTTTTCTGGTTGCCAAATGTTATAATTTGTGTAAGTTCCTGTAGTGAATTTTGTCCGAGGTTTTTCAACAGTTTCGCGGTGATACCATCTTCACCGGATGACCTGTTATTTTTTAGTCTGTGTATGTACCTGTGGATTTCTTCCTGTGTTGGTGGTGGTGATTCTGAGTGGGTATGGATACAATTTTCCTTGGGGAATCTTGTGTCGCTTTCGGGGCTATTGAGGAGATCAGAGAAATAGTGTGCCAGCTCCTGATTGGTTAGCGCTAATCTCCAATTCCGCTTTCTGAATCAAAGATTTTGTGGTGTGTATCTACGGATTTCTCTTGCAAAAGTTCTATAAAAGTATCTCGTGTTATAATTGTGGAAATTATGTATATATATATATATATATATATATATATATATATATATATATATATATATATATATATATATATATATATATAAATATATACCCTCTTTATGGATCAGACCTTGGCGTGGTAAAGGGGCTTAAGTAAGTCAATGAAGCTTTAAGCTATGCCGTCTGGAGCGTATGCTTCCGGAACGAAGGTCAAGAGGCAACTACCTACGGCTGCGGGAAGACCTGCCCCAAGGCAGAGGGTGCTAAGAATCACCGTGTTAGATCAGGCTGTCAGTCGACTTAACACATTTACAACACTTAATATTCGAACAATGAAAACAGATGAACGACTGCATGAACTGTTGATTGAGGTTGATAACATACATTGGGACATCATAGGGCTATGTGAAACACGAAGAAAGGGCGAAGAGCTAATCAAACTGTAAACAACTGGTCTCATACTTTATACTCGGGGTACGGAGAATGGACGATGTGGTGGAATTGGATTCCTCGTTAACCGAAAGTTGAAGGACAGGACAGGACAGTATCGTAAAATTTGAAAGTATATCTGACTGACTAGCCCAATGTGTCATTCAACTGAATAAAAAGTTTAAGCTTCAAATCGTCCAAATTTATGCACCAACTATAAACTATGGTGATGAGGAAATTGAGATATTTTATGATGATGATGCCCAGCTTCTAGACAACGAGAAGTGCAAGTACAAAATTCTGATGGGTGACTTTAATTCTAGTATTGGAAAAACAAGAACAGGTGAAAATGAAAGTAGCACATATGGAAGTGGTGAGCGGGACAATCGAGGTGATTGGTTGATTTTGCGGAAGGACAAGATATATTATGAACTCGTTTTATAAGAAAAAAAAATCAGCAGAAAATGAACATGGAAAAGTCCAACTGGTCTCACAAGTGAAATTGACTACATCATGTCAAACGATAAAACAATATTTTGTAATTGTGCTGTCCTCAACTGTTTTATTGTCAGATGTGACCATAGAATGGTACGAGCAAAGGTTAGGTTAAACTGTCGAAGAGAACGTACCAGAATGGTAAGATCGAAGAAAGACAAAGTAGATTTTGGGAAGTTGCTTCAGAGGGGCAGCGATTTTGAGACTGCTTTGTCGAACCGCTTTTATGTGTTGCAAGACCCAGTGAAGATGGAAATAACAGAGCAGTATGAAGAAATAACCGACAATGTGCTTGAAACGGCTGCTGCAATAGCACCAGCAGAAAAAAGTTTCAAACAGTCAAAAATCTCCAATGAGTCAATTAATTTAAGGAAAAAACGGCGTATAATGAGAAATGCAGGGAGTCTTTTTGGTAGAATCGAGTATGTTGAACTTTGTAAAACTATAAGAAAACATGTTTGAGAAGAAACGTTCGGTTCAATATGCAGCTAGTGGAAAAAACACTAGAAGAAAACAAGGGAATAAACAAAGCAAAACACAAACTGAGAAATAAAAGGACACAAATGTATGCATTAATGGGTGAGGATGGCACAGTTTGCAGGGAATGTACGGAAATGTTAGAGGTTTTCAGAAGATTTTATTCCAAATTCTATGAAAGAGCAAATGCCAGATATTCTGTTGGATAAAGTGGCAAATGCTATAGAAGCGATGAAGAATGGAAAGACTCCAGGAAAGGACAGTGTAACAGTTGAGACGTTGAAAGCTGGCGGTCGAACTTTACATAAAATACTGGCAAAATTGACATACGGAAGTGAAACAAGGACACTCTCATCACAATCAATTCAAAAACTTCGGGTAGCACAGAGGGGAATGGAAAGGTGTATGCTTGGCATTACAAAGCGGGACAGAAAACCTGCACATGGATCAAAGAAAAGACGAAAGTATGTGACATCATTGCAAAGGTAAAGGAACTGAAAAGGAGGTGGGTAGGCCATATAGCGAGGCGATGTGACGTCGGATGGACCAAAGCAATCCTGGGATGGATACCGTTTGATTACAAGCGTCCACGAAGAAGACCTAAACACGATGGACCGATGACATCATCAAGTATATTGGATCTGAATGGCAGAGGAAAGCTCTGGACCGCGCGTTAGAAGCATGCTGAGGAGGTCTTTATCCTGCAGTTGATTGACAATGGCTGAATGATAATGATGATGATGATATTATATATATTTATATATATATATATATATATATATATATATATATATATATATATATATATATATATATATATATATATATATATATATATAGGCTTCTTTTTTAATTTGTACAGTTATTCGATTATATAAAGTATCCGGTATGTCCAATTTTCAATGACTCGACCGCATAAATCTAGCTCGATATCATTAATGGCATTCGTTGAATGGCAATTATGTTGACTTTTAAGATATGAATCGTCTGCAGCTTACTCGCATAGACCCGTGATTTAACATCGCCCAACAAGAACAAATCTGATAGCGCTAAAAGTGGTTCTCATCGACCTGTACCTCTCATTGGTGACAGTTATGGCGGCGCCAGCTTCACTTTGGAAGAAATACGGGCCAATTCACTGACGATAAAGAATTTTGTAACGTATAACATGATGATGTGATTAAATCAAGCTTTACTTATCAAAATGGAAAATTATTGTCAGTAATACCGAAAGCCGTGCAAACTGAGGTTATTAAAACAGCTCACGACGACGGTCATTTTGTAGCGAAGAAGACACCAGAATTAAATAGAAAAGAAGTCTATATATCTAACTTAATAGAAAAAGTCGAGACAATCGTAGCAAATTGTGTTTCTGGTGTTCTTGGATAGAAAAATGAAGGCAAGAAGGAAGGCTTCTCTATACGATTTCGTCCAGTTCTCTGGACGAATTTTATTTGCCAATAAAATATTTCAGCATTTTTAGTCGTTATCGACGACTTTACAAAATTTACGTAGCTTTATCCAACCAAATCTACCACGGCCAAAGAAATAGTGAGCTATTTAGTCAAGCTGCAGAAAATATTTGGGAACTCACATCGGTTCATCACTGATAAGGGAAAGCTTTCACTGGAAGTGAATTCATTGGATATTGCACTGAACAAGGAATCCAATACGTAATAATTACGATTGGTATTGCCCGAGGCGACGGACAAGTGGAGAGAATCCACAGAATTGTCATACCGATACTAACAAAACTTACTATCGACGATCCTACTAAATGGTATAAACATTTATCCCGAGTTCCAAGAGTGCTTAACTCTACTTACCAAAGAAGCATTGACATGGCGCCTTTTGAAGTATTAATTGGCATAAAGATGAGAAAGAAAAAGGATACTAGAATAAAGGAGTTTATTGAAAAAGAATCTAAAAAATAATATAATGAGAATATCGAAGAATGACGTAAACAATGTAAAGAAAGTTTGCTTTAGATTCAGGAAGAAAACAGGAAGGGTTATAACTTAGAGCGAAAGAAAGCAACTCAGTATAAGTTGGGGGATCTTGTTGCAATAAAACGCATTCAATTTGTAACTGGATTCAAAGTTAATCGCAAATATCTTAGACAATACGAAGTTGTTTTTGACAATGGATTCCTAGATAATCGTTTATAAGGACCGTCTTGAATTAATTTTTCAACGTGTTCAAAGTAATCAGGTTTGTCCATTACTGCAACCTTATTTCCCTTATCAGCTTTTAAATAAAAACAATCTTTCTCTTGCAGACGCTTAACAATCTTAGAAATATTACACATTTCTTGATTTTTATTTGAAATATTTTTTGCAATTTTACTTTTACATGACTCTCCGACGAAATCCTTGGAAGACTCCGGTAAGTTAATACCAGTTTCAATACCGACTACCATATCATCCAAAGCACTGCGGGATGCCGGCAAAGCAAAATGCCGGCAAAGCAAACGTCTCTTTTCTGGAATATGTTCTTTCGACTGCTCAATTTCGAGTTTTTTAAATTTTTTATTTAAAGATGACATTTTTTTAATAAATGTACTATTTACTACTGTGAACATATTCCTTTGAATATTGCACCAACATTCATGTTCTACATTACTTAATTTAAATGTTAATTTCTTGTAAAGATTGTACGCTTGAATTTCAAGCATACTCCTTTTACTGTACACATGTTTGATTTCTAAGTTAAGCCATTTCTGTTTTGCAAAATTAGTTATTTTGTCACATATTTTGGAAGATTTTGAAATATTAACTTTAATAAAATTACGTAAACAATGTAAAGAAAGTTTGCTTTAGATTCAGGAAGAAAACAGGAAGGGTTATAACTTAGAGCGAAAGAAAGCAACTCAGTATAAGTTGGGGGATCTTGTTGCAATAAAACGCATTCAATTTGTAACTGGACTCAAAGTTAATCGCAAATATCTTAGACAATACGAAGTTGTTAAAATGAAAGAGAATGAGAGGTATGATGTAATAAAGATTGGAAACCATGAGGACATCATCATGTGTAGAATTTGTGAAACCTTGGGTACTGTACTGTTCGAAGTCCGGACAGTACAAGAAGTTGTCCACAATTTCGCTGCTTAAATGTTATAAACTTGTACAGTTTACGCGCGTCAGTTTACGCAGTCAACCAGCGCAAATAAAAACTTCTATAAATAAAACACAGTTGTCTAATTTGCACTTATATTTTTTTTTAAACATAACGCGATTCGCTGCACTGTAGTTTCTTCGGACTGTTGACAAACGAAGTAATGAAGTAATTTTACATGTTTTTTTTTCTGGTAATTCCCAGAACCCTTACTCAGACTATTTTTTTGACATATTTAATAGCGGAGAATGGTTGATCCATTTGGTCGTTAATAAGGACATCTGTGTATTTGTGACCGTTTATGTATAAAACATTCTAGTAAATTCAGTTTGGTACCCTTATTTTCTATATAGGATTTTAAAATCGTTATTAAATATATGTTTTTCTTTAATAAGATGTTCTGCATATGTTGAGTTGATTTTATTATTTAGGTAGCTGAGCTTGTGGTCTGCGATTCTGAGTTTAAATGATCTATCTGTTTCTCCTATATAATATTTATTGCACGAGTCACAGTTCATTTGGTAGACGCCTAATTTATTCAATTCTTCTGTTGGAACCTTTGGTGTGAAATACTAAACTTGAGGAGATTTACCACTAAACACCAAAACGCTTTTGGTGTTTCCAAAATTTTGAAAAAAGTGGACATTAAGGTTGTGTACAAACCATATAATATATTAAGAGAAGTTCTGGGTAATCCAAAGGATAAAGTAGAGCAATATGAAAAGACGGGGATTTACGAAATTAGCTGTCAAGACTGTGATCGAAGGTATATTGGGCAAACAAAAATATCCATATTGACAAGATATAAAGAACATATTGCCCACATTAGATATGGGAGAAATGAAATATGAATAAATAGAACATAGCTTAGTTTTACAATTAGATTAAATCATCTCCTGATGATGCTAACATGGTAGCGAAACGTGCGTCGAGCAGTAAAAAAAAGCGTTTTGGTGTTTAGTAGTAAATCTCTTCAAGTTTAGCCTGATTTATTATCTATTTCGGTTTTTTGTTTATAGTTTTTATTTATTTTTTTCTAAATAATTGTTGGTTTTTAAGGCTACATTTATATCATTGTTTAATTATTCTATTGGAACCTTTGGTGTGAAACACTAAACTTGAAGAGAGATTACCCCGAACTTCTCTTAATTTATTAAATGGTTTGTACACAACCTTAATGTCCACTTTTTTCAAAATTTTGTCTAGTCCTCTTGTCAACTGGGCATCAAATGGTATTACCATGAATTTCTTTGTGTTCTGATCCTTTTGAAAAGTCGAAGATTCTTTCAATCATTTTCTGAACTTATGTTTTCTAATTAGTTTATCTACAATGTTCTTATAATAACCATTCACTTCAGATACCTCCCTAATTAATTTTAATTCTTTGTTATAATTATCTTTATTTAAAGGAAATATATTTTGGGATTTACTATTTAGGTTCTTAATAAAATCATCGAAATTTTCATTTTTCGAATCGAAATGCAAAAATTTCATCCACATATCTTAATCATAGCTTCGGAAAGTAACTGGATTAATCTTTTGCCTCGGTTTCAAATTTACTCATAAATAAGTTGGCTAATAACGGTGACAGAGAATTGTCCATTGCCGTTCCTTCTTGTTGTTCATAAAACCTATTATTAAGCTGAAAACAATTTTGCTTCATACATAATCTTGTTAAGGAGATGTATTCAGAAACACTCTTGTTATTAAAACCGTTTAACTCCAGTAACTCCCTCAGGTATTTCAAGGTATGTGGAATCGGGACACTCGGAAACAACGATGAAACGTCAAAGGAAACCAAAACCTCACCTTCCTGTAGATGTGTATTTTTGACTTTTTCTATGAATTTCGTTGAATTTATCACAGAACAGGAAGGTAGTTGGTTTGGTAGATTTTCATATTCCTTTGTTAACCACTTTGCCAAGTTGTATGTTGGAGAATCAATGGCTGATACAATTGGTCTCATTGATTTTCCTGGTTTATGAATTTTTGGTAGAGCATACAATCTTGGCACTTTTGGATTAGAAACATGTAATTTTCTTTTCAGAGAAGGAGAAATAAGGCTGTTACAAGATTTCAATGTATCTTTAACTTCGTTAATCATTTTTGACAATGGATTTCTAGATAATCGTTTATAAGGACCGTCTTGAATTAATTTTTCAACTTGTTCAAAGTAATCAGGTTTGTCCATTACTGCAACCTTATTTCCTTTATCAGCTTTTAAATAAAAAAAAATCTTTCTCTCGCAGACGCTTAACAATCTTAGAAATATTACACATTTCTTGATTTTTATTTGAAATATTTTTTGCAATTTTACTTTTACATGACTCTCTGACGAAATCCTTGGAAGACTCCGGTAAGTTAATACCAGTTTCAATACCGACTACCATATCATCAAAATGCCGGCAAAGCAAACGTCTCTTTTCTGGAATATGTTCTTTCGACTGCTCAATTTTGAGTTTTTTAAATTTTTTATTTAAAGATGACATTTTTTTAATAAATTTACTATTTACTGCTGTAAACATATTCCTTTGAATATTGCACCAACATTCATGTTCTACATTACTTAATTTAAATGTTAATTTCTTGTAAAGATTGTACGCTTGAATTTCAAGCATACTCCTTTTACTGTACACATGTTTGATTTCTAAGTTAAGCCATTTCTGTTTTGCAAAATTAGTTATTTTGTCACATATTTTGGAAGATTTTGAAATATTAACTTTAATAAAATTGGGAAATATTTTATTAGTCTGGCATGACTTAAGAAACTAAATATCTGCTCAAATAAACTTAATTTTAGTAGTGTACTTACGATAAAGATTTAGTTCCGCTGACCGTGTAGACATCGTAGATCAATTCTTCTATTGGAACCTTTGGTGTGAAACACTAAACTTGAAGAGATTTATCACTAAACACCAAAACACTTTTTTTAACTGCTCGACGCACGTTTCGCTAACCATGTTAGCATCATCAGAAGATGATTTAATCTAATTCTAAAACTAAACTATGTTCTATTTATATGAAAACCATACCTAACCAAGCGTACCTAACCATACCTAACGTGCGTCGAGCAGTTCAAAAAAGCGTTTTGGTGTTGAGTGGTAAATCTCTTCAAGTTTAGTATATCAATGCTGTTAAGATATTGTTTAAGTTTTTTAGATATATGTCTATAATAACAGAGTTTTAAATCCAAATTCTTTAATTTTAATCCTAGCGTTCTATTTTTCTGTTTTTTAGAGACTATTTTATCAATTGTTGAAACTGGATAGCCGTTGTTAGGATAGCCGCAGTTTGCTTAATTAAATTTAATTATATTTTGTATTTATTTGGATTTAGAGGAACATTGATTAAACTATGCTACTGTAGGCTGTCCGTTTATGTTGTTGTGGGTGGTTGGATGTATTATGATTAGTGATATCAGTGTGAGAAGGTTTATGGAAAATTGAAAACAAATTTCCAACGAATTTAAAATTTTTAGAAATCGTTAGATCCATAAAGTTTATTTAAAGTAGTAAAATTTTCGGCGTTCTAGAAAATAAAAAACGATCCATCGTACCTGGAAGGCGGCTGCGGAGGAACAGATTCACTACATTATGTTAAACTACATGAAGTTGAATAGTTGGTGGAGAGACTTGTGAAGGGGGAACTAAATGCCAATAGCCCACTGGCAGCTGCAAAGTTTTTTTTATAAATTAACACGTCGATTAGGCGTAGTTGTACCATTCTAGGGTTAATATGGCTACCCAACACTGGGGAAGTCAACAATGTTGCTAGATCGAACGTCACCAGTCTCATTATTTTATTTATACACCTTGTATATCAAGAACAATTTTTAGTAACAAATTATTCATCGTCATATTAGAATAATTAACTTGCGTTACTAAAGGTAGACACACACCCGAGAGCGTGTCTCTTCCGTCTCCTTTAAAAGTCTCCTCATCGAGATAAAATAAGCCGCAGCACGGTGACGGAATGGCTGCGAAAAGGGCCGCTTATCGCCTCCCAGAGACGGTTTCTATTCTAATGGAATAATATGCTTATCGTTGGAAAACTCCCGGACTGTTCGCGTTCTTCCAGCCGCCTCCAAATGCCGTCGCCGCCTCCTGCGACGGCAACGACGTATTTAAATTAAATTTGAACGTCTTCAGGTAAAATTGATGCCTTAAAATATGCATTGATATTAAACAAAAGAAAATCGAGCGAGTATTAACTGTCAGGTTTTGTTTTCAGACGCCCGCTTTGCTGTTCGCGTCTAAGAGAGTGTTCATTTTCGCTGTTTCTGTACAAGGTAGACTCGATAAAGTAATATTTATGATTGTGACATACTTATTTACCTTATTTTCTTGGGTTGTTAAGAAAGTTATTGCGGTTTCTAACCGTTAAATTGAAATGCACATATCTCAGTTCAAATAAAACTTTATTAATTGAAATAGAAACCATTACAATGTCAATAATGAGAAACAAGTTTTTATACCGGCTGCGTAATATATCGGAGTCTTGGAGGTGACGAAGTCGTTTTTAAATCCTTTTGATTTTTTAAGCATTTCTCGCGCAGGTTGTCGGGATGCTTGAAAAAGTGGTAATCGAAAGGCGAAAAGTTAGGCAAGTATGGCGGATGGTCGAGAGTTTCATAGCTCAAATCATGAGTCTTTTGCCGCGTGATTATTGAGACTCAGATATGAAAAAATCATATCTCGAAAACTGAAAGAGACCAATCAAAACGGGTGACAGATTATTGATGCGCGTGGTTCAAAGTGTTAAATATCCGGAAATGAAGCGATTTTATTATTTAAAGTTTTGCAATTTGATCGAAAAATTTTTAAAGGGAAACATAACACATAACATCCGGAAAGCGAAACTTACTCAATTTCTATGAAAGTAAGCCATAAGATGGTGAAAATTACAGGGAATCGAATGGTGAAAAGCGCAGTTTGATATCTCAAACGGTTTTCGAGATATTCGCAGAAAAGTAACCGGGGAATACAATTTTTGCAAAATTTTCTATATTCTTCGATTTTCAAAAAATCATATATCGAGTACTAAAAGAGATAAATCAAAACGGGCGACATATTATTGATGTTCGTGGTTTGGAACGTCAAATATACAAAAATAAGCGATTCAATTTTTTAAAATTTTGTAATTTGATCGAAAAATTTTCAAACGAGGTACCACAGAAAAACAGCCGGTAAGCGAAACTTACTCAATTTATAAGAAAGTAAGTCATAAGATGTAGTCCGGTCAAATAAGACAGAAAAATAAGAGTGAAGGTACATACATTCACATCAAGCTGGAAGTAAGTAAAATTGTTCAAAACATAATTATAAATAACATTTCAAAATTCCCCATCGTTCCGGTACGCGAAAAAAAATTGACTTGAGGTCAAAGGTAAAAAAATCGGTTTTTCGCGATTTTCATCAAAACGGTAAGTTTTATCGTAAAATTACCTTAGACAAAAATTCTAGATCATAAAATTATCTATAAAAAAGGTATCAATAATTTTTTTACTAAGAGCCACCGTTCCTGAGGTATAACGATTTAAAAAGTTTTAAGCATCATAATATGCATAAGTAAACAAAAATAATAAAATAATATGCAATTTTTAATACCACAGAGGCAACATTGTTAATTGGAGATCTTAACTCCAAAAACACTGTGTGGGGCTGTCGCCAAACCAACCCAAATGGGGTAAAGCTAAATGAAATTGCAGCAAAATACAACCTACAGGTACTCGCACCGGATGATCACACATATTACCCATACAGGAAAGATCACAAACCTGATATTTCGGACATAATCGTACAAAAAAATGTAAGAAAAGAACTACATCAAACAGTGCATATAGAGCTCGATTCAGATCATCTGCCAGTTATAATTACATTTCAAGCCGAACCTGTTAAAAATTCTCCTAAGGCAAAACTCATCAATGGCAAGGTAAACTGGGAACTCTTCAAGAACAGAATGGACTCCAAACTGGTACAAATACCTCTCACAACGAAAACAACTATCGATAAACAAGTTACACATATTACAACAACAATTCAAGAAAGCATACGCCTCTCAACAACGCCACCAAAAACAAGAAAACCTACCTCTCCAACCCTCCTACCTCTACAAATCAACTAATTAAGCAAAAGAATCGGGCCAGACGAGAATGGCAGAGAACAAGGGATCCTGCGACCAAAAATCTAGTTAATAACTTGTCACATCGCATTAAGCGAGAACTAGATACTCTTAGAATAATTGAATACCAAAAACCTATAAGTGATCTAGAGCCGCAAGATCCAGGATTGTGGAGATCTACTAAGAAAATCCTACGAAAATCGGAAGAAATCCCATCTCTTCTGGTTAATAATACATTACTACATAGCGATGAAGAGAAATGTACTGCTTTTGGTGACCACTTGGAAACACTGTTTGATCAACAGCATACACAACAATGGCCTTTGCAAATTTAGTACAAAATGAAGTGAAAACCCACAGACCACTAGCTGGTGTAGACATCAAACCTACATCGCCACAGGAGATAATGTCAGTAATTAAAACCCTATCGATTAAAAAAGCACCGGGCCATGACCAAATACCGAATTTAATACTCAAAAATGCAAGCAAAAAGCTGATTGTCTACCTAAGTTCACTTTTTAACTCTTGCCTAAAATTGGAATATTTTCCACAAACATGGAAACACTCATACATTTTGCTTTTCCCAAAGCCAGGAAAAGATCACAAACTTATTTCAAGTTATAGGCCAATAAGCCTCCTATCTACAATGGCTAAACTCTTTGAAAAAATTATATACGACAGATTAAACCAAGCAATTGTCAACGAGAACATAATTCCAGCCTTCCAATTTGGTTTCAAACAAGGGCATTCTAGGTGTCATCAACTTCAACGCTTAACAGAAACTATAGAAGAGGGGTTTGAGAACAAGGAGTACACTCTAACCATATTCTTAGATTTGGCCCAAGCCTTTGATAGTGTATGGCATGACGGACTAAAACATAAAATAACATCGGCTAAGATTCCAGAATATTTAAAAGCCATCCTTTTTTCATATATAAACGACAGATCCTTCCAAATATCCATACACAACGCAACATCAACTATTAGAAAAATTAAAACCGGCGTGCCACAGGGGAGTATACTTGGCCCAATTCTTTTTAACCTATATACACACGACATACCAGAAACAGAAGCCTCTCTTCTAATGTTTGCAGATGACACAGCTATTCTATTCAAGGAACATAATCTTGAACTTGGGGTAACCAAACTTCAAGAAGCTACAAATACCATTGTAAAATGGCTCAATAAATGGAATTTAAAAATCAATACAGAAAAGTGCGCAGCAAAAATTTTTACTTTAAGGAGAATCAATAACCCTCCGATTATTCACATAAATCAACACCCAGTCGCTTGGAAAACAAACGAAGAATATGTTAAATATCTGGGTGTACACCTGGATACCAGATTAACGTGGAGAATACACATAATTCGCAAACTCAGCGAAGGGTATGCCAGACTCTCTCAACTCTACCCGCTTATCAATAGGAGATCCTCATTAAAAACAGAATGTACCTTATTGCTATACAAATCACTAATTCGGCCTTTAATCTTTTATGCATGCGTTATCTGGGGCAACGCATCGCCTACCAATGTACATAAAATGCAGGTTCTTCAAAACAAAATATTACGAATAGCTGTGAATGCCGAATGGTACGTAACTAATCGACAACTGCACCAAGAACTCGGTCTACTAACAGTGTTAGAGTATATTAAAAAACGAACGATGATCTTTCATCTCTAGGCTAGAGCAATCTTCCAGCACTGAACATTATCTACTAGGACGCAGAAACATACATACAAGACTGAAGAGGAAACTACCTCAAGATATGTATTTAGAATAGATTTGTGATGTTAATGTTAAAACATTCATTACAACACTGTCTTGTAGAACAATTGTAATTGTTGAGCAGACATTTCCATAAATAAAAAAAAAATATGCATAAGTACGTCACGTATATACATCTCTGTAGCTGTAATATAAGTAAAAATATTTTTCTATCGGTGATTGTAACTTACATTTAAAATATAAAATATACATAAGTATAACTATGAGAATATCAGGTAAAATAAAGTGTTCACGAAGAAAAAGTACCTGTTGACCCTGTATTATTGTTCCAGCGTATGAGTATTACTGCAGCATTTCAAGATGAAATAGAGAAATATTTTGAATATGAATTGGGTTCGTACTCTTTATCGTTGTTTGATGACATCAGGATGCGTAAAACACAGAAGTCTGCTATTTACGATTGTTTTGAAAAGGTAAATATTGATATTAACAACACTAATGCGACATACATCATTGACGGAGGATACTTACTACACCGTGTTGCTTGGTTATCAGCTAGACCCAAAAGACTGGGGTTGGAAGTTGGTCGACGATACATTAGAACCAATTCAGACTTTACTCCCATCTGCGCCGGAAAAACTGCTAAACACAATTTTTTGCAACTGTAAAAAGGGATGCAGTGCTAAATGTGGTTGCAAAAAAGTTGGACTGTTTTGTTCTCTGGCATGTACGAATTGTCAAGGCCAGTCATGTTCTAATGTTGAATCACCAACACTAGAGGATTCGTTTGCTACCAACGAAGAGACATTCGATACATCGCTACTGACGCAATTCACTTACACCCAGGATGACGAAAAAGAAGAAGATCAAAAAGAAGAAGAAGAAGAAGAACAAGAAGAAGATCAAGAAGAAGAAGAAGAAGATCAAGAAGAAGAACAACAAGAAGAAGTAATTGAAGATTATGAATCGGACGGAATCGGAATACATTTTTCTACTGTTTTTTAATTTCCATCGCTTTTATCAATTCCAACCCTTGCTAATATCTGTTATTATGCAATAGTTTCCAATTAAACAGAATCACAACAGACCCTTGGAATAGGTCTACTGGAGAAACCACGTTAAAAAAACGCGCTAAGTAACTACCTCAGAGGAGACATGGAAACGTGTGCATATTATGACGCTTACAACCTTTTGAATCGTTATATCTCAGGAACGGTGGCTCTTAGGAAAACAATTATTGAAACCTTTTTTATAGACAATTATTATTATGGTCTACAATTTTTGTCTGAGGTAATTTCACGATAAAACTTACTATTTTGATGAAATTCGCGAAAACCCCATTTTTTAACCTTTGACCTCGATGGGGAATTTTGAAATGTTATTTTTAATTATGTTTTGAACAATTTTACTCACTTCCAGCCTCATGTGAATTTATGTACCTTGGAATGTCTAGATTGAGTGAACTAATAGAGAAAATTACAGGGAATCGAATGGTGAAAAGCGCAGTTTGATATCTCGAACAGGTTTCGAAATATACGAGCGACATATTATTGATGCGCGTGGTTTGGAGCGTTAAATATCCGAAAATTAAGCGATTCTATCTTTTAAAGTCTTGCAAATTGATCCAAAAATTTTCAAAGTGGGTACCATAGGAAAACATCCGGAAAGCAAAACTCACTCAATTTCTAGGAAAGTAAGCCACAAGATGGAGAAAATTACGGAGAATCGAATGGTGAAAAGCGTAGTTTGATATCTCGAACGGTCTTCGAGATATTCGCTGAAAACCGATCGGGGAATGCAATTTTTGCAAAATGTTCGATATTCTTCGATTTTCAAAAAATTATATATCGAAAACTAAAAGAGATAAATCAAAACTGGCGACAGATTATTGATGCGCGTGGTTTGGAGCGTCAAATATACAGAAATTAAACGATTCTATTTTTTAAAGTCTTGCAAATTGATCGAAACATTTTCAAAGGGAAACACCTGGAAAGCGAATATAGGAGAATTGGTTCATTCTTGTTGACAAATGCTGGTCACATGCGCCGCAGTTTTGGGTGCGGGTGCAGATTTCGCCCGGATTCCGGAAGTTGTGATTAATCAGCCCGGCCACAAACGACCAGTCACTACGACCTTAATTTGGTAAATTTTCGGTGCAGCTTCATCGTGGTCTAACCAGTGAGCTGATTGTCGTAGTCACTGTCATCGTAGTTCACAATCCGTTCACGAAACGGCTCTGTTTTATTGCACAAAAGAAGGGCAGACGACACTTCAAAAGGACGATTTTTTGATTTTCATTGAAGTTGTGTGGCACTCATTTATCGGGCTTTTTTACTTTCCAATCTCTTGTATAACGTTAAAAATCGTCATATGCGTTACGTTTAATTCAGAGGCAAGCTCCCGAACAGTTATACGCAGATTAGCTTCGAACTAAGGCCCTCAATTGGTCGTTGTCAACTTCCGATACCTGACCACTAGGCTCATATTCAAGGCTCTCATTACTGCTATGAAATGTTTTAAACCATCATTACGCAGGACGTTCATTACGCCTTGTTCAAATTTGTACAAGGCTTTTTTCTTTCCTTCATATAAGCTCTCAAAAATCTATACGTTTTAGGGTAACGTTGGGAAGTTCCATAGGCCCTCGTCTTGGATCATATTTTTTTTTATTTAAAACCTACTTCTTTCAATACGTTACACAATGACATATCTCATCCGTCAAACAGTTGTTTATCTTTTAATTGCTCATGTAAGGAATTCAAAGTTACATGCTCTCCTGAAAATGAAAATTAAACTCTGAGTGCCTGCGTATAAACTACATATGGGTTATCCAAATAAACATATCCAATTGTTAGCAATTAACTTAACATATGTCTTTAACAGCCGCAAAACAGCGACCGACAACGACTAAATGATTTGGCATTTTACAGGCACGACTCTGATAGTTATAATATTGCGGTAGATGTTAAAAGAACTGTTTTCGATGGTAAGGTAAAAAATGAAAGTAAATGTTCAGATACAAATGGGATAACCTCCAAACGTGTCAATAAATATTAACAAGAAACATTTGAAATTCGACAACGTCGCATATGTTGCCAACCGAGTACAGCCCTAAATTTGAAGTTTATTGAATACATTCGATTTGATTATTTTATTATTTAATTTATGTAGTGGTATTTCTGCAGTTCTTCAATAGCATCATCGATGACGTGCAACCGTTTTAGTTTTGTGTATGGTATAAGTATATAGCTCATTCAGGGAAATAATGGTTGCACGTCATCAATCTAGAGAAATCTATTGCCAATTTAAATCCATAAGAAAGAAAAAATCACTTAAAGTTCGAAGCACTCTCTGTCCTTCTTCCTCTAATCCTATTAGAATATGATAACAATACGGTGAGCCGGCGGATTACATTCAGTGAATTCGCTGTCAAGATAACATTCAAATTTGTGGTTCTGGACAGTGTTGCCAACCTAGCACAGCTTTCTTCATAGAATCTGTAATTTTCATATTCTGATCGTTTTTGAGTTGTGCCATCAAACGTTTCTGAATTATTTTTACTGTATTCCATCCTGTTGTAGCTATTTTCTGGTTTAGCTTCTATTTTTGTTAGTTCTGTAGTAAAAAATCTGCGATTATAATTGCAAAAAATGCCAAAACCGTTAAGCGGTCAGTGCAAGCAACTTGTCTCGTCACTTGTCAGTTATTTCGAACAGGAACGAGATAATGGGGTTCCTGTTTTGCCATTAAACGCTGTGAGAGAGGTATGTATTAATAATAGTAGGTTAAATTAGGTTAATGGTTAATTAGAGTTTTTTAGCGAGTTCCAGCTGCAGTTAATATTAGTATTAGTACAGTTACAACGAAATATTAAAATCACCGAAGAAAAAGCGTCAACATCCAAAACAAGTAACTAATCTAGATCATCTTAATCTGGGCTCATTTCGCATTCAAATCTATGAAATGTATGAAAAAAGTGAGTCGATTTACATAGTAATATTGTATTGAATATTACATGGTAATATGCGACAGATCATATGGCTGAAGAGTATGGCCACGAAGTATTACGTAATAATAATAATAATAATAATAATAATGCTAAGTGAGAGGAGTTGAATTGCTTTCTCATTTTGGCATTGTAATATAAACCAGCTTAGGCTGAGATGCTGAGTTCAGTACGGGGATAATAATAATAATAAGGTATTGTTAAATGGTCAGAAACATATTGTTAAATGGTCAGAAACAGACCTTGATGGACTGGATAGGTTAACACGTCGAACATTGACAAAATTCCGATGTCTGCATCCAAATTCATCTATGAAGCGACTGTACATTCCAAGAAAGTTGGGAGGCAGAGGCCTCGTGAACATTAAGAACCTTTGTCTGAACCAGGAGAGTAAGATGAGAGAACGCTTCATTAATTCAAGCAGCACGCTAATGAAGTTGGTTGCTAAGGAGGACCGGGGTTTCACCCCGTTGAACCTAGATAAATTGAATCGTGTTGATGGTAGAACAACACTTACGGATTGTGTCCGTGAATGGAAACAACAGACACTGCATGGACGGTATCCATAGTCACTCGAGGATGATACCATTGTCTTTAGAATGGCTGACCGATGGGCTGTTGTACCCAGAAACAGAAGGTTTTGCGACATCTATTCAAGATAAGGTAGTAAGAACACGGAACTATGAAAAGCATATACTACACATGGATGTTGTCGACCGATGTAGGAAGTGCGGTATAGTGGGGGAAACGATTGAACACCTTATCGGTGGGTGTGCAGTTCTGGCCCCTAATGCTTATTTAGGAAGACATAATCAGCTGGTGAAAATTATACATCAGCAAATTGCATTAAAGTATTCGCTGCTAGATAACGCACCTGCTCCATATTATAAGTTCTCCCGTATTGGAATCATCTGATTCAATCCTATAGTAGGACAGACCAATCACAACAGATCGAACGGTCGATTATAATAGACCAGACATTGTTCTAATTAGTAAAAAGGAGAAAAGGGCTTTTATAATTGACATCGCAGTGCCACTCTCTCATAATATCAGGAAAACCGAGTTGGAGAAAACCACTAAGTATGAAAACCTTGCGTACGATTTGAAAAACCAGTGGACACTGCATAAGGTAGAGATAGTGCCTTTCGTTATATCCGCCGAAGGCCTAATAAGTAAGAACTTTTCAAAAAATCTGAAGAACCTTGGTATCTCAAAATCGATTGCCATAGTGGGACAACGTGCAGTACTCTTGCAGACATGCCACATTGTTCGTAAAATTTTATGCTAAGTGAGAGGAGTTGAATTGCTTTCTCATTTTGGCATTGTAATATAGACCAGGTTAGGCTGAGATGCTGAGTTCAGTACGAGGATAATAATAATAATAATAATAATGTTTATTAAATCCAAAAGACATTAACAAAATGTATAGATTAGGTCAAATAAACAATACATATCATTGAACGGTAATACAGATATTCAAAATAATAACAATAATAAAATTACAACAACAAAAAAACAATTCCTCAAAGTCTAGAACATTATCAACACTTGGTAAAATACTCCTCCAAGCTATAAAAGGCTGCGTGCTAGAAAGTCCCACATCAGTCTTCTAAAGACTTTGTTTTCCACAACATTCTTAACCCTGTCTGGCAAGTTATTATAGAATTTAGCCCCTGCATAATATACACTATTTTTTAAATACTTTAAGCGCGTGTAGCGGATAAGCAAAGTCGTAACGACCACGAGTTTAGCTGTATTTTGAGCTCCAGCGATAGTTCTTATTAGGTGCTTTTGGAATCTGAAAACTTGCAGTAAATGAGGTGAATTGCCCCAAAAAATCAGTCCATACTTTACACGGCTATAAAATCCAGCATAATAGTATGATAACACTATATCAGCAGTATCCACCTGTTTCAGTCTATATAGAGCAAATGATGCGGTTGCCAATTTTTTGCAAAGTTCATTCACTTGTGAGTCCCATGACAGCTTGCCGTTCAGATGAATACCCAAGAACTTTACACCTGATACTTGTCGTATTGACATTCCGTTAATTTTCAAGAGATAAGATTTGTCTTCCCTATAAGCTTGAGTGGAGAAGCTAACAAAATTTATTTTCTCTACATTTAGATATAGCTTGTTTGCCTTATATCAGTTATAAAATTTGTTTAACATGGTCTGAGCAGGCTGCATAAATCCCTGTGCATTATCAGCCCGGACTAGGTAGCTACAATTATCCGCAAACATAATTATGTTCTTATTACCACAGATAGTCGGCAAATCATTAATAAAAAGTAGAAATAAAAGAGGGCCCAGAACAGATCTCTGAGGTACTCCGAACCTCCGTCCCCATTATCATTGCATATTCAATCCTCTAGAATTTATATGGGGGGGGGGGGGGGGGGGGGAATAACATTCTTCAAAGTTGAAGGGACTTAAAGGACACATTATAATATTTGCTACATATCTCACATTTCTATCAATGGTTTTATCGAAGCGGAACCATATTTTTTTCCTTTCGGATCTTGTACGTAATCTTGCAATATTATTCTAAAGAGAATTTTACTGAAGTTTTTTTCAATTTATAAGTTAAATAAAATGTCAGCTGAAGGAAATACTTTGTATAATTCCATATAAATTTCTGTTGGGTCACATTAGGTTCTAGATTTAAAATTTGAAAATAACGAGTTTTTCAAATTGAACGGTTTTTTTTTAAATTCTTGAATAAAACACAGATGGCGTTATCAGAAGTGTAATGTATGACATTTATAAAAATGGAGTCATACACAATACAACAAGGGGTTAAAATTGATTAATTAGCGGCTCAGCGAATGTACAACCTGGTGTATTTTATGAAAGAATTTACCTCTGTAAGTATGTAAGGTTTAGGAATAACATAGAAACTAAAGTTAGTGGATCAGTCAAAACACCGCGCATTTTGCAATTGGACCAAAGAACAAACAGATGATTTCTCTCAAAAAAATTATCTTTTTTGATGGAGCACATTTTGAAATTGGTGACTATGTTAATAGTCTGGAGAATATGTGGTTCCAACAGGATGGCGCAACACTTCACCCTACTAATGAAACAATTGATATATTTAGAGAAAATTTTCCTGAACGAGTTATTACAAGAAACGGCGATGCTAAGTAACCACCAAGATCATGTGATTTGGCATCATGTGATTTTGTTTACGTAAAAACCAAGTTTATATACTAGAGGATGCAATTATTCTAGTCATTGATGAGATGGAGCCACGGTTATGCTAAAATGTCTTCCAAAATTTTGACAAAAGAGTGAACGTCTATGGAGCTGCAGATATTGCCTTTCGTATTTAAATGTAGTACACAATGCTTCAATTACCAATAAGATTTTTTTTATCAATGGAAATTCTGTGTATTATTTAAGAATTAAAAAAACCGCTCAATTTGAAAGACCCTGTATTTACTCCATCCATATGTCAGGTCGAGAACTTTTTGAACGACCCTCATATTACATTTTTTTTGTTTACATGGATGAAAAATAATATACAAACTAAAATAATATATCGTGTCTATAACGAAATGTTTTACAATGTTGAAACCTTTTTCGTCGCTCAAAGACAAATAGGGTTTAAAATAGTTCCAGGTCGATGTAAATAACCTTATGACTGAGAATAATTGAGTTTAGCAAGTATGCAAATTGTCCCATTAAAAGATTATTTCGGAAAGAACTTCGCTCGATCCAGGCCATCGATAACGGCGCTTTAGTGTGAGAGACTTTGACAAGATATTGAGATCGAATTGCAAAAAGGAAAATTAGAATTTACTTGCTCTTTGATATATAGGATGTCGGTACGGTAACATCTTATAATATTACTTAATAACCTTCTGATGCATTGATGCTGCCCTTATTACGTTTATTTGATCCCAGTAAGCCGACCTTATTAAATTATTTTGAATAATGATGGCGTTAGTCATGGCTATTAATTTTGATGAGCCGTTATTGAAGAATTGTGTACGTATTACGTATGCTGGACGTTTAAGGTCTGGAGCAGTGGTTTTCAAACTCTCCAGCCTTTGGCCAAGTTCCGAGGGCCAAAACTGTTTTAATTTTCCTGCCATTGTCTATAATTTCTAAACTAGTCGCCGAGTAGGTGCCCTAAACGGGCATCCGCTTGCTAAATTCGCTAGTTCAGTTACCATTGTGTATTGTTATGACCGTCACTAGAGATGTCCGGATCGGATCGGATCTGATCCGACTTCCAGATTCGGATATTTTAAAAGAGCCGAATGAACTGGATCTCGGACTCCAGGCGGCTCTCGGATCTCAGACGGCTCTCGGATCTCAGACGGTTCTCGGATTCCAGGCGGTTCTCGGATCCCAGACGGTTCTCGGTTCTGTTGGATCTTAGATAAGGACTAGGACAGAAAGGTTATGTTCTATAACGCAGAGAATATGGCTTGTATTTTGTGGTGTGTGTTGCCTGCGTCCGTCCCCACCAATCGCATCGTAGTCGGGTCGGACGGATCTAGGGTCTTTTTTAGATCCGTTGATCTGTGAACCGTGAGAGAAAAGATCCGTGGGGAAAGGATCCGTGGATGCAAAATTAACCTTCGAAGTCGCCGTATTGCGGCTTAAAATATGCATTCTATTATTCTTTTATGTACGTAAATATATAAATAAATAGAATAATACACATAATAATTAAATATATTAATTTATTTTTAAACAATTACATTTATTTATTTATTAAGTGGATCAGATGGATATATATATATATATATATATATATATATATATATATATATATATATATATATATATATATATATATATATATATATATATATATATATATATATATCGATATAACGAATACACCATGCCACTGTGCTTGGCTTTTATCGACTACGAAAAAGCATTTGATTCCATCTCAAAGCATGCGATAATGGATGCACTGCTTAGCCAAGGTGTAGAGAGAGCCTATATAAATACCTATTAGAATCGATATATGATGGAGCTACTGCCACAATTCACCTTGATGATCTTGAAGTGGGAATTAATATAGAACGAGGTGTACGGCAGGGTGACGCAATATCGCCTATTCTTTTCTCGACTGGCCTTGAAGAAGTATTCCGTAAACTGGATTGGGAACAGGATGGTGTAAGGATCAATGGTGCAAACTTAAACCATCTTAGATTTGCAGATGATATTATTCTCATTTCACAAGACCCAGAGGAGCTGCAAAGACGCATACAAGAACTGCAAAGGGCTGGCGAACCATTTGGCTTGAAAATAAACCTGAAAAAGAGTCAGGTTATGTTCAATAACTTCGCTCAGGACAGAAGATTTCAGTTCTAGGAAGGGATTTAGAGATTGTGGACAGCTTTATATATCTTGGGCAGAGGATTTCCATGGAGGGGAATACCGCCCGGGAGGTGGAACGGCGTGTTAAATGCGGCTGGCAGGCATTTGGTAGGCTCAACATAGTGTTTAAGAGCAGACTCCCACTTTGCCTGAAAAAGTATTCGATCAGTGCGTTCTACCCGTTATGATATACGGAAGTGAAACCTGGACACTCACATCGCAATCAATTCAAAAACTTCAGGTGGCACAGAGGGGAATGGAAAGATGTATGCTTGGCATTACAAGACGAGACAGAAAGCCCTGCGCATGGATCAGGGAACAAATAAAAGTCTGTGACATCATTGGAAGAGTAAAACAGTTGAAATGGAGATGGGCAGGCCATATAGCGAGGCGATGGGACGACAGATGGACCAAGGCAATCCTGGAGTGGATACCGCTTGATCGCAAACGTCCGCGAAGAAGACCGAAAGCACGATGGATTGATGACATCGTTAAGTATATTGGACTCGAGTGGCAGAGGAAAGCCCAGGACCGTGAAGGTTGGAAACATGCTGAAGAGGCCTTCATCCTGCAGTGGATCGATACGGGCTGATGATGATGATGATGATATATATATATATATATATATATATATATATATATATATATATATATATATATATATAGATATATATATATATATATATATATATATATATATATATATATATATATATATATATATATATATATATATATATATATATATATATATATATATATATATATATATATATATATATATATATATATATATATATATATATATATATATATAAATCTGCTGCCAACCCGCATTGGACCAGCGTGGCAGATTGCGGTCCATGCCTTCAACATGACACTATAACTTCAAACACGGCCCTCATCCCCTGGGGGTCAAGGGGCAACTACCTACGGCAGCGGGAAGATCTGCCCCAAGGCAGAGGGTGCTAAGAATCACCGGGTTAGATCAGGTTGCCATTAGAATTTTGGCATTGCTACGCTTAATATACGGACAATGAAAACGGAGACCCGACTGCAAGAACTGTTAATCGAACTTGACAACATACATTGGGATATTATTGGGCTCTGTGAAACACGAAGAAAGGGCGAAGAGTTAATCAAATTAGAACCAATTGGTCACGTACTCTACACCCGAGGTACGGAGAATGGACGATGTGGTGGACGAAAGCTGAAAGACAGTGTAGTCAAATTTGAAAGTATATCCGACATATTAGCCCAATGTGTCATTCAGCTGAATAAAAAGTTTAAGCTTTAAATCATTCATGCTTATGCACCAACTATAAGCCATAGAGATGAGGAAATTGAGGAATTTTATGATGATGTGGCCCAACTTTTAGACCAAGAGAAGTGTATGTATAAAATCCTGATGGGCGACTTTAATGCCAGAATCGGAGAAGCAAGAACTGGTGAAAATGCAACTGGCCCATATGGAAACAGTGAGCGGAACAATAGAGGTGACAGGCTGGTTGACTTTGCTGAAGGACAAGAATTCTATATTATGAATTCGTTTTACAAGAAAAAGATCAACAGAAAATGGACATGGAAAAGTCCATCTGGACTCACAAGTAAAATTGATTACATCATGTCAAACGATAAAGCAATATTTTGCAATTGTACTGTCTTTAACCATTTTAATGTGGGAAGTGACCACTGAATGGTACGAGCAAAGATTAAGATAAACTGCCGAAAAGAGCGCAAAAGAATGATAAGATCAAAAATGGGCAAAGTGGATTCTGGTAAGCTGCCGGAGAGGGGCAGAGATTATGAAATTGCTTTGTCGAATCGCTTTACTGTGTTACAGTACCCGGAGGAGATGGAAATTACAGACCAATATGAAAAAATCGCTAACAATGTGCATAAAACGGCGGCTTCAATAGCACCAGAAAATACATGTTTCAAAGAGTCAGAAATTTCCAATGAGACCGTTAATTTAGTGAAAAAATGCCGGACAATGAAGAATACAGACAGTCCTTTTAGCAGGGTCGAGTACGTTGAGCTTTGCAAAACTATTAAAAAAGGTATTCGAGAGGAAACGCGCCGATTCAACATGCAGCTTGTGCAAAAGACTCTGGAAGAAAACAGGAGAATTATTAAAGCTAAGCAGACGCTAAGAAAGAAAAGGACACGAATGTTTTTCTTAATGCGTGAGGATGGTACAATATGAAGGGAACGGACGGAAAAGTTAAAGGTTGTCCAAAGATTTTATTCAGGGTTGTATGAGGACCAGAATTAAGCAAGAACAGTAACGCCCACTGAAGAACAAGTGCCGGATATCCTGGTAGAGGAAGTGACAAAGGCTATAAACTCAATAAAAAATGGCAAGGCTCCAGTAAAGGATAGTATAACTGTGGAGATGTTAAAAGCTGGTGGTCGGACTGTACATAAAAGCTAGCAAAATTATACTCAAAATGTCTCAAACAACAAGAAGTATCCAGCTTATAGAAAAATGCAGACGTGATTCTTTTACATAAAAAAGGAGCACGGGAAGATTTAAAGAATTACCGTCTAATAAGCCTCCTATCAGCGGTGTACAAAGTTTTCACCAAGATAATATCCAAAAGAATACTAAGAAAACTTAATGACGCACAACCAAGAGAGCAAGCAGGATTCAGAAGTGGATTCAGTACAATGGATCACATCCAGGCTCTACAGCAGGTCTTAGAAAGACAACGAATACACTATGACACTGTGCTTGGCTTTTATCGATTATGAAAAGGCATTTGATTCAATCTCAAAGCGGGCCATAATGGATGTACTTCTTAATCAAGGTGTAGAGAAAGCCTATGTAAATCTACTAGGATCGATATATGATGAAGCTACAGCGACAGTCCACCTTGACGATCTTGAGGTTAGAATAACTTTAGAGCGGGGCGTACAACAGGGTGAAGAATCTGTTCCGTAATAAGTTCCGTAATCTGGATTGGGAACAGGATGGAATAAGGATTAATGGTGCATATTTAAATCATCTTAGATTCGCAGATGATATCGTTCTTCTTTCACAAGACTCAGAGGAGCTGCAAAGACACGTACAAAAGCTGCAAAGGGCTGGGGAACCATTTGGCTTAAAGATAAACCAGAAGAAGAGTCAGGTCATGTTCAATAAATTTGCTGAGGACAAAAGGATATCTGTTTTAGGAACGGATTTGAAAGTTGTGGATCACTATATATATATATATATATATATATATATATATATATATATATATATATATATATATATATATATATCTTGGGTAGAGGGTTTCAATGTAAGGGGATACCGTCCGGGAGGTAGAGCGACGCGTTAAATGTGGCTGGCAGGCATTTGGCAGGCTCAACATAGTGTTTAAGAGCAAACTACCACTTTGCCTGAAAAGAAAAGTCTTTGATCAGTGTGTTCTGCCCGTTATGACATATGGAAGTGCGAGCTGGACACTCACATCATAGTCAGTTCAAAAACTTCGAGTAGCACAGAGGGGAATGGAAAGATGTATGCTTGGCATTACTAGACGGGATAGAAAAACCTGCACATGGATCAGAGAACGAACGAAAGTGAGTGACATCGTTGGAAGAATAAAGTAATTGAAATGGAAGTGGGCAGGCCATATAGTATGAGGCGTTGAGAGGACAGATGGACCAGGGCGGTCCTGGACTGGATACCGCTTGATCGCAAACGTCCACGGAGAAGACCGAAAACTCGATGGACTGATGATATTATTAAGTATATTGGACCCGAATGGCAGAGGAGAGCTCAGGACCGCGGGAGTTGGAAGCATGCTGAAGAGGCCTCCATTCTGCAGTGGATTGATACGGGTAGATGATGAAGACGATGACATTAAAATATATTACATAAATAGATTAAATTGTAAAACACAGAAAGTTATAAATTATAAAACAAACTATAAAAAAATACAAAATATAAAATAGACTAAAAATATATAAAATATGAAAAAAACATAGAAAATGAAAAAAACAAACGAGATGCAAAATATAGATAAAATAAAGTTCAACATCAGGTAAGACACATCGCAATAAGTACACCAAATTTTAAAATTAACTCTTAAAAACTAAAATTTTTAAACAATTTCATATTTACATGTAAAAATATGGGGTCCTCGGAGTCGATCGATTAATGGCTCAATTAAATATTTTTCTATTTCATTAATAGCTGCTGACGTAGGGTTTCTGGAACTTTTTACATTTATTACTTTGTTTTCAATTTTTTCCATATAAGAGAGTGAATTATTGCTGTTCGATGTCAATGATATATCGAAGTCTTTTAATAATTCATACGAAAAATAATTCATATACGGGCATGTTGATATTCTCAGAAATTAAAATATTATGCTATATACTACTGCCAATCGTAAAGTATTTGTTTATCTGATTATGCAACTAAGTTATGCAACCAGTTATACGAGAAAGGATTTAATGGGATCCGAGAACCGGCTCAGGGATTCCGATCTTTGAATTGATTCGGAATTGATGATCCGACTCTCCGAAAAGATCCGTATTTCCCATCACTAATCGTCACACTTGACGAACTCTGGTGGTTAAAAGCGGAAATAAGTAGTGGTAGTACCCTTTATCGCTAAAAGATGGCGCTAGTAGTACTTTCGAAAGCGCATTAACAATTAAACATTCGTGAATAACCTCGTTGGTTCGAGAAAGTTCTGGTGTATTCCACTCACTTTGAGATGGCAGTAATTGGAGTATAAAAAGGCTAGAGGCGCGACTGCGAGTCAGTCTGCCTAGGGAAGGCGAATGAAGCGAAACTGTCTGTTGTGGCATAAAGTAGTGCGTAACCCCATTTAAAAGAAATCTTCGAACCGACCAACGCCCATACGTAGCAGTCTTTTGATTTGACTTGTTGTTTTTGTCTGTGATTTACTAGTATGGAAAAGAAGCGCAAAATAGACAATGAATGAAGAACATTCAAAGATCAATAGAACTTTCAATATTTCGCAATTGAGTCCAGTAATAAGGCGCTATGTTTGATTTGCAATGAAACCATAGCCGTTCTCAAAGAATATAACATTAAACGTCATTATGAAACGAAACATTTTCATGATTACTCAAAATATACAGGAAGTTTGCGAACAGAAAAATTTGAAACTTTGAAGCTCGGATTGAAATCGCAGCAACCTTGGTTTGCGAAGATCAATACTGAACAAGAGGCTGCAACTCGTATCAGCTTTCGTGTGGCTCTTGAAATCGCAAAACTTGGAAAACCATTCACCGATGGAGAAATTATGAAATAATGAGTAATTGCAGTAGCCGAAGAAATGAGCCCCGAAAAGGCAAATTAATATCTAAAACTGTCAGTTTGTCTTCCAACACCGTAGCTCGGAGGGTACAAGACATCACAGAAAATATATCATCTCAATTGTCTGACAAAAATGGACATTTTGACTGATTTTCTCTGGATGAATCAACGGATGTGTCAGATACTGCTCAGGTGTTGACTTTTATTTGAGGAGTTGAAAACGCTATGGATTTTATGAAGAACTTCTTGATGTTGATAGTATTCACGGCACGACTACTGGGGAATATATATTTAGGGGATTTGAAAATGCCATTAATAAGAAGAACCTTCGTTGGAAAAACTTTTAAATCTATTACAACTGATGGAGGCAAAAACATGTGTGGTAAAAATAAAGGAGTGGATGCACTTGTATCAAAGGCTGTAGAAAATAGTGGTGGTCAAAAATCATTTATATAAAATCAACTCATATTAGTTGTTAATTTCATCAGATTTACTGGGCTGAATCACCGACAGTTCCGCGAGTTTATTGAAGAGATTGGGGGAAATGACTTACCATATCATACTGCCGTACGCTGGCTTAGTTGCGGAGAATTCCTTCTTTTTTGAACTTCGAGCAGATATCGAATTTTTTTTTGAATGAAAAGCATTGCCCTCTTACCGAATTACAAAATATTTGTACTGACAAAACATATAAACGAACTGAATTTGAGATTGCAAGTTGAAAACCAGCTTCTCCTTGATTTATACACTAATATCAAATCGTTCCGGCAAAAAATAATACTGTTTTAAAACATGTGAAATATTCACCGACATTACTGAGACTGAGAGTTTCCCGTCGATTTTGCAATCGAAGCTTTGAGTGCTTTGAAGATAAATTTTAATGTTCGTTTCTCAGATTTTGATGTCATTGTGAATGAAATTAAGATTTTTCAAAATCCTTTTGATACTGATATTGAAACACTAGCCCCAGAACTTCAAATTGAAATTATTGATGTACAGTGCAGTGATATAATTAAGAACATATATCAAAACTCATCTTTGATGGAATTTTATAAGTTTTATGAGTCTTCCACTGGTACAATTTGATAAATTACATAAATTTTGTCGTGGGCTGTTTTCTGTTTTTGGTACTATTTATATGTGTGAGAAAATATTCTCTAAAATAAAGTACACTAAGAATGTTTACAGATGTAAATTAATCGATTAATAATCGGTACAAATAAAATTGGTCCACAACTGCAAACTATTGTCAGTGGAAAATCAAATTACATAAATCTTATTAGTATTTTTTACAAGTGGACACCCCGCGTTTTCATTCACGTTAATTTAGCTTTTCCGTTCTTGATGATATATACATTCCAAATGATGATATATACATTCCAAACATCGATATACATACATATACGATACTTTTTACCTCAACATAACTACCCAGGATAAAACCAGGAGACATTCACTAGTTTATAATTTAGTAGGATTCATTTCAATTATTTGTTAGTTATTATGCTTAAGTTAAATTTTCTGCGTATTATACTTGTCAATAAGCTTTACCCAGCAAGTAAATAAAACCGAGTTATTATCATTCTGTGTTTATTTATCCAATTTATCACAGCAACAATAACAACAATAAACCATTAGCTTTCGCAGGCCGGATTGATGACACCGGCGGGTCGGATTTGGTCCGCGGGCCGTAGTTTGGAGACCTTTGGTCTGGAGCCTTTTGCTTATGGCTTTTTGACGATTATTTTCCTCATGCATATGCCCTGCTCTGTATGTCTCCTCAAGCCATTTGGGTCTGTAATTTGCCGTCTTTTACCATTCAGACTCACTTGACATAAAGTTCCTTAGAGACGATTTTATTACGTCTTTGATTCTTCTCTTTGGACCTTCCAGATTTGGTTTCATGTTCTTTAATTCATCATAGAGGATTTGTCACGGCATCTCAGTGTCCTCCATCCTTTGGCATCGACCTAACCATCTCAGCTTAGATTACAATAATAACAATAATAATAATGTTTATTAAATCCAAAAGACATTAACAAAATGTATAGATTAGGTCAAATAAACAATACATAGCACTGAACGGTAATCCAGATATTCAAAGTAACAACAATAATAAAACAACAAAAAAAAACAATCCTTTAAAGCCTAGAACATTATCAACACTTGCCAAGGTAGAAAAGGCTGCGTGCACAAGAAAGTTCCACACCAGCTTTCTAAAGACTTTGTTTTCCATAATATTCTTGAGCCTGTCTGACAAGTTATTATGGAATTAGGCCCTGCATAATATATACTATTTTTAAATACTTTAAGCGAGTGTACCGGATAAGCAAAGTCGTAACGATTACGAGTTTTGTATTCATGGAAGGAAATAAGTTGTGCAAATTTCTGAGAATTCAACCTGACGAATTTAACAATCTCGTATATGTATAGTGATGGCACTGTCGGGACATTGTACTTAGAAAAAAGATGTCGACAAGTAGCTGTCTTTCGAGCTCCAGCGATTGTTCTTATTAGGCGCTTTTGGAATCTGAAAACTCGCAATAAATGAGGTGAATTGCTCCAGAAAACCAGTCCATACTTTACACGGCTATAAGATCCAGCATAATAGAATGATAACACTATATCAGCAGTACCCACCTGTTTCAGTCCATATAGAGCATATGATGCGGTTGCCAATTTCTGCAAAGTTTATTCGCATATAAGTCCCATGACAGCTTGCCGTTCAGATGAATACCCAAGAACTTGACACCTGATACCTGTCGTATTGACATTCCGTTAATTTTCAAGAGATAAGATTTGTCCTCCATGTAAGCTTGAGTGGAGAAGCTAACAGAATTTGTTTTCTCCACATTTAGATATAGTTTAACATGGCCTGAGCAGACTGCAAAGTACCTGTGCATTATCAGCCGCCACTAGGTAGCTACAATCATCCGCAAACATAATTATGTTCTTATTATCGCAGATAGTCGGCAAATCATTAATAAAAAGTAGAAATAAAAGAGGGCCCAGAACAGATCCCTGAGGTACTCTGCAAGCAATTCTCAATTTATTAGATTGTATACCATTTATTTCAACTATCTGGGAACGATCGGTGAGGCATGACAGTATCCATTGATGAATTTTACCTCTTATGCCATTGTTATATAATTTATAAAGTAACAGTGTATGATCGATCAAGTCAAAGGCCTTACCAAGGTCTATAAAAATACCAATACACATTAAATGATTCTTTATATTGTCATATATATATATATATATATATATATATATATATATATATATATATATATATATATATATATATATATATATATATATGGCATTATTTGATCGTACACCATTCTTTCCATTACCTTAGACAACACGGGCAGAATGGCAATTGGTCTATAGTTGCTAAGGCACAGGGGATCACCCTTCTTGAATATCGGAATTATTTTTGCTGTCTTTAGAGCATTCGGAAATATACCGCTTTCAAATGACCAATATTTAATTAATTGGTGTTGTTAATGACTGAACTATTATATGTGGGTATCTCTTAAAAATCAGTGCAGGAATTTTATCCAATTCAGCAGATTTTGTGTTTTTTAATTTTTGTATAGTGTCCATTATTTCCTATTGATTAACTGACATCAAAATCATTGAGTTTCGAACTTTATAATGATGGTGTACCGTGGGTTCACCCGAAGTACCTGAATAAGATTCGCGAGGCACATTAATAAAATACTTATTAAAACAATTAGTGATTGCTTTTTTATCTTCAATCATGATTCCTTCATCATTCCTGATACTGCCTATACTGTTGTTATTCTTCTCACAATTATTTATAGTATTATTTATGATTCTCCAGGCTGTTTTCGATTTATTGTCTGACTTAAAATATAATCCTGCGTTAAACATCTGTTTTGCTGCCCTTATTTCATTTCTGTGTATCTTTTGATATCTCTTATAATAATATTTATCATATTCAGCATTTGTTTTAATTTTTTTTTAAATAATTCATTTAGTTTTGAAGCAGATGTTCTTATACCTGTAGTGGTCCAAGGTTTCAATCCACTCTTATTAAAGAATTTGACCCTTTGAAGGGGAAATGAAACATCAATGTAATATTGCAGACAGTTTATTATCAAAAACACCTCAAAACCCTGATCCACACTTGAAGCCGGGAAAACATCACACCAAATCTCCATATTCAGACGTGATTCAAATGCTTTAAAATTCACTGGAGTAAAATATCTTTTATATTTAACGCTCTGGTATTCAGTCTTTTTATGATATGTATAATATCTGAGCATAGTGATCCGATAAGCAATTGGGCTAGACGGAACAGCTCGAATAATCTTTAAAGTTTGTACAAACATAATCAATCATTGGGCTTGAATGTTCCGTTACTCGAGTTGCTCCATCAACAACGTTATTTAAATCATAGCAAAGTGAAATATCCCTCAATCTGTCTACACGTCCTGAAGAGTCCAAGTAGTTTATGTAAAAATCACCACAAAGAATTATTTTTGAGTTTTTTAGAAGAAAAATGTCTTATAAAAGTCCACTCAACTCATAGAATATATTCAAATCACTATTAGGTGCTCTGTATAAGTTTATAAGACAATAATTCGTCTGTAAATAATTAATAGTAACACCACACACTTCAAATATAGAGTCACAACTGTATTTTTTCACGATTTCCATATCTTTAACAGAAATATCTAGTCCATCGTTGTACACAACCATTACACCACCACCCTTCGCATTCTGTTGTTGTTACAAAATCACTTCAGCCTCCGTTAACCAATGCTCTGTTATACACGCAATGTCTGTTTGTTTTGATTTTAAAATATATTCAACATTATCAATCTTATTTCTAAGGCTACTGTCATTTTGGTGAAAGAAGCTGAAGCTTTGCGGAATAGGTTCACTCTGTTTAGCAGTTATTGCTACTGCTCGACAGTATAGTTTATCTTTCTTTTTTCCAATTCTCGTTGTTTTATGTAAACAGGACAATTAATGTCAAATGTAGAATGAAAAGCATCATAGGACGTATTCTGAGAATCATTGATTTTACCTACGCATTCAGTGTCCTTGTGATTGTTACCGCTGCATTTCAAACACTTTGTATCATAATTACACTCACTGGATCTGTGGTCATATCTACTACACTTAAAACAACGAAATACCGAAACGTATTCAAAAATTCGACATATAGAAAAACCTATACACAATTTTCGTTTAGATTCCATTATAGGCCAAAATGTTTTTGCGTCACATTCCACTATAGCCATATAATTAGTTTTCATTTTCTTGATGGCTTGTATCTCAACACGTGTTTTTTCATGAATAGCAAACTTATTCTGTTTTGGCAAATAATCTTTTATTTCTTCTTTCGTGTAGTTTTCTTCAATATCTAGTATTTTTACTTTGGGATGTTTCATTTCAGGGGTTTTTACATCATATTTGCCTTTTAGTTTTTTATCAGCCGAATTTTTCCGCCTTGATGATCTCATCTTTAGTGTCACATTTTATTAAGATAACCACCTTCTTTAATATTTTTCATCTGTAAAATTCCAATTTCCAGATTTGTAGGATTAATTACACTCTTGATAGCTTTAGTTTTTTTTATTGTCTTGTTTAGATTTGGGCTTTATTATGAGAACCTCCCCTTTTCGTTCTTTGCTGACATCAGCATAAGTTTTAGCCTTTGTTGCTACAGATCCTTGTTTGATTTTATTCATCATAGTATCGTCTTGTTTCGAAATTTTTCGCAATTCCATTATAACTGAATGCTTAAAATCCTCAAACTCGTTCTTTGAATTGAAAACCTCCACACAACTGCGACAGAACCACTTTAGACCGGAAATACTTCTGATCAATTCCAGATTCTGTTTTCCAATACCAACACAGTCCGAATGGAAAGTGATTCTGCAAACACCCTCACTCCTGACAACATTAGCATCATTACTCTTCTTCTTCTTCATATCCCCTCTCCGGTCCGGAGTTTGGCAATCATGTTAGCTATTTTGATCTTGGACACTGCCGCTCGGAACAGTTGGTTGGAGTTGCAGTTGTACCATTCTCTCAAATTACGTAACCAAGACATCCTTCTTCTACCGATGCTTCTCTTGCCCTGGATTTTTCCTTGCATAATTACTTGTATCAGTTGGTACTTCTCTACGCGCATGACGTGACCCAGATATTGTAGTTTACGTCGCTTCACGTCTGCCAGCAGCTCATTCTCCTCCTTATTCACGCGATTCAGAACTTCCTTGTTTGTTACTTTCTTGGTCCAGGCGATTCTTAAGACCCTTCTGTACACCCACACTTCAAAGGATAGCAGTTTATTCTGTGTATATTTATTTAATGTCCATGCCTCCATTCCGTAGAGGAGTACAGAGCAGACGTAGCATCTTATTAGTCTTAGTTTAAGAGTCAGCGACAAATCTTTGCTACATAAGACGCCTCTCAATCTTACGAAAGTACTTCTTGCCTGTTCTATTCTAGCAATAATTTCCGGTGTATTGTCATTGTTGTCATTTATTGTTGTGCCCAAATACCGGTATTTTTTTACTCGTTCTATTTGCTCCCCCTGAATATGCAATTCTGCATTATTGATGTTTTTCTTTGTAATGACCATGAACTTTGTCTTTTTCGTGTTCAAGCTTAATCCGAGGTCTTCGCTTGCCTTTCTTACTTTTTCCATTACTCTGTTCAGGTCCTCCATTGATTCTGTCATTACAATGCTGTCATCAGCATATCTGATGTTATTGATTGGTATTCCGTTCACTATTATGCCGGCTGTTTCATCCTCAAGTGCTTTATTCATAATGTTTTCAGAATATAAATTGAACAATGTTGGAGACATTATACATCCCTGTCTTACGCCTTTCATAATCTCAATTTCCTCTGAGTTGTAGTTGTCAATGCTTACCACTGCCTTCTGATTGTAGTATAAGTTATAGATTATTCTTATATCTCGCGTGTCTACACCTTTGTCTTTCAGCAATTTTATCATGATGTCATGTTTGACATTATCGAAAGCTTTGTTATAGTCGATAAGACATATGTATACATCTTTATTTACATCCAGGCTTCGTTGCATAAGTATATTGTATGCTACCAGGGCTTCACGCGTTCCTAGGCCCTTTCTAAAACCAAATTGCGTGTTACCTATATGTTCCTTTAACTTTGAATATAATCTGTGGTGTATGATCTTCAAAAATAATTTCAATGTGTGTCCCATGAGACTAATTGTCCTATAATCTTCACATTTATTAGCTTTGTTTTTCTTAGGGATGGTTATGAACGTGGAGACAAGCCACTCCTTTGGGATTTTACCAGTTCTGTATATTTCATTAAACAGTCTCTGTAACACTTTCAAGTGTTCGTCCTCTAGGAGCTTGAGGAGTTCTGTTGGTAGATTATCTGGTCCTGTTGCCTTGCCCGTCTTCATATTTTGTAATGCATATTTTATTTCTGCAGTTGTTATTATTGGACCACTGTCTTCTTCAGCCGGTTCCTCTGACTGTCCTGATCGTGTGTCCGCGAAAAGGGATTTCGTGTAATTCGTCCATGTTACAAGTTTGTCCTTGATGTCTGTTATAATTAGACCCTTCTCATCCACTAAAAATGATCTTGTTCTTTTCCTTTGATACCCCGTTAAGTCCTTCACCTTCTTATGTAAATTGAACTGGTGGTGTTTTTTCTGTAGGATCTCTATTTCTTCGCACTTCTGAGTAAACCATATTTCTTTGGCTTTTCTGACTTTCTGGCGAAGTTGTTTCTGTATGTTTTTATAGTTAGGCTGGTGTTTGCTTTCCCTACGTGTATTCATTAAGTTTAATATCTCATTTGTAATCCAACCTTGTTCTTTTTTAGGTTTGGGTCTCTTCAAGTATTTTTCTGTTGGTTCCATTAGTGCCGTTTTAAAGTCGTCCCTATTCTTATTGTTATCCTCCGACATATTTAAGTTGTTAAGATTGTTGTCTATCTCCAATTTTATTTTCTCTCTGATGGTTACGTCATTAAGACCGTTGAGATCAATTTGTTTTCGTCTCGACTTTTGAGCTGGTTTCTTTAGTTGTATATTCACCCTTGCCACTAGGGGGTTGTGGTTGGAATTTACGTCTGTACCTGGGTAGGTCTTCACTGACTTTACACTATTTCTGAATCTCTGATTAATCATCACATAATCTATCTGATTGCGTACTATATGATTTTCACTATCTTGCGGCGATGTCCAAGTGTATAGTCGTCTTGGTGGGAGATTGTAGAACGTATTAGCAACCACCAGATCTTTCTCTTGGCAAAACTGAATTAGCCGATGCCCTCTGTCATTGCGTATACCCAATCCGTAGCTACCCACTACCCTTTCTACTTTCCCTCTTCCGATCTTCGCGTTGAAGTCGCCCATAAGAATTGTTACATCTTTTCTTTTAGTCAGTTTGAGTGTGTCGTCTATTTCCTCATAGAACTGTTCTATTTGATGGTCGTCTTTATCCGCTGTTGGAGCGTATACCTGTATTATGTTGATTGTTGCGTGATTTGACTTCATTTGTAGTAAGGCAATTCGTTCGGATATTGGGACAAAGTTTAATACTGATTTATCCAGATCCTTTTTCAACATAAAAGCTACTCCATTTCTGTGCCGTGTGTCTTTGCTTCCAGAATAGTATATTATATGATGGTTCCCTATGTTGTTTATTCCTTCACTTGGCCATCGTGTCTCACTAATCCCCAAAATATCCACGTCCAATCTATTCATTTCCTGTGCTACATTGTGGGCTTTACCAGCCTCATACATACTGGTCACATTCCACGTACCTATTTTTAAGTTCCTTGTGCCTGTTGCTTCGCGTTTTTTACCTCTTCTC
Organism: Cosmopolites sordidus; assembly: GCA_031761425.1. Taxonomy (NCBI): domain Eukaryota; kingdom Metazoa; phylum Arthropoda; class Insecta; order Coleoptera; family Curculionidae; genus Cosmopolites; species Cosmopolites sordidus. The sequence continues at coordinate 322,042 of JARFXV010000499.1, forward strand.
AAGATTGCCCTCCCCGGAGAACCGATTGGAGGGCTAGAAACTCCGGAATATTTAGTCTTGAAAATAGCCATTTTGATTGTACTAGGGATATCCTTGTCAAATCTTTAATGCAGTGGTTTCCCGTTGCCTTCTGCATCCTCATGCCGTTGACCATTTGCTGGCTCTTCCGCCTTTAAGGTTGATTTCTCAACCTTAGGACAAGGGGGTGCCCTCTGCCTCTTGCTAGTTCCTCCACCCTTAGCTGTTGACCAGCAAGAGGTTGAGCTGCTTATCCCGACAGCTACTCGTTCCCTACCTACGTTTGCCACCTAAGTGCCCACTTTCTACCGCGTGGAGGTGTAGGTTCGGATTTTTCTATCATTGAGATTAAGACCAATTGGCATTACTTAATCTCTCAAGAGCTTTAGAAAACTTTATATTACTCAAATACCAGCAAATTCAAGATTAATCGGACCGGCAAAACAAACTTCGACGTGTTCGCCAGACACCACAATGATAACTGATTTTATGATCTGGGATATTATGCTCCTCCAACTGTTGACTCTTTCAAGTATCTCCAGCTTGGTATGATAGTCTGGCCATTTCTTCTCAAGATTTTTCCGAGGCACTCTTAATGAAATTTCTCTAGTTATTTTATTTGCTTTTGATACGGGACTCAGAATTCAGCTCCATACAGAAGAGTGGGAATTATGATGTCATTGTAAACACTAATTTTAGTGTGTTTCTGTATATACTGATTTTGAAAAATAATGGGTCATGGTCCTGGTCAAGTATAAACTATATTGTGAAGTAAAGCACGTGTAATATTCAAAATGTTACTATTATGAAAAAGTAAGATGAATATTTAAATTAGACAGAAGGTACTCATTGGGTTGATGAAAAAGTTCGTCCAACTTGAGAATAATTGAACAAAAGTTTTATTTACTAAAAAGTATATTTAGTCAATATAGTGCATGCCATTCCGTTCGATAACCTTTTTCAATCTACAAGAAAGTAAAATTTTTACCATCCAAGCTGTTTTGAAGCGATCTAAAGAAATTATAGTTCCGGTTGATATACCGGTCAAGATGTAAAAATTTGAGTCGGGTGGCGTTATTGGTTCAATCGATTATTTGGTACTTGATATTATTCTTCCTATGAGATGAAAGGAGGACGATTACTTTATTAAGGAATTGCTAATCTTTTTCTGATCATGAGAACAAACATGGATGATGCATATCGTTGGTCGTGGTGATCCAGTTGCATGTCCTCCTAGATCTCCTGACCACAATCCCCTAGAATTTTATTTTTGGAGATACATACCAGAAATGAATTACAGTGAAATCTCCTGTTACACCTTTAATAGGCGGACAGCTCTCTTGAGCGGACACTTTTTGTCGGTCCCGACCTCATTATATTAATTTCTTCTTAATTTCTTATTCATTCATACCTCTCATAGCCGGACACCGAGGCGCGAACCCAAATATCTCATAGTAGGAACTCAAAATGCATAATAGTATACAATTAGGCTTACCTTAAATAGTGGACTTGTGGATACACAAACGTACTGAGTGACAACTTGCAAATCGACAATGCAGTGTTGCCATGTACGCCAATTAGTACGTATGACCGACATACGTACTAATTCAAATTTTGGGTAAAGGTATTGCAGTCTCATATTAGAGTAGGGTCCCAAATGCCATATTAGGCTCCTTTACTATATATATATATATATATATATATATATATATATATATATATATATATATATATATATATATATATATATATATATATATGTATATATACAAAATACCCAGACTTTGGCTTTTGTAGGATCGAGAAAACTATAAATGAAAATGTAACACGAACAGTTTTTTCTGTAAAAGTTTTAATCAAAAACCTGTTTCGAAACTTCTGCTTGCGAACATAGCGGCTTATCATTTACACTATCACTAAATCATCTTTCAACATCTGAATCGCTGTTCAAGTATATTATTAGGGGATTAACTTCTAGTCTATCAAATACTCTTTCGCGATTCGACCATCCTTCAATCTTTTCTTTTGTATGTCTGATGCTGTTCATCCAGATCTGTGGTGTAACTGTTGATAAAGCTTGTTTGCATATATCCAAACAGTTATCAATCGTTCTTCCATCTCGACCAATATGACTATTGCATTAACTTTTGGTCACCCCCCCCATACTAATTCTATAGGATTGAATTTGCAGTGATAAGGGAGAAAACGTAACACTTTGTGGCCGTACTCTTCAGCCATATGATCTTCCACATATTCGTGTTTAGACTTGTTCCTGAAAAGAACATTATGATACACAAAAATCTGTCTCTTTAATTACTCCTTACTGAATAATGATTTGCTGCAGTTCACTTTTCAACATAGGGTTTTGTCCATGCACTAGTTGGAGGTTTATCCATTAGTGTACTCTGATATGCATTATCTGATATGCATGATATGATACGTATTATTAATAATATATATTATGATATGTATTATTACTATGATATGCATGATCTGATATTATGATTATGATTCATTTCTCCATGATAATCGTCTTTTGTTTTAAAAGAGAAAACTAATTCGGCCCCTGGAATAAAGCCATTCTTGTTCCCAGCATGAAGAACAATATATCTACAGTAAGATATTATTGACACGTCTTAAAAGAACTATTTATGACAACATGACTTTAATGGCTGCTAAGAATTAGGTATAGCAATGAGCTTTTTCCATCAGCTTTTGTAGTCTTTACACTCCTCTTTTTATTATCTTGCCATGAATGACTCAAGGTCCTATTTTGAAGGAGGAGATGATTTAATCTCAGATGAAATCCTGATGATGCTAATATGATTATGGTGTTTAGTGGTAAATCTCTTCGAATTTAGTGTTTTACACCGAAGGTTCCAAAAGAAGAATTGATTCACAGGTATTACAGAACATACCTCCCTTCTATTCCAACATTTTCAATTCCTACTGATTACAAAAGTTAGAAAAACTTCGCAAAAGCTCTTACATTCGATTGAATATTTCATTCTTACGGTCAATTTTTTCATGATATAACAGAATGCAGAAATTTTACCGGTATCATGTCACAATTCAGCTCGCGCAGCACCTTCTTTTATTTTCCTTTTAACATCGAGCAGCAGCCCTAGATCAAAATATTCAAAATTCCTCTCCCTTTTCAGAACCAGAAGCAGAATATCGCAAGTATTATTCGAATGGCCCTATTATTTTAAAAGGGTTATAAACGTCAAGCTTGAGAAATAGCTTTTGATTATATATTCTGAGTGGCCACTTTAAGACACTGTGGAGAGCGAATAATAGAGGAAAGTTTTTTTTTGTCTTACTTCCGACGCCATAGCCGGGTCGAGCTTTTGTAAATGGGGAAATAATTTACGTTCGTGGAGTAGCTTGCGGCTCTTAGTTTGTCTCGGCGATTTCGCTCTATTGTAACCGGAAAGATTTTAATTGTATGCGAGACTGGGCTGTAGCGAGATAAATAAATTATACTTTTTTCTCTTGCATACAGAATACAACTTTGTTCTCTATTGATTGTGTATTTTTCTTTCACGTGAGCATTTTGAAAACCGTGTTAAAATTTAAATCGAAGTTTAAAATGATATAAAACGGATGCACTATGAGAATATAAAGGGTGATTTTTTCAGTTTGTCTGATAGAAGTCCCTGTCAAATGAACTGTGAGTTTGAGCGCCTCTAGTGTCAACAGTATTCAGTTTACTTTGGCAAATCATCAAGGAACGATTAAGATCAGAGCAACGCTGTGCAAATTGTCGAAAATTATTATCAAAATCAATGTTCTATGCGTTAAACTTAAGACAAAAAACTGTGCGTTTCGAAGAATATACCGCCCCTGTTGCTGGCAATGTTAATGAAGATCCAAACTTATCAATTCGTCACCGTTTGCAGGAAATTGGGCTTTGTTATTTGCCTACGTGGAAAATTTTGCGTATAGACTTTGTTCTGGTGCCTTATAAGCGTCAGTTTGTCCAAGAACTCAAGTCGTGAGACCATCTTTTGCGTCATATGCTCGGTGAATTGACTCAAAATCAATTGGGCTTTTGAACAATTTTTTGTCATAAATTGAAAGATCGTATATAAGTTTTATTACAAAAGTGTTTTTATTTTAATTTTTTTCCTTATAATTAAAAAGTTATATCAAATTGAAAATACATTTTTACGGATGCACTATGAGAATATAAAGGGTGATTTTTTTGTATGTCTGATAGGAGTCCCTGTCAAATGAATTGAGTTTGCGTGCCTGTAGTGTCAACAGTATTTAGATTAATTTGGCAAATCATCATGGAGCGTTTAACATCAGAGCAACGCTTTGCAAATTGTCGAAAATTATTATCAAAATCAATGTTCTATGCGCTAAACTTATAGAACATTTACACATAAATCGCTCAATCGAGTGATGTATTCGTCATATTATTGACAAATTTCGAATGCATTTCACGTTGCTCGATATTAAACCAAAAACAATACAAAAAACTGTGCGTTTCCAAGTTTCCAGTTCGTTTCAAGTTCCAACTGCGTTTCCAGTTTGTCCAAGAACTCAAGTCGCAAAATCAATTGGGCTTTTGAACATTTTTTTTGTCATAAATGGAAAGATCAAATATAAGTTTTATTACGAAAGTGTTATTATTTTAATTTTTTTCCTTATAATTAAAAAGTTATATAAAATTGAAAATACATTTTTAAACCTAGTACGGATGACGCACCGACAGTTCCCGAAAAAAAAACCCGAGCGTATGTGACCTCACAATAATGACGAAGGCCAATATCGCCAACATCGGGTAGGCTCGGAACAATTCGGAATTATACCGAAATTTTCTTTCGACAGATATGAGGCTTAAAGGTAAGCTCAGATTGAAATATTGAAATTAGATTAGGGTTCCTTTTGTTTTTTGCATTCGTTTTTATAAATTTTATATATATTATTTAATTCATGTAGGGAAACAAATTAACGTGCCAAATTTATAAGATAAAAATAGTAATATTCAAGAAAGCCCGAATAGACAAGAACAAAGTTCGACTACCAATTTGGAAGATAATCGTATATGAAAGGTCTTATACTTATGAAAGTTTTTCGGGATTGTGTAGCGTTGTGTAGACTCGCAAACGGTTTTACGTTGTCTACGGTCTACGTCGTGGATTTCGTTTTTAATCCGCTACCTTTTTCTATCGACAAACTGTATATTGAGGCATTTTTGGATTGGCTTGTCAACGCTTCTAGCGATAACAGAAACCGTCGTTAAATATTCTTCTGACCTAATTTTGGTCTTTTATTTTCTGTTAAAAGGTATCCAATACAGGAGTGGAAAACTCAATAAAACAGAAAGTTAAAAAAGGCGGAATGTTCCCCTTCTCATAACCGAAAACGATAGCTCTGGAAAAAGTGGGGAATACCAGTTTTCCAATCATTATTATTTCGCACTTGGGAAACGTTAGCGAACCTCTCCGTTTCACCTGAATGTAAATGTGACCGTCCCGGCCGCTAAACATTAAAAATGTTCAATAAACATCTGGCTGCAGCAATAAAAACAATTCTACCAAATCGACGCCCCACCCTTTTATTCTTTTTTTGCCGCTCTCGACGACCCTCCTATAGAAAATTGCTTTTTTACGTCGATAGATCCGGGCTATTCTGACGGCGTTAACGATATTTTTTTAATGTCGAAAATATCGATGTAGAGCGAATATTGTTTTGTACAAGTGGATTTAATTCATCGAGGTAATGGCGCTATCTACCGGATCGTTCGGAAACTTTATTTTTACGCACAGTTTACAAATAAATCATTTTGGTATTGTACAGATTACGTACAGGTTACAAATTATCATTTTGAATGTGTATAATCATCAGTTGCATCAGTTAGTTGCAAAAATGACACTATTAGTAAGGCGGTTAATAATTTTAAATTTGTTTAAGCGATGGCGCTGGAAATAAGGGTCGATTCACAGACTAAACTCTTATGTTATTTCGTTGCAGCTATAGTACCTTTCAAAACTCCATTGATGTTTAAATGATTTCGAGTTAGCGTCATAAGGAGCAACTATAAATGTGAAATACTTCAATTTGTTACCTCGATAATTTGCTGTCTTTTCTTTCGCCCTCCTATAACAACATATTGCTTATTGGTGATATGAACGTAAACTTTTTAATTACAACAACAAAATTAGTCATGTGTTTGGGTTGTTATGGACTGGAACAACTTATCAATGAGCCTATACGTATTACCAACTATTATTAGAGACATTGATTGATCCCATTTTTGTAAGTACTTCGGAGATATATAAGGGTGTCGAAACTAAGAATGTTAACCATACATCAGACCATTTTATGGTTTTGTGAGAGTTATGAATTAAATTTCAAAAAGAGCTGCAAAAAATCGTTGTTTATCGGGATTTCAGAAATTTTAACGTGGATAAATTTAATGTACACTTCAATAAGATCTCTTGGAGTAATATGTTTCGATATGCAGATATTGATAAAAAAAGTTTATTTTCTTAGTTCCAGTATTTCATCATTATTCAACAGACATGCTCCGGAAAAGAAAATATTTATTTCCAAACCACGTGCTCCTTGGATAACACCTAGCATAAAGCAAGTTATGAACCAAAGAGATAAAACTTTTTATCACTGCGCAAACAAAATGTAAATTTTAGGTCAAGTTGCAATTGGGTGTTTCAATTAATTATGAATGAATTAAAATTTATAAAATTTAAAAAACAATCACTACGAACGCTCCGCGATTGGCTGCCATGTTTGTGACGTCATAATAGTAAAGTGTTTTCACGTCAGTACTGTCAACGGCTTCTACCTATATATATATATATATATATATATATATATATATATATATATATATATATATATATATATAAATATATATATATATATATATATATATATATATATATATATATATATATATATATATATATATATATATATATAAATATATATATATATATATATATATATATATATATATATATAAATATATATATATATATATATATATATATATATATATATATATATATATATAAATATATATATATATATATATATATATATATATATATATATATATATATATATATATATATATATATATATATATATATATATATATATATATAAATATATATATATATATGTATATATATATATATATATATATATATATATATATATATATATATATATATATATATATATATATATATATATATATATATATATATGACATTTGGTTCAATTCAGGTGAAGTTTGAGGTGCTAAAGTATGAATGTGAATTTTGAAAAAATATTATTATAATGTAATGTAAATAAGAAACAAAATATTTGTATTAAATATAATTAAACTATTTGTAGGGCGTCACGAGAAAGTTACGGTGACAAGGCTATAGGTTTTGTTCAACTTAACTACAAAAATAATATTTGCAGGGTAAAAGGACGTGTATGTCAGAACATAAAGTTTATCTTTGTACAAAAAAATTCGGAGCTCTGATTGTTGGGCGTATTACAAACATTTTAGAAACTTCACAAAAAAGATGCTATTCGTAGAGAAAAAGCGGTTTATTTGTTATATTTCAATAATAAAAGTTTCTCTAGTTTTTATAATGCCCTTACAAGTTTAAATATTCGTAAGTCTCAGCTAGCATTCCTCATAATCTAAATAATACCGACGATATTAATAAATAGTTTATCTCTATCTTTGAATCAAGCAATATGTCAACTACTACTCTAAATTTTTATAAAACTCATAGAAAAAATGATGCCTTTAAATTCACTTTTAAGCCAGTCGAAATATCGGATTTATTAAATATTATACATGTGATGGAATCTATTGTCAAATGATCTGATGGTTTGACTCTGCAGATGATAAAACTATACCTGCTATTGACGAGTATTTATGTCATCATAAACTATTATTTGGTGTGTGGCTTTTTCCCTTCAATGTGGAAAGAGGCTCATGTAGTTCCTCTTCCTAAAAAATCTAATCCGTGTGAGCTTGGCCATCTACGGCAAATAAGCTGGTTGCGGATTTTGTCAAAGATTCTGGAGAAGTCCGTGTATAATCAAATTAATGAGTATTTAACTAATATTAATATATTTTCTGCTCCTCGATTTGGTTTTAGAAAAGGCTATAGTACGGAAACTTCCTTGATTTCTCTATGTCACAATGTTTGCCGTTCTATGGATGATGGAAAAGCGACCGCTCTTTTGTTGGATTTTAGTAAGGCATTTTATATAGTTAATCATGCTCTATTGATTGAACTAAATATGGATATCTATCCGTATAGGGTCCGTTGCTTTTCATAATTTACACCTTCGATTTAAAAGCAAGTTATTGTAAATTGTAAATCCACATTTTTTGCGGATGACACACAGATCTGGAAGGAGCTCTTGTGATCTTTCGGAGTTCAACATTTCTGCATTCTCTGCAAATAATTGCCTACATTTGAATCCTACCAAATCTAAAGCTATAATTTTTAGCTCAAATTTCGAAAAGGCAGTTTACGAAAAGGCACGTTTTCAAATAAATATGAACATTAATCAGCAAAATTCTAAATTGTAAATTGCGCAAAAATTTTGGGTTTATTTGTTGTCAAAAGGTTACGCTTTTGCGAGCATATAACTTATTTGACAAGACAAAGTTATGCTAACCTAAAAATTTTATACTCTGCTGGAGATGTATTACCGTTTAAGATGACAAAGAGACTATGTGAAAGTCTTGTAATGTCGAAATTACGTTACCGTATCACTGTGTATTTTCCTTGCTTAGATGTCGTAACCCGCTACCGTCTCCAGAAGATACAACATTCTTGTTGCCGCTTTGTATGTAGTTTGCGCATGAATGATCACGTCTCGGGAAAAAATAACTGATTTGAGGTGGTTAAAGAAGGACTTTTTATTTAAATATTGCTTACTATCGAGTATTAAACGTTTAATGACTACGTCCTCTCCACTTTACCTTAGGAATAAATTGAGATTTTGCCGAATTATTCATGATTTATACTTTCATCACAGTGCCCTTCTTATGGTGTTAAGTTATAGCACAACCATGTTTCATCGTTCTTTCTGCTATAATGCTGCTAAATTGTTTATCTCTCTAGGTAGAGATTTGAGATGTCATTTAATGTTCTACAGAAAGCACATCAGATTTAAATTTAAAAAATATCAGCTCAGAGGTAGAGCCTTGTATGTTATTTTATCTTAGTTAATCTTAGTTATTTTCCTTTATATCAGTGTTTTGTAAATTTGTTATTAATTGTTCTTGTTTGTATGTTTTATTTTCGCACATACACGTTGTTATTATTTGTATTTTTGTCTGCAGAATATTCATTTATGTTTATCTGCTTTATTTAAGTCTAGGACTATGTATTGTAATTAGTTTTTGGATACGGGTTGAGTATAAGTGGCCCGTTGAGCTAGACTTCGCCCTTTCCATTAACATTTATTATTATTATTATTATTCACGTATGGGCCCTGGTGGACCACGCGAAGTACAATTAGAGGCGCTTGTTGTTGTTAGCCTTGCTTTGCGCCCATACTAATTTCATTCTTTCGGTATGAGCTTTTTTCCTTTCGTCAGACGAAGTTGTTCCAGTCTTTCTACATTTTTTTCTCTGGCCAACCTTCCAAACGTTAACCTTGTGTCTGAAGCAGCCTCTATCCTGAATTTCACTTTGTGTAATATTTGCTGATCTTAGGTCCTCTTTAATTGCAGCAATCCATTTAATTACTTCTACTTTAGCTCTACTCCTATTTTCATAAAATTCGACTATTTGTCTAGTTATCCTACTCGGATTCATCCGTTTTATGTGTCCGTAAAACTTAAGTCTTCTTTTTCTCATATCGCAATGTATATCTGTGTACTGTTTGATTTCTTAGTTTCCATTAATATTTAATCAATTAATAAAGGCATTTATTATTATCATATTTTTTTCATGTGATAAATATGTCGAGTTTCGGGCCAATTAAAGAGCATTTTCGTCACGTGCTGTTTTTCTTGCCCAGTAAAAATTAAAACGCGAGTGAAAGCCATCGTATAATTGTGGAAACTTACGATGACAATGTCCTAACGTAAGACGCTTATAATTTCGACTTGAAAGACAAAGAATGCCCATGCCAACATGCCGAATTCCAAGCATTGTTGGAAGAAGACGATATGCAAACTCAACCACAGATGACAGATCGGCAATTTTGGTCGCCGAATCATTTGTGATCGTCTGTCTGCCGTGGGAAAATTTCAGAAGGCAGGAAAATAGGTACCACTAATCAGCTGAACGACAGAAATATGGAAAAGCATAAAGTTTTGGTTTCTTGGAATGAAACACTTTTTGCATCGGATCGTGATTGAGGAAGAAAAATTGATATTGTTCTAGAATCCGAAAAGCAGAAAATGATGGGATGACCCAAGACAACCATCAACATCGACCACAAGACCGAATAGATAATGCTGTCCATTTGGTGGGATCTGAAGGGTGTCGTGTACCATGTGCTTCAGAAACCAGGTAAAACAGTTAATACCATTCGCTACTGTCAACAAATGATTAATTTGAAACATGCATTGATCGAAAAACGACCAGAATGATTTTTTCAGTACGATAACGCTTCATCACATACCATGAAAGCGGTCAGAGACGCCATTTCTGCACTTGGCTGACAACTCTTGCCAAACCCGCCGTTTTTATCAGACTTAGCCTCCTCCGACTACCACTTGTTTTCATCGGGGATGTTGAAAAATTGCTTGATGACTGAACCAGTTCAAAAGATGTACCGTTTTTCTGGGAAAACATCCACAAATTGCCATAGAGACAGAAATAATGTGATATTTATACATATTTTTTCTGTTTTCTTAAAATACATTCTTAAAAGCTTGTTTTCATATGGAAATGGTTTGTAGATTTAGATTATTAACAAAAAGTAAATATAATTTGTAGGAGTGTTTTCTCAAAATGCCGGAAAATCTGAGTCATCTCGACGGGCCATTACACGAAACTTATGGTCCTTCGAGCCGATCGACCCTGCCTTCCTTTCCCTTTATTTCCCACGCCCTCCAAAATGGGAGGTAAAGAGAATGAAACGGTGTCTCCCCTGCCGCGTTCCTCTCGGCTCAAATCGCTCAGAAATCTGGAAGTTAACGAGCGAGGACCGAGCAAAAGCAGTAATCTTCCATTACCAACAAATTACATGTAAAGGCAAACGGTTGCTTGATTGCAGATTTCTATCCGGGCGCTGCCGTCATTAGACTCCGCTATCTCGTCGCCTCTCAGGAAGCGGCACCGTGGCCGAAACGACCCTTGCTGTCGACTCTGCCCGATTAATTCTCGTAGATACTTCTTTCCTCGATGGTAAACCGCCAAATAGACGAATGCAGGATCGATCTTTCATCGTTTAAGCCATCATTGATTTTTTTGTCATCCATTAATATTATGTAGTATATTTAGTTTTTGCCATTCTTTATCCAAAATGAAAATATTTTAGAATAAGGAATATTTGACGACTTTTTTTCTGTATGGTTCACCGAAATTCGAAATCTTTCGTTCAAACTAAACTACAAGAAATACCAAAAACATAAAAAATCATTAAAATAAAGGGTTATCGAACTAATACAATATATACCGATACTGTGATACCGAAAATACCGATTCAGTGAACCAAAGTGTGAATGAAAATCCTGAACAATATTTTTCATAAAGATATGTATTTCAAAGCGTATATAATTTAGTTAACCGAAGAACTCAAACCAAATGACTATTTGTTGCATAGAAATATTGCAGATTGGGCCTTGAAACAGATCTTATTCGGAGATGAAGCTCATTTTTGGTTAAATGGCTTCGTAAATAAGCAAAATTGTCGCATTGGGACTGAAGAAAACCCACATGCTATTCTTAAAACACCTTTAAATACAGAAAACTCAACAAATTGGTGAGGTTTGCGGTCTGGAGGTGTAAGTTAACTTATTTGGAAACGAAAATGGAAATACAGTTATTATCTACAGAGAACGCTACAGAAAGAGGCAATGAATGATATTAATTCGGACAACATGTGGTCTTAACACGATGGTGCAATATGCCATACATTTCATGATACAATCAATTTATTTTGAGAAGTTAAAGTTCAGTGACCGTATAATCTCCAGAAATGCCGATGTTACCTGGCCCCCAAAATCATGCGATATAACTCCATCGGACTTTTTTCATTGGTGTTATGTGAAATCATTAGTTTACAACAATAAACCACAAACATTCAATGACCTTAAAACCAACATTATTGGTGACATAGGTAAAATAAGTGAAGTAAGGTGTGAATACATTTTTAAAAATCCAGTAGCAGTCACAATTTCAAATAAAAATACCATGCCAATTTTTATAATTATAAAAAAAATATCTCGAACTGCTTTCCAGATATACGGAGAATGCAATTTTGGTAAACTGGCCATTCTAAAAAAAATCTGGCCATTCTAAATCAAATCATATCTCGAAAACTAAAAGGGATAAAGCAAATCCACAGCGATATTGATGCGCGTGGTTTGGAGTGTCACATAGCAAAAAAAGTGCTGATTCTAATTTTCGAAGTTTTGCGTTTTTGAGTGAATGTTATCTACAAAAATACTCTACAAGATGTAGAAAATTACGGGGAATTGAATGACAATGAGCGTGGTTCGTTATCTCGAGCAGTTTCCCAGATATGCGCAAAAATATCGGGAGAATGCAATTTTGGCAATACTGGCCAATTTTTTGAAACGCACATCTTGAAAACTAAAAGAGATATAACAAATATGCGGCCAGACTGTTGATTTACGTGATTTGGGGCATCATATATCCAAAAAGAGCTGATTGAAGTTTTGCATTTTGGAGTGAACGGGAAACAGGAAGAGTGTAGAAATTTGAAAGTCGCTCTATTTCTATGAAAATACGCTACAATACAGAGAAAATCACAGCGAATTGAACGGCAGCGAGTGCGGTTTTTCGAGATATCCGCAAAAAAAACAACGGAAGAATGCAGTTTCGGCAAATTTCTGAAAAATCATATCTTGAAAAGTAATAGAGATAAAGCAAATCTGCGGCCAGATTATTGGTGTGTGTGGTTTGGAGTGTCAAATATCTAACAAGGGCCGATTCTAATTTTTGAAGTTTTGCATTTTGGAGTGAATGGAAAGTAGGAAAACTTAAAAAAATCGAATCGAATATTCCTACGCCAGAAGATAGAGAAAATTATGGAGAATTGAAGGGCAACGAACGCGGTTCGCTATCTTAAACAGTTTTCGTGATATCCTCAAAAAACCATTGGGAAAATACAATTTTGGCACACTGGTCAATTTTAAAAAAATCATATCTCGAAAACTAAAAGAGATATAGTAAATCTGCGGCTAGACTATTGATGCGCGAGGTTTGGGGTGTCATATATATATATATATATATATATATATATATATATATATATATATATATATATATATATATATATATATATATATATATATATACGACACTTTACATATATATATATATATATATATATATATATATATATATATATATATATATATATATATATATATATATATATATATATATATGTAAAGAACCGATTTTAATATTTGAAGGTGTGCATGGTGGAGTGAAAGGAAAATAGGAGAATTTAAAAAACCGATCTGAATAAAAATACGGCAACAGATGGAGAAAATTACGGAAAATTGAACAGCGATCAGCTCGGTTCATCATATTGGACGGTTTTCAAAATATCCGCAAAAAAACATTGACTTACTAAATGGAGTGGATGTCCTGTGTAAGTGTGATGCAGTCCAGAATCCCCAGCATCTTCTGATATGTGTGAATCTGAACCAACCTTGCATAATGGATGACATTAGGTTAGCAAATGACAAAGGTGTGCCTCCTTCACTGAGATTCATTGAAAGGGTATTGTTTGACGGGACACGGAAAGTAAGTTCGTTTATTATTATTTGTTCTTGCAGTTCTTGTTTGAGATCTTCCAAAAGTTGTTATGTATATTCTATCCATTGTGGGAGCTTCTTTTCGGTGTTTAATATCACTTCTCGATCCATATTCTCGAGTCTACTGCATTAGGGTGTCCTTTATTTTCCAAGATATTTTTCTTTTAACAACGCTCCCCAAATTTTTAGTTAATGCCGTAAAAAATAACATGAGGTTTTTTACTTTTTACTAACAACAAGCAAAAATACAGCAATATCTAATATATATTTTTATAAGGAATTGAATGCTCTACAAAAAAGCTCTCTTAGTAATTAACGATAAAATTGCCTATTCAAAAGTTATTGTTTCAATCGGTGAAAAAATAAATACAATCACTGGTAAAAAATTACTAACAAACACTATTACTAACAAGTCCGGCAGCTATTATTTTATTACCCAAGGAATATCAATTAATGACAGCTTTAAATTAGTTATGCGAGAAGTTATAAAATTTGGAGCAAAGCAGGAATTTCCACTCAAGAAAATTCACGATGTATAAAAAAATTAGAGAAGCTGTACAAACAATACGGAGATCTTCAAAAAAGTGCAAACTTACTAGTAAATAAACAAAGAGACCAGATTTTTCGAATCACCTAGAAAAATTATTTGACATTGCGCACAGTAATATTTTCGAAATGATTGATAATAACACAAAAGACTTTTTAATCGATCAAAGAACCCAATGGATTTTCCACCTGAATTGTAACATGATATTATGGTATTTTTTTTAGGAAATAAGCTATCTTGGTTAATAACGGACACGCTATTGACGAGAATTATTTTCCTTTTAACCAATAATTTTGCAGCGAAAATAAAAAAAAATCATGAAATTGCCCATGAACTCAACTTTAACCTCGAATAACTTTTGAAAAAGTAATTTTTTCGTAAATTAATAAGAGGGTTTTGTAGAACGTTCAATTCTCTACAAAAATATATGTTAGATAGTGCTGTAAATTTGCTTGTTGCAAAAAAATATATAAAAAGTAAAAAAATCCCATGTTATTTAAAAGGGATATGTGTAGTGTTTTCGGCAAGGTTTAATATTAATATTAAGAACTTTTTTTTGTTTGGTATTTTTTTAGGCATAAACTAAAATTTTAGGGGGCGCTGTTAAAAAAATTAACACACAATACTGTATGGCCTTCCTCTCGTAATTTCCGTTATTTCTTTAACTTTTTTATGTACATTAAAGCTGTCGTATTTTTCGTCCATCCTTTCAATTTCCACACACTTTTCATTGAGCCGCTGATAACATTTTTAGTAATTATAATTTATCTCATAAAAATAGGACACCGTCAACCCAATATTGTGTCAAGGGTGCGTTCGAATAGCTTTTGCTCTGAAATGAAAGTGGATGTTTGCGTGTTTAGAACGTCCTCGATGGCTAGCAAGTTGGCTGAGGCCGGATGTACAATATGTCACTTGAATTAATGTATTGTATTACAGGGTAAACGCTCAGTCCGATGGTGTAGGCAGGAAAGGGGATCGTTCCTTGTTCTTATCTTTTATTCAAAGCGTAACGCGAGAATCCGGGACGACTTAGGGAAAAGTCTATTTTTTTTACTTTATCCGATTACCTTATACTTTACTCTGAACATGTGTGTGCTTTATAGGGATTTGTAGTGTGTTCTTCGGGTCGATCGACTTTTTATACTGCCCTGACGGGCCTTGAATAGCCTCCGTAAACAGATATCGAAATAAATGGAATCATTCGTAAACATTTTTTTATTTGCCCAAACTTTTTCTTTTATTTTCCTTCTGTTATTTGATTAGCATAAAAAGAAGGAAGTTGAAATAATGGAATATCCGGCTTCTCTTTACCTAGACTACGTACATTATGGTGTTTGTTGTTTTGGATGAATGTTAAAATAATAATGAAAAATATTTGTTTTTGGTTCGAAAAGGGGCATTGTGTTTCTGACAGTTTGCAAAAACTGAATCTACGAGATTATATACTAATCCTGGTCATTAATGGTGGCCCAAAAGAAGTGTTTCAAACGATTGATTTGTCCGTTGCTTTGTGATAGTTCATTTTTAAATCGAATAAAACAAATTGCTGGTTGCTCGATGTTTTTTTGCGGATATTTTGAAAACCGTCCAATATAATAAACAGAGCTGATCGCTGTTCAATTTTCCGTAATTTTCTCCATCTATTGCCGTATTTTTATAAGGATCATTTTTTTTTAATTCTCCTATTTTCCTTTCACTCCAAAATGCACTTCTTCAAATATTAAAATCGGTTCTTTACATATATATATATATATATATATATATATATATATATATATATATATATATATATATATATATATATGTGTGTGTGTGTGTGTGTGTGTGTGTGTGTGTGTGTGTGTGTGTGTGTGTGTGTGTGTGTGTGTGTGTGTGTGTGTATGTGTGTGTCAGTCATCATGCAGCTAGTGCAAAAAATCCTGCGAAAAAACAAAGGAATTAACAAAGCTAAACAGAAGCTGAGAAACAAAAGAACGCAAATATATGCCTTAAAGCGGAGGATGGCACAGTATGTAGGGTGCGTACGCAAATCTTAGAAGTTGTAAGAAAATTTTATTCTCAGTTATATGAAGATCAGAACTAATCAAAGACAACAATACTCACGGAAGAACAAATGCCAGATATCCTAGTGGAGGAAGTAACAAATACTATAGAATCGATGATAAACGGCAAGGCTCCAGGAAAGGACAATGTAACTGTCGAAATGCTAAAAGCTGGTGGTCGGACGTTACATAAAACACCGGCAAAATTATACTCAAAATGCCTCAAAGAACAAAAGCTACCTGACTTATGGAAAAATACAGAAGTGATCCTTTTACATAAAAAAGGAGCACAGGAAGATTTAAAGAACTACCGTCCAATAAGCCTCCTATCAGTGATGTACAAAGTTTTCACTAAGATAATTTCGAAAAGAATATTAAAAAAAAACTGAATGACGCACAACCAAGAGAACAAGCAGGATTCAGAAGTGGATTCAGTACAAGGATCACATCCAGGTTGTACAGCAGGTCATAGAAAGGCACAACTAATTCACCATGCCATCTTTGATTCCATCTCTAAGCATGCAATAATGGATGCACTGCTTAGGCAAGGGGTAGATAAAGCGCATGTAAATCTATTAGGATCGATATATGACGAAGCTCCAGCCACAATTCACCTTGATGATCTTGAAGTGGGAATTAATGTAGAACGAGGTGTACGGCAGGGTGACGCAATATCCTATTGGATATTGCCTATTGCCTATTCTTTTCTCGGCTGGCCCTTGAAGAAGTATTCAGTAAACTGGATTGGGAACAGGATGGTGTAAAGATCAATGGTGCAAACTTAAACCATCTTAGATTTGCAGATGATATCGTTCTCCTTTCACAAGACCCAGAGGAGCTGCAAAGACGCATACAAGAACTGCAAAGGGCTGGCAAACCATTTGGCCCCAAAAAAAAACCTGAAAAAGAGTCAGGTTATGTTCAATAACTTCACTCACGACGGAAGAATTTCAGTTTTAGGAAGGGATTTGGAGATTGTGGACAGCTCTATATATCCTGGGTAAAGGATTTCAATGGAGGGGAATCTCGCCCGAGAGGTGGAACTGTGTGTTAAATGTGGCTGGCAGGCACGTGGCAGGTTCAACATTGTGTTTAAGAGCAAACTCCCACTCTGCCTGAAAAGAAAAGTCTTCGATCAGTGCGTTCTACCGGTTATGATAAACGCAAGTGAAACCTGGACACTCACATCGCAATCAATTCAAAAACTTCGGGTTTTCAGGTTCACAGAGGGGAACTGTGACATCATGGAAGAGTAAAGGAATTGAAATGGAGATGGGCAGACCATATAGCGAGGCGATGGGATGATATATGGACCAAGGGAATCCTGGAGTGGATACCGTTTGATCGCAAAAGTCCGCGAAGAAGACCGAAAGCGCGATGGATCTGCGAGTGGCAGAGGAAAGCCCAGGACCGTGAAAGTTGAAAGTTGGGAACATGCTGAAGAGGCCTTCATCCAGCAGTGGATCGACACGATGATGATATATATATATATATATATATATATATATATATATATATATATATATATATATATATATATATATATATATATATATATATATATATATATATATATATATATATATATATATATATATATGTAAAGCCGATTTTTATATTTGAAGGTGTATTGAACAGTCATTTATCAAAAGTTTCCGAAGATTAAAATTTATTTATACCATTTTTCTCAATAATTATCTAAAATTTTTAAATTTACTGACTACCCCATGCTTTATATTCCTTTAAATGTTATATATTTCATTTTGCGTTCTTAATAGTAATTAAAAATTAATTTTAAATATGAAAAAAATGATATTTTAGGAAAACTTTAGAAAAACAGAATTAAGGATATTTAATAAGATAACACAAGTCAACAAAATCAAGTATTTTGTAGTCTTAAATCCGAAAATGGTAAGTTAATTACTGTAACACGTACAGTTTTGTTGTTACAGGGGGTCGACGGTGGGGAAAAAAGAAGACGACATATTTTTACAAATAAATATTGATTTATTATAAACATGTGAAACGTATTACATTGAAATTACTGAGGATTATGTAAATAAAAAATATATTACGTAAGATGTTATACAGCGACACAAACTTTCACTTTTTCATCTTGTGTTCTGTAGCATCAGCTCTTTTTAAAAACCAGCAGTAGTCACCCAACATAGGCAGGTTCCAGCGTCCCTGGTATTTTGCTTCCATCGTTCTGATGTCCTGGTGAAACCTCTCTCCTTGTTCGTCGCTTACTGCACCCAAATTTTCCGGAAAAATATCCAAATGGGAGTGTAAAAATGCATTTTTAAGAACACCCTAGTATTTCATAGGCTTTCAGTATCTATGAAGTTTTTATAGTTTTCATCGTTCCTGTTGCCCAGAAATCCTTTCACTATATTTACAAAATACTTCCAAGCTGCCAATTCCTTTTAATTTATTTTTTCTTGAAAACCGAAATTACCTAGAAGTTTTGTTACTTGACGTCCGATAAATATGCTTCTTTTGGATTTTGCATCACTTAAATGATGAAATATTTCTTTTAGGTACTTGGAACCATTACGTTCTTTATCCATGGATTTGACAAAGTTTTTCATTAGTCCGGTTTCCGGCTGTATTTCGACGAATCAATGAAAATACTTCACTCAGAAGGTACACGTTACATATTAAGCTCATTCATTAAACTATCAATGTCACAACAGGCATATAGCGATCCTTCCATTTTATAAAAACTTGAAAATGTTACATTCCATTTTCGGTAAAGTGAAACACCTGCATTTTTATCTAACAGGTTCAACTGTTGAAGTCTGGCACCAAGAAGTTCCAATTTTTGTTTTGACAATCCCAGGTCATGTACCAAATTATTTAATTTATTCTGAGTTTTTAAGTAAAGTTCACTGGTAGTTGTTAAAAATGTTTGGTCAAAACTGATGTTCTCAAGAAGTTGTGGATCAGATCCTCATGAAGAATTAGAATCACCGGGAAACATGTTGTCCACGTTTAAAGGCGCTATCGGTCTCGATAGTTCCTGGCTTTGAGGAACTGGCCTAAGTACAGAAGGCAAATTTGGATGCTGAATTTTGTCCCTTTGCTTTTAAGAATTCCCTTCTGTTTTAGTGATACAAAAGTAGCAATCACTTACATGGTCAGTAGGTTCTGTCCACATCGTAGGAACAGTAAACGGCATAGAATTTTTCTTGTGATGCATTCACTGCACTAAATTTACGTGAGAACTCACACAGTAAACATGAAGAGCCCAACTTTTATCTTGATCTCCAATTTGGCACTTAAAATATAAAATAAAGATTTTTTGACTTCCTCGGACATAGATCTAGCTTGTGACTTTAAAATAAATCATTCGCATATATAATTAAACTTATTCGCTGGATTCTTGCAAAATCGAAGACTAGAATTTGCCATTTTATAGAAAATCGACTTAAATACTTGACTGTATTATAAGCAAGACAGAAACAACCTAAACTATAGAAAACAATAAAACTGTCCTTACATTTCCGTAGAATACTGTAGAAATACCCCCTCTACGGTCATGTGGTAATTCCTACATTGTCCAGTCCAAAGTCAAGTACAAATAATTTCAATGGCTCCAGGATATAAAGGAGAAGCACGTATTTGAAAATGGAACGTGAAAAAAATGGGCCATTTCTGTGGAATGGTGTTTTAATAACTATCTAAATGAAACGAAAAAAAGCATTCTCATCAATGTAACAAAAATCCTGTGTAATCCTGGGATCGGATTTTTTTAAAGTTGTTTTTAGGCTATAGAGAAATTATTTTGAGGCTGCTCAGTGTACAAAGTTGTTTCAGGAATTAACGAACACCCTAAAATATAGATACAGAGTGTTTTGTGGATGGTTTGCCAAATGAAAATGGGGGGACAACCGTCAATTATATCATGGTCATGTAACCACGACGCCCATTTTTAAGCTGGTTTTCCGTTTACCTAATGAAAGATATATATATATATATATATATATATATATATATATATATATATATATATATATATATATATATATATATATATATATATATATATATGATGCAATTCTACTGTGTATGAGAGAGATAACAGTTTTTACCTGCGTTGCGCGTGTTGTTTACACAAAAACAAGTTTTTATCCTGCGTATCGAATATCAGCCTAATGCGTCCTAATAAAAAAAGTTAGCAAATTAATGAAGGTAGTAAAACGTTTTATGACAAGAATGCATATCGTTAGAAAGAGGATAAATTAGAGATTTTTTTTAAAGAATTTGAAGACTTTGATCGCTTTTAGCTTTTTTAATATGCTATTTGAAATTCAGCTTTAATTTAGCATTTTTTTATTTGAGTTTAGAAAATGATTTATTTTTACTTCTTCCAAAAAGTTTGCGAGTCTATAAAAAAAAAATAAAAAAAATAGATGTCGCTTGCATCTAATTTTGATTTTCATAGAACCCTACAACATTACACATGACAGTAATAAAATAATTTGGAGGCTATACCAATAACTTTTTTTTTAATTCAAGTTTCAATGCTGACTTTTAGAATTTTTCAAATAAATAATTAAATAATTAAAATAAAAATACCTGTGAGCCCAATAATGCTTTATGGAGGCTGAGGAGATAGCAAAAGATCCCTCCTATTGGCCATTTTAATTTGGCAAACGATACACCAACCACACCCTGTATATATATATATATATATATATATATATATATATATATATATATATATATATATATATGTATATATATATATATATATATATATATATATATATATATATGTATATATATATATATATATATATATATATATATATATATATATATATATATATATATATATATATATATATATATGTACCTATATGTATATATATATATATATATATATATATATATATATATATATATATATATATATATATATATATATATATATATATATATATATATATGTACCTATATGTATATATATATATATATATATATATATATATATATATATATATATATATATATATATATATATATATATATATATATATATATGTATGTATGTATGTATGTATATATACAGCCTGGTTGACTTTGCTGAAGGACAAGAATTCTATATTATTAATTCGTTTTATAAGGAAATGGATATGGAAAGGTCCATCTGGACTCACCAGTGAAATTGATTACATCATGTCAAACGATAAAGCAATATTTTGCAATTGTACTGTCCTTAACCACTTTAATGTGAAAAGTGACCACCGAATGGTACGAGCAAAGATTAGGATAAACTGCCGAAAAGAACGCGAAAAAATGATAAGATCAAAAGGTGGCAAAGTGGATTCTGGGAAACTACTGGAGAGGAGCAGAGATTTTAAAATTACTTTGTCGAACCACTTTGCTGTGTTACAAGACCCAGAGGAGATGGAAATTACAGACCAATATAAAGAAATCACCAACAATGTGCTTAAAACGGCGGCTTCAATAGTACCAGAAGATAAATGTTTCAAAGAGTCAAAAATTTCCAATGAGACCATTAATTTAATAATGAAAGGCCGAACAATGAAGAATGCAGACAGTCCTTTTAGTAGGGTCGAGTACGTTGAGCTTTGCAAAACTATAAGAAAATGTATTCGAGAGGAAACGTGCCGATTCAACATGCAGCTAGTGCAAAAAACTCTGGAAGAATACCGGGGAATTAACAAAGGTAAGCAGAAGCTGAGAAGGAAAAGGACACAAATGTTTTCCCTAATGCGTGAGGATGGCACAATGTGCAGGAAACGGACGGAAATGTTAGAGGTTGTCCGAAGATTTTATTCAAATTTATATGAGGACCAGAATCAGACAAGAACAGCAATGACTGATGAACAAATGACGGCTATCTTGGTGGAGGAAGTGACTAAGGCTATAGACTCGATGAAAAATGTCAAGGCTCCAGGAGAGGATAGTATAACGGTGGAGATGTTAAAAGCTGGACCTTACATAAAACACTGGCAAGATTATACACAAAATGCCTCAAACATCAAGAAGTACCCAGCTTATGGAAAAATGCAGAAGTGATTCTTTTATATAAGAAATGAGCACGGGAAGATTTAAAGAACTACCGCCCAATAAGCCTCCTATCAGTGGTGTACAAAGTTTTCACCAAGATAATATCCAAAAGAATACTAAGAAAACTTAATGACGCATAACCAAGGGAGCAAGCAGGATTCAGAAGTGGATTCAGTACATTGGATCATATCTAGGTTCTACAGCAGGTCATAGAAAAACACAACGAATACACTATGCCACTGTACTTGGCATTTATCGATTATGAAAAAGCATTTGATTTAATCTCAAAGCGGGCCATAATGGATGCATTGCTTAATCAAGGTGTAGAGAAAGCCTATGTAAACCTCCCAGGATCGATATATGATGAAGCTACAGCGACAGTCCACCTTGACGATCTTGACGTTGGAATAAATGTAGAGCGGGGCGTACGGCAGGGGGACGCAATATCGCCTCATCTTTTCTCAGCCTGCCTGGAAGAAATGTTCCGTAAGCTGGATTGGGAACAAGTTGGACTAAGGATTAATGGTGCATACTTAAATCATCTTAGATTCGCAGATGATATCCTTCTTCTTTCACAAGACCTAGATGAGCTGCAAAGACACGCACAAGAATTGCAAAGGGCTGGGGAAACATTTGGCTTGAAAATAAACCAGACTAAGAGTCAGGTCATGTCCAATAAATTTGCCGAGGACAAAAAGATTTCTATCTTAGGAACGGATTTGGAAGTTGTGGATCACTATATATATCTTGGGCAAAGGGTTTCAATGGAAGAGGACACCGTCCGGGAGGTGGAACGACGCGTTAAGTACAAAAACTTCGAGTAGCACAGAGGGGAATGGAAAGATGTATGCTTGGCATTACTAGACGGGATAGAAAGAGCTGCACATGGATGAGAGATCAAACGAAAGTAAATGACATCATTGAAAAAATAAAGCAATTGAAATGGACGTGGGTAGGCCATATTGCGAGGCGATGGGACGAAAGATAGACCAGGGCGCTCCTGGATACCGCTTGATCGCAAACGTCCACGGAGAAAACCGAAAGCACGATGGATTGATGACATCGTTAAGTATATTGGACCCGAGTGGCAGAGGAAAGCCCAGGACCGTGAAGGTTGGAAGCATGCTGAAGAAGCCTTCATCCTGCAGTGGATCGATACGGGCTAATGATATATATATATATATATATATATATATATATATATATATATATATATATATATATATATATATATATATATATATATATATATATTTATTCTCTCATATAATCTCATTTGTCTTTGCTCTTTTGGTAAACATCTTCGAACTGAGGGTTAGACGTTCGCGTTTGCGCTCTCCATCCACCCGAGATTATTTTTTAAAATAATCCCGAAGCTGCACTGTTGGTGGATGGATGTTGGTTTCAATGGAAGGGGACACCGTCCGGGAGGTGGAACGACGCGTTAACTACAAAAACTTCGAGTAGCACAGAGGGGAATGGAAAGATGTAAGCTTGGCATTACTAGACGGGATAGAAAGACCTGCACATGGATGAGAGATCAAACGAAAGTGAATGACATCATTGAAAAAATAAAGCAATTGAAATGGAAGTGGGTAGGCCATATTGCGAGGCGATGGGACGAAAGATAGACCAGGGCGCTCCTGGATACCGCTTGATCGCAAACGTCCACGGAGACGACCGAAAATACGATGGACTGATGATATTATTAAGTATATTGGACCCCAATGGCAAAGGAAAGCTCAGGACCGCGAGAGTTGGAAGCATGCTGAAGAGGCCTTCATCCTGCAGTGGATTGATACGGGTTGATGATGATGAAAGACCGGTTGCTATGTCGGCTCCCTGAAGAGTCTGAACCTCGAGAGACGAAACATACGTCATCCATTTGAAGGGATAGGTGGGGCTCCTTCCCGGTCAAGCAACCAACAAAAGTGTTCATTTAGCCGGAGACGCAGATTGTTGTGTGTTCCACATGAGATTGTGGAACCCAACGGTTGGGTGTGTGACACTCAGCTACTGCTGTCTCATTGGATGCAGTCCAAGAAAATCTAACAGTACATATATACGCCATCCGACGGGAGGTCGGCGAAACATAGATTCTTGGCTGTGGATAGGGTCTCCCTATTCTTGATGGTATGGTATATGTCGGCGCCCTAAAGAGTCTGAACCTCGAGAGACGAAACATATGTCATCCAGTTGAAGGGATAGATGGGGCTCTTTCCCGGTCAAGCAACCAACAGAATTGTTCATATATATATATATATATATATATATATATATATATATATATATATATATATATATATATATATATATATATATATATATATATATATATATAATGGTATTAATTTTGAATAACTCTAAAAGATATAAAATTGAGCGCTCCACAAACAAGATTCAGTTTTCCCGGCACCACCAAAGCCAACAACCACCAACGACACGAGAGGAGAAAAAAGCGTAATCTGAAAAGCTAAGCCATTTTTGTGTCGCGCAATTTATATAACCGTGACAGCAGTTTCGTTGCCGACGACGCTAAAATTTAATAACGCCAAGGTGCATTGTTTGTTTTGCTTGCACGGGAATTATGAACGCGCAAATTTCTAAATAGCTGAAAGAGTGTCAACGGGGCTAAAATTTATCCCCGTTTAGACTTTTCGGGCTTTCTTTATTGAACGCCGCTAACGCCGCCAGGAGGCGTTTCTTTTCATTTAGTCATAAGTCATAAGTTATGATTTATTATACAGCCGTTGCGACTGGCTACCGTTGGTCCTATACCGATTGCAATTGAAAATAAAAACAAATAGGAACTCTCCCCGAATAAAAGGTTTATTTTTAATGCATACAGGTGTAATAAGAAAATAATTATTTCAATTATACACAGTATGTCAGAAAAATAACGAAACTGAAAATTTAAAGAAAACTACCAGCGACATCTATTAAAACAATATAAAATCTGAAAGCTCTATAGAACGACTCATTAGAATCGATCAACGGATTGACAAGTTATAGCGCTTAAAGCGACGGTATTTTTTGTCACCTCGTTACTAAGACATCATGAAACAAAGACCTAAATCCTGTACAAAACTAAAACAGTTGCACGTCATCGATGACGTTATTGAAAAACAGCAGAAATACCACTGCATAAATTAAACAATAAAATAATGAAATGGAATGTATTCAATAAATTTCAAATTTAGATTTAGATTCGGTTGGCAGTATATGCGACGTTGTCGAGGTCAAATTTTTCTTGTCGATATATATTGCCACGTTTGTTGGTTATCCCGTTTATATCTGAACGTTTACTTTTATTTTTTACCTTACGATCGAAAACAGTTCTTTTATGAACCACAGTGTTAAAGTTGTCAGAGTCGCACCGGTAAAATGCTAAATCATTTAAATAGCCATTGTCAAGAGTTTGTAGCATCTCTGGTACACTATTTTGAATACAAGAACGAGTCAATAATGGTCCATTGTTATCCTTTGCGGCTGTTAGAAAGGTACAGTAGGGTCATGTTAATCCGGACTCCCGCTTGTTCGGTGATCGCTGTAATCCGGCCGGGCAATGGAGTTCGCGGGGGAGGCGGGTGTAGGTGCGGGCTGACATGAGCCAATTCGTCGTCAGTCTTTTGTTTATCGCCTTCCGTCTACAGTGTCAATTTAGCGCGCTCGCTAACATCATGACGCCGCCACGTATGATCGCACAATCTCCTCATCAGTTAACACAACTGATGAGGAGATTGTGCGAGCGGCAATGTGTGATAACGATGAGCAAGATGAGGACAATAGCGTTGAAGTTCTCGCCTCCGAAAAAGTTGGTAATTCAGAGGCAGTAGGAGCTTTAAACCCTGCTTTAAAATGGGCTGAAGATAACGAATTTAATAACCACGAAGTTATGTTTCTTCGTCGACTTAGAGACCGGGCTTTTGAAATGAAGTGCGAAAATTATAAAAAAAATAAAGAAGAATTAACTAATGTTTTATTTTAACTTAATGTTTTATTTTAACTTACTGTTACATGGCTGTAATTTTGAAGATGCTCATTTTTGTCTTTATGCTTTAATTTAAAAATTGATTAAAGAAACTAAAGTTGAACATGTGTTTAATTACCATTATATATGGCATACTATAATCCGGACGCCCCGATAATCCGGAAAGGGTCTTGTTTTTGCCTCTCCGGATTAACGAGGCCCTACTGTATATTAAGATAATTGCTAATAATTGGATATTTTTAGTTTTATAGTTTAGTGCAAGTCATATATATATATATATATATATATATATATATATATATATATATATATATATATATATATATATATATATATATATATATATATATATATATATATATATATTATAGAAACTAAAATATATTTTTTAATGTGTTGCAGCAGTTTTATGGTTGAGTATGTCCACTGTTAGTACTATTTCACAAAAAGTGCAAGTCATATATATATAAATATTTATTGTCTTATATACACTATTTATATCATGTATGAACACAGTAAGTATTCGTAACCTAAGAATTGCAGAAAAGACTGTTCTTAAACCCCTGCTCTTAAAAGACTGTTAATATGTAGTTTATACGTTGACATTCATAGTTTAATTTTCATTTTCAGAACAGCTTGTAACTTTGAATTAGTAACATTCATGGCAATATAATAATCAGAGGAGTGTAAAAAGCACCAAAGCTGATGGTAAAAGCCAAGTTACACAAATATGCAAAAAATATGAAAAGTTTTGATTGAAAATTTTTATTTTAGATACATCATACTTCATGCTGGCAGTGAAGATGGATTTTTTGAGGGTACAGAGGTTGGCAGAACAATATGGGCATAAAATTTTACGTATTCTCCCATACCTCTGCGTTTTTAATCCAATTGAACTATGGGGAATTGTAAAAAATTATTATAATAAACACATGGGTAGAAATGGTAATACACAGCAAGACTGTATTAACATGTGGCGAGAGGCACTTCACACTGTTACTCCTGAGATATGGAGAAATATGATCCAGCATACATAAAATGAAATAATGTAATGGTACGACAAAGACCATTGACCGAAAAGAAGTTTTTTCGTTAATTATAAATACTACAGATGATAGCAGTGATTTCAGCCAGTACTTTTCAGATTCTGAATTAAAATAAGTTCATGCGGATATTTAATTGTTTTTTTAGTTTAGTACTTGCATATTATATATCAACAGATGTCATTGGTAAACATACAATATTTATATTTTAATATACACTCAAATATTAAAAAATGTTGTCGATGGTTTTTGAACGAACCATTTTACATGTGCTAAATCTATCTAGAGGTATCGAAGACACTTGCAATACGTTCAACATTTATTATAATTTGGTTTGTTACTTTGTAATATAGAGTTGGTTTTTTATTTTGTTATTAAAGTTTAAATTGTAAAAATGATTCGCTAAAGTAAGGTTATGATGTTTAATTGCAATCTGGCAACAGGACAGTCAAAATGTTGATCACGTGCTTAATGACATTCAACTGTTTTTATTTCGTATGAGCTATAATATTAAATTTTGTTTCAAGATCGGTAAAATTTGTACAGAAACATTTGAATTGATGATAAACGTTTATAGTGATGATAGTTTATCCCGTACACGTGTGTTTTAGTGGTATAAGCGGTTTCAGGACTGGTAGTAATGTTTTGGATGACGATTCAAAGTCAGGGCGACTAAAAAACAAAAATCGCGATGAGCTGGTGAAAAAAGTGCGTGAAATAATCGTCTACGATCCGAGTTGGACTGTGAGATGGATAGTGCAGGAATTAAATACAACCATAGACATGAGTCACGAAGTGAGTACCGAATATTGAGCATCGGGAAGTTAGTTTTTGTTGAACGACAATGCGCCATCTCACAAGACCGTTTGCTCTCGCTCTGTTCGTGAATTTTTAGCGAAAAAAACAAGTCTGTGTGCCTCATCATTCTCCGTATTCGCCTGATTTATCCCCCTGTGACTAATTTCTGTTTCCGAAACTCAAACTGGCCATGAAAGAAACGTTTTGTGACAGCGGGTCATGGAGGTGATGCCGCAAAATTACAAAAAAATCTAAGCTAGCATTGGTTGAACGTGCCCGGCGGTTTATTGATGCGAAAATGCGGATTGTGTATTGATGCGAAATAACAATCTAACGAAGTAAATCCCTTTTTTAATAAAAATGAAGTTATTAGTTACAGCGACGAATATATTGATACTCTGTTTTGGAATATGTTCTCTGGCTGCTCAGTTTTGAGTTTTTTTAAATTTTATATAAATATAAATGAATAAATGAAGTTTATGAAGAATGAGTTTTTTTTTAATTTTATATAAATATAAATGAATAAAAGAATGACATTTTTTAATAAATTTACTATTTACTGCAGTGAAATAGTACATCCCAAAACATAATATTCACGCATGAACTCGAAAACAACGATAGTTTACCATTTCTGGATGTTTTAGTAAGTAGAAACAATAAAAAATAGGTTAGATTTTGATATTTTTAGAAAAAATACCAACACTTTGAGATACATTCCTAACGATTCGAATCATAGCTTCCAAAATTACATGGCAACTTGAATTTTTTTGGTAAGTGGATTAATCAATTTTCCTTTCAATAAAGGTAATTATAAGAAATAATTAAAATTAATTAGGGAGGTATCCGAAGTGAACGGTTATAACAAGAATATTGTAGATAAATTAATTAGAAAACATAATCTTAGAAAATTATTGAAAGAATCTTCGACTTTTCAAAAGAATCAGGACAAAAATAAATTCATGGTAATACCGTTTGAAGATCAATTAACACCAGAGCTAGATAACATTTTGAAAAAAGTGGACATTAAGTCCTAGGTAATCCAAATGATAAAATAAATCAACATGAATAGTCGGGGATTTACGAAATTAGCTGTCAAGATTGTGATCGAAGGTATATTGGTCAAACAAAAAGATCCATATTAACGAGATTTAAAGAACACATTGCCCACGTTAGATATGGGAGAAATGAAAAAATCTTGTATTACCCAGCATGCAATCGAACATGACCACAACATAGATATTAGTAATTTAAGATTGGTTGAAAGTGTAAATAACAATAGGGCTTTGGATGCGTGTGAAAGCATTCAAAATAGAAAAATGCAAGAAAATCATGAACCGGGTTAAAGGACCTATTCCGTTCAGTCAACTTTTTCAATTATTAATTGAAGGGTCAGTAAACTTCACGTTTAATTTTTTTCTTTCTTTTGTTCTCTTTTACCCTTTTTTTTTCTTTTTTCTTGTATCCTGTTTTACACGCTTCATTAGGTAGGTGGTAAACTACTAACGGTAATAAGTTAGCAATAAGCGTTCTCATATAAATATAATATAATTTAGTTTTAAAATTGGATTAAATAGTCTCCTGATGATGCTAACATGGTTTGCGAAACGTGCGTCGAGAACTTATTTCGGTGTTTAGTTGTAAATCTCTTTGAGTTTAGTATTAATACGATTATCTGGCCTTATCTACGTTCTTAAGCTGCCCGTTTATAGTAAGCTTAACATTAAACAAAGATAATTTTAATAAAGTGTTTTGTACCATTAAAAAGATAGTAAAAAACAACGGCTAAAAAGAAGGATTAATTAACAAATCGTTAAAAAATAAGCAAAGAATGTTGAAATTACAAGAATTCTATAACATTAAAAAGCAAAAAGATAAATCTTTAAATTTATTAATTACATTTCTAAACTGAGTAATACAGTTTGTAAAATATTAAATATACTAGATTGTAAGACTATTTGTGTAAATAAACAATATTAAACAAATTAATGTAGAGTAGAATGTTAGTTAATAACAAGGATAAAACCGATACTTTAGATAAATCGGGCGTATATAAAATTAACTGTAAGGACTGTGAAGCGGTATATATCAGTCAAAGTGGTAGAAGTAAAGGTTGTAGAATAAAATAACACAAAAAATATATCCTAAATAATATAAAAAATACCGGAATGTCTACACATAGTATTGAAAACAATCATTTTATAGATGTAAACAATGTTAAATTATTTCACTCAGAAAAGGAAAGTAAAAAATTAAACCAACTAGAAATATTGTAAATAAAAAAAATCCTTAAGAAATAATCATATAATAATCACGAATGATCAGCTAAATTGCCAAAACAGCCCGGTAATAGATAACATCATATTGTAATTGAATAGCCCGGTTTCTACCAGCCTATATTTAAGATAATTACACTAGACGTTAAAAAAACAAGAAATAAAAAAGAAATAATTTTACCTGTACATCACTTTAAATCCCAGTATTTTCAAAATATTTCACAAGGAACTAACTGCGGAATCCATAAACATTAAAAATTGAACGTTTTTTTCTTAAAGAAGCACAATAATATGTCTGTGTAGTTACGTGACATTTAATTCGTAGTGACAAGAAAAATATCGCTTCGGCCAAGACTCTCCGAACATGCTTTCAGAGAAGTAATCCCGCAAAAGCTGGTATTTTATAGAGGTAAAATTAGAGAAGAAGTGAGCTGGAGTTGAGTCCAGGCGAGCACTTGGCAGGATTTTTCCTGTTAAAGACCGTTTAACCTAAATGGGAAATCCTGTTTTGTAAATATTTCCGGAAAATAAGTTTTCTACGATTACAGAGACGTTCCACAAGCAGGTTAGCTTTTTTTTCATGATTTAACGACGAAGTTTATATTTTGAGGTGTGCTATATGGGACATGTTGAAAAGTTTTAAAGAAAACTTTCTTTTATTTACGACTATTGGCTTGATATGTTGGAAAACAACGCATTGAGTTTTAGGTAAGACTAAAATATTTTTTTTTTCAGTTAATTGACTTGATTCGTGGTTATATTCAAATGCGTTTTCCAAGATAATGTTATCTACGTTAATATATTCTTCAGTGTTAATCAGTACCAGAGAGAGAAATTTTTGTCTATGCTCGGGCAAGATCACTGCTTATCAGTGTGTTTAGTCATGATGGTAAACTAGAGATTTTCAATTAAAAATCATTTATTCACTAAATTTTCTAATTTCCCAAGTGCCGAATATACAAATGATTTAACTAAGTATAGCAGCTGTGGCGGTTAATAATTCCCAATTTTTTACAAAAATTACTATTATAATATATATATATATATATATATATATATATATATATATATATATATATATATATATATATATATATATATATATATATATATATATTAAAAAGCTAAGGAAATTTACCTGTGCTCCACGTCGTGCTTTGCCATTTCTTTCAAGACCGGTTTCTGGCCTTAAGTCGTCATCAGTTGGGCTCAATCTGTACACCTGAAGAGCGGATGAAGGAACGACTAAAGCCATGACCACATAAACTGGCCACGTCGAATTGTAGGCTGCAATTTCATGCAGCCACACCATCCCATCATTAACACTGAAAAACCAGGGCATGTACAGCATACTGTGCGCGGACTGTAAACAACAATAGATAAGATAGACAAACAAACGAATTTCAGTGCGAGTACAAGAACACCAAAATAGTGTGAAAAAATAAACACACGATATCAGAGTTGTTCCAACACCGCCAAGAAACCAAACCGAATACAAACAAATAGCATCTATAAGCCATTACAGAACACACATACTTAGAGAAGAACTAGAAATAGAAAAGAATGGAAAGTTAAATAGACAGATCATGCCCTTCATATACCAGCAGTATGGAAAACATTTCCCAAAAATACGGGAAATGATGCAAAACAAACACCAAACAACTCCGAAGAGCCATTAACAACCAACTGACGGAGGGGCGGAACCAACAAAACGAACCGACCGATCAGAACTCTACACGATACGCTCAATGGACCCGTGTAACAAAACTGCGACATTTGGCCATCTAACCCTCAATGCAGATGATACGGCCATAATGGCACGACAAAGACCGGACCAGGCCGTCGGATACGCCCAGGAACATCTGGACGATCTGATGGAATGGTTGATAGCCTGGAAGATCAAGATGAATATCACCAAGACACAGGCTATTTATGTCTCGCAGAGAAAGAGCAGACCCGGTCACCAGCTAGCAATAGATGATGAAAGAGTGACATGGAACGATACTGTAAAGTATCTAGGTGTCACTTTCGACAAAAAGATGTCATTGATGCAACATGCAAAGAACACACGGTGTAAAGCCGTGACAGTTGCGAAGATAGCTTACCCGCTAATTTGCAGAACCAGCAAATTAGACGTGAAGCTAAAAATCTTAATAATCAAATCATTAGTGAAAAGCGTCATGATGTACGGATCGATCGCGTGGGGTTACGCGGCAAAATCCTACATCAAGTA